>QEPC01006381.1:2432114-2460030 GCA_003113815.1 Sphenodon punctatus
AGAAAACTGTATATGTAACATTTTTACTTAGACAAGGATTGCTTTTGCAGTAAGAATACAATTTTCTAATGTTACCTAAATTTAGGCACCTAGATTTACAGTTTCAGAAGTGCTACAGTTCCAATGGACTTCTAATATGAAATTTTTACTTACTAATCATGCTATGCTGAGCAAAATGGCAGATCAGGGTCAGCAATATCAAACTTTTTGTCCACAGGACATAATTATGTGGATCATACGGTATATCTAGATTTTACAGCATTGGTGCAATTTTCAAACTGTCCCTAAAGAGTGCACACTCTCAGCAACAGATGATGATCCAATAGCAAGGCACTGAATAAACAATAAAGGGTGTTTTCAGACAAGCGCCTCCCCACTCAGTACCCACCATGCTTGTGTGAAAACCCCACTTGTAACCAATGGTTAACCAGTGAATACTGGGTGGGTATTGTGCTTATCTGAAAACACTCAAAGAATAAGGCTCTTTTCACATGGACTATGGTGGAGGGGGGGAATGGGTGGGCACCGGATGCGGGTGAAGGTGGTTATGCGACCATTCCCACGGGTGCACACCCACCTCCACCCATCTTCACGCACAGAGTATCGGGCATTAGTGCCCGTTGCTTCATGCATGGGGGATGGGTAGAGCGTGGGAGGGCACAAGCACACCCACCCACTGCCCACGGTGTTTCCACAGGTGCTCACCCATCCCCCCCACACCCACCAAGGCATTCACATGGGCACCCCCCACATCTGCACACATCTGCCGGGGGGGGGGAGGCACCTGTGTGAAAAGGGCCTAAAGAGTTTAGTCAGTATCAGTGGAAGTCCCTTGGAAACATTGGTGACTAAAGTGTGAATTTTCTATCACAGTTCTCTGAACATAAATCTTTATGGAATTCAGCCTTCCCCTCCTAACGACTGACACTCCTGAAAATAGATGAAAATGTTTGAATTTTTCTTAGCATGAAAGATGCTTTCCTTGAAATTAAATGATTATTTAATAATTGCCCGATTATTTAATTATTTAATACTCGCCCGATTTCCAGCGACCAGCGAGCCAGGAACTGGTGAGGTTGCAGCTCATCTGCATACTCTCCCAGCTGTCTCAGCTGTCAACACCTGAGGACGCTGTGACCCTCCTAAAGCTTGGCCTTTCTGTTGTCTGAGTTCCAGCGATCAGCAGGCCAAAAGATCACTCGCCAGCAGAATACTCCAACAGCAGCAGCACCGAGGAGCCACCAGGTGGCAGAAGTACCCTTAGACTTACACCCCCATCCCCCCACCCCCGTCTCTCAGATTGTAAGCCTTAGGGCAGGGACCATGTCTATTCAATTACTTTGTAAAGCACCAGGTACATTGCTAAAGCTATATAAATGCTTGCTAATAATAATAATATTTTTTTTTAAAACATACCTGTTAGTACTGCTGATTGGTAGATTAACAGCCCAGTACAATAGTCCCATACCTTTTGAAAAATGTATGTTCAAATGTAAATGTTTATTTAGATAATTATGAAAAATAATACTTCAAAGTTAATCACAACACTATGTAAAACAAAGGAGGACAATATTTCAAATAATATATTACACACACAACTGTAATTCTCCATCAAGTTTTTTATATAAAGAAACACAAAAAACAAAAAAAGGAGTTCTGTAAAAAAAATACCTAAGAAAATAAAGCCTGTTTGCCTAAAAGAGGGGGGAGGGGAAGGGAAAGGGGGAGAGTGCAATGTAAATCAGTGGGATTTTTCAGTTACAAAAAGGTCCATATCATTCCTCCAGCTCCACCTATTACAGAATTTAGATCCCTACTTACCTTTGAGCCTTCTGCTCCTCTATCAAATTTAGTTGAAATTGGTGTAAAGGGCCAAAAATTATTAAGCCAAGGACATAAATGCTCACACATATATGCACACACAGTAGGATTACTAAGTGTCCCAGATTTTATGGAAACATCCCATTTCAGACCACCACAAAATCATACAACGTATCAGACATCCCTCATTTCAGAACCTCATATCTCCATAGCATCCCTTATTTAAGAAATTTGCGGCAGGGTGATTGCATAAGTCTTCTTTCCATAGGAGCCCGACGAAAATGGAGCAACTAAAATGTCACTCTGTTCAATGTGCAGATTATGAGATGTATGAGCAGACCAACTCAAATCACTGAGCTGGTCTGCTCATGAGCAAATATCTTAGACTGCATCTGCACACAAACATTATACCAATTTACTTAAATCAGTTTAATCTCCTTGTGTGGGCAATATGAAATCAGTTTATAAAGGCCTTTTGTCAAGCTAGCTTAAAGGTCACTTAAGAATGGACTTCAGAAAATGTAGTACAAGGCACTCCTAAAGTGATTCTCGATTATCCACCTAATAAAATTGTACTGATTAAACTACATTAGTTTCTGAAGCAATTTAGTTAAAGTAGGACAACCTTTATGTACAGATAAATGCCTATACCAGCTGTGCAAACATGCAATTCAAACTAGATTTCTCAAGAATGCTACTGAAAACATGCTGCAATTGTTACAGTTTTACTATTCATTTCTGAAGTGCAATATTCAGACAGTTAAACTACTTAAAAAAATTAGAATTTCCTTGCCTTAAAACTTCTATCTTCAGAGACTGATACAAGTATGTTTTTCTCCCAGGTACAAAACTCAGCAGCTGTCACTGGAGCTAGGTGTCCTTCCAACTCTGTTAGTACAGCTTCATCCTGTGATTAACCCAGAAGGGAAGAAAAATAGATCAAATTTCAAACTAAAAACATATTTAATTCAACCTTCTCAGCAACCTTTACAGTACCGCTCAAAATGACAAATAGCCGCTTACTGCACTATTTGACTATTTACACCTGTTATATTTTCCCCACTCGCATCTTATCCCCAGTTAAATTATTGAGTGAAAACAAATATGCCGGTGGCAAAGTGCCTCCCCAGCCCACCCCAGGGCAGACCACTGCAGCCCCTACTTCTTGATTTGGCAGGTAGGGCTGTTTGTTTTTTATTTATTTCCAGCATTTAATATCATCTGTAATAGCTCGGGGCGGCTTACAAAATAAATTACTAAAACCATAAAATGCACAATAAAACAAATCACAATATTAAAACAAAAACAACAAAGCATCTGATGGAGCTAAAACACACCCACCCACCCATTACCCGTCTCCACCACCAAGAGCCTAATGAAACAGAAGGTCTTGCATGGTCATTGAAAGGAGGGAAGACGAGCAACCCTCCCTCCCATAACCCAGGCATGGGAGTATCATCACAGGTCCCTCCACGCAACAGGTCGGCCTGAGGAGCTGTCCACCTGGGACAGGACTCCCAGACCCCTGCTATTCAGTAGGATTGGGCCCCCGGAAGAGTTGCCACCAAACAGCTGGTGGGGGGGGGGATGCTCCTCAGCCCCCCTCCCCGATCATCTATTTGGTGCACTCACCTGACCCACCGAACAGCTGATTAGGGGCACTCCAAGCCTGCCAAACAGCTGATGGCAGGGCCCGGAGGAGCATGCTTGCACAGACCGCTGATGAGCGGATGGGGGGGAGGGGGGCTGTTCGGTGGGCAGAGTGAGTGCATTCCTTCAGGCCCCCCATCAGTTGTTAGGCGGGCCACGGTGAGCACACTCCTCCAGGCCCAATCTTCCAACCTTGCCTCGCAGCAGGGCTGGGCAAAAACATAACAGACAGGAGGGAGACTGTTTGCGCAGTTTAGCCTGGGTGGCTAGGCCTTCACCTGGGATGCATCTCTTAAAGACTAATGCTGTAGTTTTCCTTTTTTAATGCTTATCACCCCTTCCTTTATTATTTTTTATTTACCCCCTGCCCTATCCCAAAAATAGATTTCTCACAATCTTTTATCCAATAAAAAGAATTGTTTGCAACTTATTTCCAGTTTTTCTATGCCATTCATGCTAGTATAAAACATTATATTGAAAGTCAGCATGTGTACAGAAAACTCTTCGGCATATGTTCAAGTAAAGACTTCTCACCTTCACGTTTAACACGTATATTCGATTTCCAGCACATACTGCCACAGTCTGGTCATCTGGACTAAATCGGACATAAAGCACCACTCCCAAAAGTGTTCCTACAACAATTCCTCGAGGCATCAACCCTACAGGAATTTTACATTATTACGATTGTTTCATAAAAACAAAACTTCAAACATTGTTTGATTTTATGTACAAATGCAAAGTATTATCAGTTTAGCAACTGAGTGACTAATATGGAGATGTCAAAAGTGACTCAGAAGTTGAAAGTAACTATTGAGCCTTTCACTTAAAGGAGTACTTCTTCCTCTCTGTTTCACACTTTAATTACTGAATTTCACCCCCAAATTTACCTGAGACAAAACTAGTTTTCTTAATCACGTTCTGTGGTTATTGTTTCAGAGCAAAAATATTTTTAAAATCACAGTTGTGAAACCCTGCCCAGGCTACCCACACAACTATCCCCAGCACCATTGTTCTAAGCTGCCACCTTTGCTTTATTTCTCTCCGAGACTGCTCTGCTTCCTCCACTGCTCCTTATTGAACTTGTCATTGTTTACGCCACTTGTGGGGAAACTTTTCATTCCCATAGGCCACTTTGAAAATCAGCACAAGCTCCACAAGCTGGAAAGGAGTTGTGGACAGCAGTGCTTATAGAGTGCGCTCAGGATGAAAGATAAAGGTCCAGATTATGGATCTATGCCATGGATCCATCCTTTATCCTGAGTGCATGCCTCACCTCCGCTCCTTTCCTCGGACCTCACTCTTTCAGGTACTTGAGAGTAGGGACTGGATCCATGGGTCAAATTCAGGAATTGCAAAGGAGCCAGGTAAAGAACAGCCATGACCTGGAGGTTTCCTACCCCTAACTAACACCATAATCTCATTTATTGTGAAAATATATTAAATGTTTGGTTATACTTATTAAAAAAAAAAAAAAATCTTCACAGTTAATTGGAGTTTTGGGAGGGATAAGTATCCTCATACTCCAAGGCATAAATCATTATGCTCCAAGGCATTATTCCTTGGATGTAGGTTACACCATAAGTGCCTACCTCAGGGTTTTCTTGCACCATCCTAAACTAAACGAAACTGCCTGAGTCAGACCAATGGTCCATCTTAGCCCAGTATTGTCACAACCTGACACAGCAGCAGGGGTTTCAAATTCTGGTCCAAATCTGGCTCTTCCAGGGTCTCCTGGCATGCTACCTGAGACCCCTCCAGAGACCCCTCCAAGCCCCCAGCAGAGACCTCCCCCAGGCATGCTACCAGGGATCCTGAAGTGGTGATGCTGGGGATTGAACCTGGGACCTTATACATGCAAAGCACGCGCTCTTACCACTTGAGCTATGCCCCTTGCCTATGGCCCCCATGCTCTGACGCTAATGGCACTGGCTACTCTTGGGCACAGGGTACCAGACTAAAAGACTGAATCAAACCATTGAACATGGCAATCCTTATGGAATCAGACAATAAGGAACTACTCATTGGGAACAAAGGTTACAAAATCTGGTTATATGCTATTCAAAGAGAAAGGATTTACATAAAATATTCACCTTGTAGCACTTTCTTTGTGCATTCATCCAGGTTCCACACTATCACATAGTCACATGAAGCAGAACAGATAAGAAGTGGATTTATTTTGCTCCCAAACGCCAGTGCAGTAATTGAATGGTGATGACCTATCAAGTGTAATGGCTGGCAAATACAGCACACATAAAAAATATTACATAGTTCCTTCTGAACAATGATAAAACCACATCATTAACACATATTTAAGCTAACAATTAGCAAATTTCAATTATTTGGCTAAACTATTCTAATCCTTAAATCTTGCTACTGGACTGCATGATGGTTTAACCACTGTGCTTGTCAGCAACGCAATAAACAATTCCTACCATTACAACAGTCAAGTGTCATTGTAACAAACCCATTTTTAACAATCTCAATTTCAAGAACTATTCTATGCAAGAGAAAATAGCCCCCACTATAATTAACACTCTGTTTGGGGAATTACCCTTGCCAGGGTCTGCCCATTATATAGTCAGCACATTTTGTCTTCATCAACTAGACTGAAGCACTGGGAAATAAGGATCAGTCTATGCTGGATGATTTTAAAGAGAAATTGTATGTAATTACAATACTGTATTCAGCATGCAAATTTTGTATTTTTTTCTGTTTGTTTTAAATTTTGTTTCTATTTGCTTTTAGATGTAGATTTGAAATGTTGATCAATGTAATCTTCATTAAATTATATACATTGATATTCAATTTAAAATTGGGTATCTCCTCTTTATTTTGATGCAGCAAACTGCCAAATCCTATTACAGTGAAAACTATAACAAACATTTTAGATTAGTGCAACAGAAGTTCATATTTTATTTTTTTTAAATGAAATGGTAAGAATTCTTCATTGCAACAATGATGTACCCCAAATCAGGGTTTTTTAAAAATGATATTAATTTAATGGAATTTTAAATATATACTGAAGGCCTATGAACAAAGAAATTTTGTTTTTACCTGATGAGCTGGACTCTCGGTAGTATTCCAGATGCATAGCTCATTTCCATTCAAAGGGAAAGCACAGTAATGTAGACAACAAGCAAGCTGAATATGAGACTCTGATGCTTTGGACCTAAAAACTTGCTTCTCAAGAACTATATCATGGCTACATCTTTCTTCGGTAAAGAAAAAGTCCACCGGGCCTTCCATACTGTAACTGAAACATGTACCAAGTTAGACTAGAACTCAAGTTCTCATTACCAAGCTTCATCTGAATCGATCACTGTAGACTATTATTGCAAATGTACTACCAGATTTTGTGCTTACGACTCAAAAGGTCCAAAATGCTAAATAATTAGAGATTGAGGGTAATCAACATGGCACAAAAGGCACTCGATACTTGGGATGTTAATACATGGGAAGGGAAGCAACCGCAACCCATGTTCGATTCATGGAGTCCCCACGCCATTACTACCCCCATGGGCAGTGTTGGGAGCCCTTCATATGGGTATGCCCCCTGCCTGCACTTCATGGTCTTGCTCCAGCTACCACAGATGGCATTAGCACACTCCTCTTTTCAACAGAGCCAGCACTAGCGCGCCCCTCTCAACTAACAGCTGGCTGAGAGCCTCTGGGTACTTACGCGCTCCCCCCTCTCCCAGACAGCTATCAGCTGAGGGGGGCAGGCGAGCCACACCTCTATAGTGCTGGCTGACCTGGGGCTGCCGGGTACCCTAAGAAATGAGACCTGGCTCATGGTTGCCCACTGCCCTGGTTTGGGTTGGGTTAGCCCACCCAGCATTCTCCCCCTTCCTGGGGGATGACGCTTTGCAGCGCAGCCCCGGTGTAAATATCTGGCAGCCACCGTTCAGACAGGCAGCTAAATGGGAGGCCGACAGGGGGCAACGTCTTGTCTGTTAACACCCTTGGTTGTGCTCTGAAATGTCTTCTAGAATGGTAACTCCTCTGGTAGTCCTACAAACACATTTCTAAATTCTCTGTCAATGGAACAATCTTATCTTTAGATGGTTGGCTGCACAGTTTACTCACAATTTGCCTCTCTGTATAGCACAACTCTTACTCAAATAAAGAGTTCTTATTTACATAAGTAGTCCCAATGACGTTCCAAGGATATGTTTCATGGTTGAACCTCACAGCTCTACAGAGGCAGCACAAACCTACTTAAAGCTCAAAATAAGGCTTATGACCTTTATTTGGGCCTTGATCCTATCATTCTTTTCATTTAGGTAAACTGCTGCATCAGCACAAAACACCACTGATTCTGCCTACAAGCAGCAACTTGGACTCTCTCAACTGGTCTGGAAGACGCCATCTGGATAGCATCCTATCCAGATTTTCAGAAGGTCATGGGGGAGAAATTAAGGAAGAAACTTAAGGAAGGTCAGGGAGTAGGGATTTATATCCACCCACCTCCCTGGCCTGTAAGTACTTCTTGTCTCCTAATTTCCTTTTCCCCTCTTTTGTAACAATACTCTACTTTTAAATAAAAGAGTTAACATTATTATTCCAGGTGTTACATACCTCCACAATCAAGTTCATATCTGAATGATTTACACACAAAAGCTGTGATCCACAACTACCCCAGAGTAGGTGGTTTATGAATCATGGCCCAAAAGCACTGAAGGTTGGGAAGAGCAATTAGAATGCCTTGCTACTGAGACTGGTTTTAAAATTATTGTTCATTTGTTTTTAGTTTCCCCAAACAGCACATTCCAACTCAGTATTTCCAAAGAGAAGTTGAAGGTTATATTATTGAAGAGAAACTGTGGTAGTAGTTAAATAAGCATTAAGAGTAAGAACTGCTGGTTATTTTCATGAGCAACACAGAAATGTTTTTCTCCATTACTTCCCCCCACAAGCTTATATACATTAACAGACCAAAATAATTATGATATGGTATTACAGCCCCAATCCTGACTCCACTGAAGGCAATAGCTCAGATCCTACTGAATGGACTACGGCTATGATCCCAAAACAACTAACAGAGTAGCCCCACTAAAGCTTTCAAGTCTTAGAGCAAGGTTAGGGATCCATTTTATTAGTACAAGCTCTACGAGCTGCATTTCCATGGCCCATAGAAGTTGAAAATGGTGGGAGTGGGGGTTTAAGTGTACTCAGGCACAGGAGGGTTGAGTCCAGACCACAAATCTGTTCCCTATCCTCATGTGCATACCTTCATGTCTGTTCCCTTATCCTGAGTTCAGTTTTTTCAGTGTTTGAGGCCAGGAAATTAATTTAGGGTCTAGGACCAGGAACTGGAAAAGGGCCAAATAAAAACTAGGTATGGGCCATATTTGGTCCCCATACCACACCCTATCCCAAGGGCTCAAGGCATGTAACAACATAAACGAATTCAATAAAAATTGAAAGTGGAACTGTAAAGTATGCATATGTGTACATATTATACATTATGAATTGACTCAAGCCTGCTCATCACCCCCAGAGGTCACACCACTCAGCCAAGAGCTCATCAGACAGGGAAATGAACCCTATTCTCCACCTAGCAACCCAATCACTACTGGCCTAACCCTGCTTCTCTAGTCTCCACAACTGAATATATAATTAGTTGCTGTGATTTAAGCTATAGGATGTTCAGCACAGGGAGATGGATGCGGCAGGAAAACCATTAATGAAACCCATCCAGTTTTTTCTGGCTTTAGTTTCCAACCCGAAAATGACCAATATCAGCCTTTTCTTGGTCTTTCACCTCTGGGGGTGCACACTCCTACTGGAATATACCCTGGGGCTCAGCTCCTCCCCCCGGCTAAGCCCTGGAAGGCCACCTCCAACCCCCAGTATAGTACAGGTGCCTCTCAGGGAGAGGCGTGTTCCTACACGAGTGCTGCCACCGCTTTCTCCGGGGCACCCACAGGCAGGAGCGCTTTAGCTGCCCCGCAGCCGCACGGTGGCGCAGGAGGCGCCACTGAAACCCGAGAGCAGCAACTCGAGCTTCGGAGGAAGAGTACACACAGTTCCCTTTTCCCCTCGGGCTGCGGGGGTGACCCAATGCATCTCTGCCCGGGATCCCGCTACCCCCGTACCTTGCCCCGCGGTGCCCAAGGAGGGTGGGATCGCAGCAGTTCCTCGTGCTCAGCCGCTACTGAGCGGACGGTTTCCCAGGCAGCGGAGACGCCTACGGGAAGCCTAATGGGCCAATTCAGGTTGCTTCCGTCCTCACGCTCCTTTTGCCCGCTGCTAGAACAAGACGAAGCGCTAAGTCGCTGGGTGAATGGCGACGCAGGCGCTCCCACCCCAGCAAACATTGGGGAGACCTGAGAGCACGGGCTTTTCCCCTACTTTTGTAGCCCCACGAGGCGGGGTCACTCGCCAACACCACTGCGGGATAGAAAGCGACGCAGCAACCCAGACACTTCACTTGCAAACAGTACACAACCCCTTCTTACATCGACGTACAACGACTGCACTCACCGTGCACAGCCCCCTCTCCTTACATCACTCACCAACAGCAAGACAGACTTCCCTTACAGCAAGATATCACCCCTTCTCACACCAACTCCACTCACAAACTGTCCACTGTCGGTCCACTCTCCTTACCTCACCAGTCTCATAGACTTTCCTTACAGCAATACAGCACCCCATCTTCTGACATCGCATATCTATTAAAACTATATTCCAGGTTGATAATAAACAGGCGGCAGCTAATTTTCAGGTCTCTAGCTTCTTTTATGGTTCTTGCAGTTTGGAGCAAAAACAGTCAGGACTTTTGTCTGACTCCAGAGTGGCTTTTATTGAGTGTTTTTATACCGGATAAGGGTGTTCTTCACTAAACTGTACCAAGTCTGTCCTGCTGATAATAGCCCTCACCAGCATCCTAATTCGTAAGCCACCAACTCATCTCATGAACCCAAAACATTTAATTATATTTTAGCCTTAGCTGCAATGATGACCAGCAGTGCCAACTGCTGTCTCGGGCAGCTACCGTATCCAACACCTTCCTAAGATTTTTGTTTGTGTGAGAAGTGTAACGTATATTGAGTTTGTTTTATTTATTGTTATTTTAACAAATTTACTACCTCGCCCCTCCCGCACAGCGGCTTGGGGCGGCTGACAACCACAATAAAATATTTAAAACATCATGATAGGAGGAATAAATCCTCTGATTATTTATCAGAGTTGATAATATATGCAAATAAATAACATGTGCATAGAAAGATGCTGTGGAGCAACTGGTTTTGGACATAAATGGCTCAAGGGGTTGCTGCCTCCAGAACATAGTCCTTTAATCCATCCTAACCCCGCTGTTGTAATAGCATTTGAAGTTCTAGCTTCCCCAACTGGACCCTCTCTCGCGCTGTCAAAGTGCTGGGACTGGCTGGAATTAAGGCGAGGGCAGGGGGGGACGAGAAAATACATCAGATTTTGGGAAGTGAGGAAATGGAGCAATATGTTACGGTCACAACTTCCACTCTGACTGACGTGATGAAAACAGCAAAGCTGCACCCTCTGATCCCCATTAGAGAAAGGAGATTTCCTAACCTGCTGGGAGAATTCCTAGGAGGCAGTTAAAAAATGCTTCGGGGGTTGGGGGCTAAACAGGGGGATTGTTTGTAATCTGGGGTTAATAATACTGGGATTAGCTGCCTGTGAAGAGCCGCAGGCTAAAGTAGAGGGCGTTGAAGTGGTCAGCACAAGAGGCCTGGGTTTTGAGACAGCTGGAGGGGAGGTTAACCGTGGTGCCAAGGGTGCGATGTTTCCAGGAGAAGCAAATCTCATTGGGCGTCGGAACTTCCTGGCAGCTTTTGGACACACCCGGTGCTCCGCCCCCCACTGACTTTGGAGGCTGCGCTACAGGAGTAGCAAAGGTGGCGCGGTAGTGGCTTGGAACAGCGGCCCGCGCGGCGATGTTGTTGTCAGGTTGCTATGGGGACACCCGGAAGCGGGTAAACACAGCGGCCCCTTCCTCTCAGGTTGGAAATGTATGGGGAAGCTCGGATGTCGCTTCCTGTTCTCGCGATAGCGGGGGAGGTTTGGCAAGCAGGCCTTGCTCCTAGCCTCGGTCTCCGCGGTGGAATCGGCTCGGGCGGCCTCCTCAATGCTGACTGCGGGACAGGCAGGGGTGCCTGACGCTGGGGTGAGCAGGATGTGACGCCCTTTGCTTCTTTCGTGGGGGCAGCGACTCCTGCTGCTGGCGGCGGGGAAAGTAGCTCCATAGTCCCGGGGCGGGGCAGGGCAGTTTTCTGGCAATTTCCTTTTAATCCCGTAGGACAGGGGAGGAGTCCTAGGCCTCCTCGTCGCTCAGCTGCCTCGCTGCTGTCACTGGGCTGGCTTGGTACTGCCACCCCTTTAGCAGCTGGATCCGCTGCTTTAGTCTGCGAAGAGAGGCTAGTTCAGTGGCTCCCCAAGCCTTTGCCTGCGGATTCCCAGTCTGAAATTTAAAACCTAAACTGACCACCTCGACATTAATGAAGATATGCAAAGTGCCTCAAATAGCAACTGGGATTAAGCCCAGCCTCGGGTGGCACCGCCCCCCAACAGTTTGGGCACCTGCGAGTTAGCCTAACTCGTAGTGAGAGAGGGATGGTCACAGGGGCTAGGTAATGTTTTTAGGCAGATCTTTTTAAACCAAATGTTTAGCACCTGCTACTATTTGTATTTTGGTATACAAATATGCCTTTAGTATGTAGGACAAATCACTTTTGCTAATTGACAGGCTTAGTGGGTGTACTTCTGACCCTTTAAAGTGTGTCACTCCTGCATTCCAGCAGGCGCGCTGTGGTTGCACAATCGATCAATGTCTGCACTGGACAAAACCACACTGAAATGTGGACATGCTAGTGAATGCATACAACAGTGAGGGCCAGGGATAGTTCAAAAAGAACACTGACCTGTCACCCTTGATGTTTTTCAATGTTATAAGTATGTCCTGATAATGACTTATCATTTCTATAGGTGTTTCAGTGGGTGTTTTTAAATAAGCAAGGCGATTTGGGGGGGGGAGGAGTCCATGGCTGCAGCATCACTTTGCCATGGAGGTGTCACACAGGTGGAGTGCATGGGGCAGTTTCTAACAGGTGGTTCCCACTATAGCTATCATGGCCACAGAGGCAGTATTCAAAGTGCTTTACTATCCTTTTTAGTTCACCCTCCCAACAAACCTATCAGCTAGGTAAGGATATCTCCAGAACAGGATATTACAGCTAGGACATTAGAAGTAACAATCTATGTTCTTTCCACCCCATCTCATTTCCAATGTGTTCCTGTCTCCCACTCTAATAGGTCAACTCCTCACTGTTGAAGCTAATAGGAAGACAGAAAGGGGAATTTTCTTCCTACAGATCTTTTTGCAGAGATGTGATCTTTAAATCCCAATCCTAGGACATAATTTTGATGGAAATATTGTGCATAAGTATTGTAAGGACTGCTGCAATCATTTGCAAAATCTTTGGAGCAGACATTCCATAGAACTAGAGAGCAATACAAATGTTTATTAATTACAAAATAACTCCACTAAATTTGTACCAAAATTGGGGACTGTAATCTTGTGATAGTAAGGATTCTAGAGCAGCATATCTGTATGCAAAATGAATGCAAATATTTACTGTTTAGCATGCGATTAACCCCATGGGAAGTTTCTATGTAAGGCTAAGAGGTCTATGCACTTCAGCTATTTCAAAGCAGTAATAATTTCAAAGAGGATAATACATTCCAACTAATCATTCTACACTGGGCTAAAATGTTAAACATTGTGTCCAGAATGTTGCATATCAAAGTGAACATGTCTTTGAATTTTCTGACTCAGAAAAAACTATTTGTTTTTTTAACTTATTTTGGATCACTGCATGCTTTCCTTGAACTGCTGAGTTTATATATGTTCTTTCTATATCACTAGGACAATAACTTAAAAGTTGTAATCATTTGAGCTCTACCATACCTTTTCAAAGACCTCCAAAATGCTCTTCAGTAGTGGTAGAGCTGTGTCCTATGAAAAACCATATTATTTATATCCAAAACTATTTTCTAATACAAAGTTTGAAGTTAAATGCCACACCAGAAGTGTAAAAATTATTTCATTATTATTATTGACATAAAAGGTGTAATTCTTTGATAAGTGTATTAAACATGAAATGAGCTAGATCTCACCCAACAATGCAGTGACATGCTGAATCTGTTTTTTTGTTTATTTTGGTAGCAGGCTAATTACACCTGACACTAGAAGAGTTCCCTCTATACAGTTATGGTAGCACATTGGAAGTGTGTGTTGGTGATACTTCTAGCAGCCCATGAACTGTTTGTGGTAAATAGTTTTGTGGAAGATGATGACGTACCTGAAGAATGGATACTCCTTCATGTGGTTCAAGGTCAAATTGGAGCTGGAAACTACAGCTATTTAAGACTGACTCATGAGGGGAAGATCATACTTCATATGCAGAGTTTGAAAGGGGATGCAGATCTGTATGTATCTGATACTACTCTTCAGCCTAGTTTTGATGAGTATGAGCTACAGTCTGTAACATGTGGCAAAGATGTTGTGTATGTTCCAGCACACTTTCACCGCCCAGTGGGAATTGGAATCTATGGTCATCCATCTCACCAGGAAAGTGAGTTTGAAATGAAAGTGTATTATGATCGAACAGTGGTGTATCCATTTGGCAAGGCTTCCAACAACCCAGAAGAAGTGGCAGCAAGCCAGAAGCAGTCACGTTCAACGGAAGATGACTCTCAGGATGAAGAATCTGTCTTTTGGACTATACTAATTGGAATTTTGAAATTAATATTTGAAATTCTTTTTTAGAATTACAACTGGACATAGCACTGTATTAAACTGCACTTACAACCTGTGAAGCTGAACATAGACAGTTTTCTGTGAACACTGGTACTTCATTTGTGAAGTTCCAGGTTACCTTTTCTGTGTTGGGGAATGGGGAAAAAAGCCATATTTAATTTTGTATTGTAAATCCCTCCGGAAGTACAGTAGTTGTACAGTCTAGTTTACAAATCAGGGTTAAAATATATGAATGTACAAATAAAGGCAACCTTATTAAAAGTTCAACATCACTTTGGATAGGTGAAATTAAAAGTGACTGATTCATTCTCTATCATAAAGCTAACAATCTATAGGGGAAAAGCTGGAGAAATGACAGGTTGCAATTTTAGCATCCCAATTCTATTTAAAATAACTTCCTAGTTTCTGCACTGGGAATAAGTACTTAGGTGCCATTTTAAGATACTGGTGGCTACTACAATTTGAAAACAGTAAATGAAGCCAGAAAAGCTCAGAACTTTCCTAAAATATCAAGTCCCTATTAAAATCTTAAATTCTTAGGCACCTAAAGTCATGGCCCGAATCAAGTTCATGTCACCTTTGTTAAACTTTCTAGTTGGAGAGTCTCTTTTCCGGTTAAGAATTTGAGATGAGCCATTCAGTTATATTTGCACTGATAAATAATAAGCATCTCAGCTTAAACAAAATGGGTTCCCGTCTTTAAAGCCGCAGATTAAATAGCTCTATTTATGATGAAGTACTATTTTTTCCTTATGAATAGAGGTATTTAATCTGCAGCTTTAAAAAATGTGTTACCAGCAATGATGCACACCCAGGTATGTCTAGACCCTGCCTGTAGCACTTCCAAAGGCACAAGATTTTTTGGTGCGAGCATGCACCTCATCTACAGCCTAAGTTTCCACTAACCACAACTTTAATGACACACCCTTCCTTTTATGGTCATTAGTAGATTTGCTTCACTAGCGCCTGTGAAGCAAATAATTCTTTTTCCACCAGGAGGGACTTACAGTACTTCCATCATTAAAGCACACTTGTTTTCCAAACTCACATTTGCTGCCACAGCAACATATTGAAGCGTCTTTAAATATTCCTTTCAAATCATGTATTTTTTCAAGAAGGAACATTATCCAAGTGATCTGAATGTTTTTCCTTTGCTTAGATTGGGTCATGAAAAATAACTGATTGCTATGCAAATAACCTAATATCTGCTATGCAGCTTTCCCTTCATATAGAAGTTACTGCTGTGCAGCATTGGAATATACAAGTACGTTGCTAGAAATTTCTTCTTTGACTCAATACATGGTGACTATTCACAAAATACAGACTTTTCTTTCTAAAAGTACTTTTCCATTTCAGTGGGAATCTCATTGTCTAATTAAATAACGAACAGAGCACATGTTCAATAACTTCGTCAAATTCTTCATATAGCAAAAATTAAAAGTTTTATTTGTTGAAAAAAGTGTTTAAGTGGTATTCTTCCTTGTACAGAGTGGTTGATTAAATAGCACCAAACGCAACACTTCAGTTTGTGCAGTTAATGATATAAAGAGGCAAATATTGCTCCTTTAACCTTCTTTGCTGTTTTTCCCCCTTCTTCCTACTCTTCTGGGCTTTGTAGGTTCTCTTTGACAACAGTCACAAATCCAGGGACCTAGGAAAGTAAAACTGTCAGTATCAAAACAAAAAATCTTACTGCTTCTACAGTACTATTATTAGTTCTAATAGGTGCTTTAGTGTGTGTTCTTACATTACCACCGTAGCTGGTTATGTGCAAGATTGATACTGTTTTCAAAGTTAAAAGCAGGTTTCCATATTTGGATTTTTTCTTTTCTTTTTGTATTTGGAGATAGTATATCATGTGTACTACAACAACAAATACAGGCTCTTAACAGGTGTTCTGTATCCTCCCCCTCCTCAGGTGAAGATCTGATGTACAGTTATAGTCCTAGCCTTCATGGGAGCAAAAAATTCCATTGCCACTGTGGAATGGTTCTTAACACACATTTCACTTAAGAGCCAAACAAAATAAAGTGCTACCATCCTTTGGCGCTATATAAATGCTTGCTAATAATAATAATAATAATAATAATAATGAGGATCATCATATACAGCAAGGTAGTTTTAATTTGTTGGTTATTTGTACCCAATAATAGAAGTTCCTTCAAAAGAAAATAGTAGCCCCTTTAACTGATGGGTATATGGCTTAGCTAATAATACATAGCTCAGAAGCAAAACCAGGTACAGAATTTGAGCTAAAAAGTACACTGAACAACTATTAGTGTTTTTAATATTACTGTTTCACTGGGTATTTTTAAATGAACGGGGGGGACCATGGCCACAGCATCACTCTGTAGTGCAGCACCCATGCAGGTGGAGTGTGTGGGGACTGTCTCTAATGGGTGACTGCTGCGGCCACAGAGGCAGTGTTCAAAGTGCTTTACAATCCTTATCTAGTTCACCCTCACAACCAGCCTATCAGATATGATTTCTCCAGAACAGGATATTACAACTAGGAAACTAGAAATAACAATGTATGTTCTTTCTACATTGTATGTATATGGAAATATTGGTATGTATAGATGTTGAAATATTTAAAACCCACCATATAGATTCATGTATTTTGCATCATGGATTTAGTATTAGACAAGTATATGATTTGCCATTGCTTAGTTTGATTCTGATTTGAAAGTGTCTTGTATTTTGTGCACTGAGTGTGGAGGTAGGTGAGGGGAGGAAATGTTTCTAAGCCCCAGAGCCAGTATGCTTTTCATTTAACACTGAAGGCTGGATTTGAACCATCTGTGGTACGTAGGACAAAAAGCAGACGTGTAAACTGCCACTTAACAGATCGCTTACACTAATAGGGCAGCAGTTGAGTGATCAGGAAATTGGAGAAGGAAGATTTGAGTTATCCCATGCAAAAATGTAGCACCATTAATTTGATTTGAAACGGGGGAAAGAGCACTGAAAAGGAACTTCTGCTTTACCAAATTCAACTTATATGGATGGATTCCACTTAGTCTTGGAACAAAGTAGGTTTCATCTTTCTGCCCCTGCATCTAAGTTAAACATGTGCACCTATGACTTCTCAAATTCATGAATGCGAGATTGTCTCTCCTCCTGTTCTCCTCACCTTTATCCATCTTAGATTGCAAGCCCCTCTGGGCAGGCAGGGACCCATCTCTATTTCATGACTGTTCAATTCAATGTCAAACACAGTGCTGGCCCTATATAAATAATAATCTCTAGACTAGACTAATTTTTGCTCCATTACCTGAAGGAATAGCACCAAGCCCCACGCAAAATGTGTGAAAGCCACGGTCACATACATCACAGAACATCATCTCTTCTTCATGGTGAGGTTGCCCACAAATAATGCAGGTTTTACACTCCATACATTGCCATGGGTAGGTCTTGATAACTGCAACAAGCTCCGCAGTCATATCCAGACAAGAAGGGTGGCCTAGGTTAAAACCAATATAGTCACTAGTACTTAGGAATGAAGTCAACTAAATTACATGTATAACTTACTATTTATTTTGCATAATTTAAGACTAGCTTGCCTCGACAGTGATAATGTAGTGAAGGTGTTCTAATATGTATATATTAAAACAGATCTGAAGAGAATTTTAGAGGAAAAAAGATATTAAAGTGGGAACTATCTGCATGCAATTCAGTGTTACACAAATATTATGACTATTTTGGCAATTCAAACTCTTAGGAATCCATTTAAAGTCTTATTCGATACTTACCACTGTTGTCACACTGGGAGCAGTGTATAAGTGCTTCAGCCTTCACTTTCTTGTTGGACTCCTTACCCTTCAGACAAATTCCACATATAGCATTTGGAATGACCTTTGGCTGGAAGGGTAGAAGAGGGCTATAAATTCATGCCAGAAGAACTTAGAATGGAATCAATAGGAAATGTTTTTTTAATGTATCTCATTTTAACTTTCGTAGATTAACAAACTTTATGTATGATGTGATTGAACGAAATGCTTAAAACGAAGACTGATAAGCACTGCTTGTTTTTAAAGACTGAATAGTTTTGAACCTCAAAAGCTGTCCACCAATGTAAATCCCACTCACTTCAAAGGGGCTTGCAGCACCAGAGTATTTTAAGGACTGGGCTGTTAGAACAGTAGTATAAATTTGATATTTAGAACATGTGTATGTGTATCATTTAAAGAAAAAAAATTATTCCACAGCAAAAATGTAGGTAAATTCCTCCTATAAACACGTACGTCACCATTTTCCTTATAACCAATTAAAGAGTTCACATGAAAAAAGTTTACTTTCCTTTACATGAAGAAGGTATATGTGAGACAGTTTATATTAACATTTAAGCAAGACTCCACATCTGTGGGTACATTAATATCGTCTTTACAAAAAGGTGTTTTGCTTAATTGAGCTTTATATCACAGGGTGAACAAAAATCAATGATTTTTTAAAGAATTTATTTTTAAAATGTCATTTTAAGTTTTTTTTAAAAAACGGTTTAAAATTATATTTGTATCACCTTAAGCCTAAACTTGATATAATCTATTAAAATCATTGAAAAATATGCTCAATCAATGAGTCCTTAATGCACTATGGACTTCTTAAAAAAATGTATTGGAAATAACTAACTTTTTGGGTCAACAAGCATAAATATAGTTCCGTTTGTCATAAACACCACCTGCATTAAGGCCACGATCTTGTAACTTTATATACTGTGGATAGTTCCATTAGTTCAGTAAGACTATCCACAGTGCATAAAGCACCACCTGTAAGACGTTGTAGGGTTGGAGCTTAAGGGCTCAGCACTGCAATGGACTTATGCCTGTACAGTGTCAATGGGTGTTTTTAAACGAGACACATCCACACATGGCCCCCAAGCAACCACACATTCAACTGCTCCGTGACTCATGCAAAAATCAGGTGTCTGCCATGCGAGATCAGCCGAATGTACAGTGGCTGCCTCCGTAACTGGGGTAGCCATGCTGGGGGCTGCCTGTTTGAAGCACTCCTCAACCACATGAGTAAGCACCCCACAGATGTGTCACTCTGGCCTTAGACCCCGCTGCTCACCTTGCTTGTTTAAAAACACCCAACGAGGAAATCAATGCAATGTTTTAGCAGGAGACACTGCAGGATTCCATCCATATAGCCTTGATCCTGCATTACCAAAACCAATAGGATCTTGGCTATTAACTTCAATGACCTAAGGTGAAAACATACGAGACAGTAGCCTGCAGCAGCCAATGAGTCATCTGCCCGTCAGTTTGGTGCTTGCCAGCCATACACCCACTCCCGCCACAGGGTAGGTGGCTGGCTGCTACCAGACGCATTGTCCTGAGAAGGTTGGCGATGGGGTACAGGCTAAGGCTCACCCCCCCAGCCAAGCTAATTCAGGCTAATGTACGCCCATCTGTTACGCCCCACCCAGCCTCACCTCATGACAGCATCTGCTAGTACCGTGAACAAGGATGGCAGCATGGTTTAGGGCACGGAGAAGCCGCACCGGCGAGCAACAACCAGAAGGAGTGACCCTGGCCAGAGAGGTGGGTGAAGCAGCCGGGGACACCCTAGGCAGAGAAGCTCTATCCAGAGTCTCCCTGGTTGTTTCAGCCACCTCTCCACCTGGGGGTCACTCCTGCCTGCCTGCTGCTGGCTGGCATGGATTCTCCTGGGTCTAATCATGCTTCTGGTGGCCAGCACCTGCTTCTCCTGGGCCAGAGTCCTGCCCTTGTGTTTGGTTCCCTGATCCAACCCTAGGGGATGGGGGGGGGGGTGCCAGCTGCACAGGATGCTGCACGATTGTTCAGCTCTCCCCGCTGGCCCAAAGAATGGCAGCTGCACTGACCCTCCACAGGGTGGGTCAGGGATCCAGGTGGCTGCTGTCTCGTTTCTTTTTACCCATAGGATCAAGTCATCTATCTTTTCAGTCTTTACAATAGAGTGAATATTGGTATTTACTTTTTTCTCCCAAATGTCACTACTTCCAGGTTCGCTTATACAGAAAAACTTTGGCCTTCATTATATTTGGTTACATTTAGCAAGAAAACTGTGGTTTTTTTACTTGTGCATCCAATACATTTTAAATGGCTATGACTAATAATTTTAAAATGCTACTTTCAGGCATTTTAATTTTAATTCCTGCTTCCATCCCAATGCAACTTGACAATAATTATGACAAGTTAATTTTCTAGTAAATTAAAACACTTTCTCTAAAAATAAAAATCTGGATATAGGCTCTGATCCAAGGTCAGCGTGCATAGACCAAAACTACAATTGTGCACACCCATAGTGTGCATGCACAAGGTAGCCCAGGGAAAGTCCCCCGCTTCCTGATCCCACTGCAACCAAGAGAGGGAGACATGGGGGTGAAGTGGCTGCCATAGCAGGGTCGGCTCTCTTTTCCTAGGTTACCCTATGCATGCACACGTGCAATTGCAGTTTTAATCCCCATGCGTGCATGCCACGTGCAGACCTTGGATTGGGACCATAATGTACACTGTGCTGTGATATTGCTTACATGTGTACAGCTGGTTAGGCCTATCCTGCTGGTTTGCAAAACGTACTGTAGTACTAAATCCAGTATAACGGCTATATTTAGTAGGAAATAACCAAATCAATATATTTCTTAATTGTTATACTAATGAGAATTACCTTTCTTTAGAAAAATAAAGTACAAGTGGAAAACATTTAGGACTATAACCATGATTAAAATTGGAGATATAAATAAATCCATCTTAATACAGAAGCTTAAAATATTACAAAAAATGAAACCGCATGCACTAAATTCTCCCATAATTTAAGCTTCCAAAATGTCTATTTGGCTGGTTAACACTGTTCTATAATAACCAGCTTCATATGCTCCTTTCTTCCACAGTCAAAGTCATGAATGTTGTGATAATGGACGGTACTCCGTCTAATTATAATTCTGTATAGAACTCTGCCCAGAAAATGTAAGTTAACCGACTGTTTGTATCCATAAGATCGATCTACTTAAGGCAGCAAGAAACTCTAGGATATTAAGGAGGCTGTGAAGTTACTGATATTTGCAACCAAACCCAAGAAATAACCTAGCACTAGCTTTACCTTGATGAATAGCAAAAATAAAGCACAAAGTGGGCAAAAATAGTTTTAATGCCCTGGTCTGACCCATTGCAATTTAACATACAACCTAATTAATAGAAAATGAGATTCAAACTAAAGCTTACTCTCCTAGGAAACTGTGCAAGTTGCTGATAAATAAACCTCCATAAACAGAAAAACACTTGCCAAATGGGAAACAAGAATAAAAACAGAAGAGAGTCTAAGCTAAAGTGTTTAAAAAAAAAAAAAAAAAAAAAGGGAAGTGAAAAACAAAACCATTTTTGAAGTCCTCAATAGTGCTCTTTTAAAACAAAGCCCATCTAAAGATATTTATTTCAGCTAGACCTTTCTAACATAAAGAGACAAACATTTGAATTTTATTTTTTTTTAAATGCCAATGCGCATTGCCTTCTTTCAAAACTTTAACAGAAAAACGTTACTAACGTTCCTTTATAAATATAAATTTAAATAAGGCTACTACCTACTTTTACTTGTCTGGCCTTATGTGTTTTATTTAAAGAAGAAGAAAAAAAACGACAAAGTTGTTTATATATAACTTCCTTTTCAAAAGATGACAGAGGCATTCGTAAAGACTGTTTTTGCTTATTTATTTTTTAAAAAAGCATAGTCAACCTGTTTTATACATAAATAGAATAAAATGATAAAAGTCTAACATTCACAAATGTCTCTACAAAATAATAAATATCATGGAAGTGAAAACATACATTGAAAATTTGACTGTTAACTATTCTACATCTCCCCCCACACATATTTTTATACCCTGCTCCTCCAAACAAAAGGACTGTAACACATGCTTAAACCTCAGTCTTGCAGTGTGTAACCTCTTGTTGTTTACTGCTACATTCTCAGAATAAAGTTCTTGTGTTTTTACCTAGAGCTAAGTAAAACAAGTCTCTCTAAAAGAGCAAGTGCACTTCTCTAATTCAAAGTCTAATTCTCTTATGAATCATTTAGATTATGCTGCCATAACGTACAGCAGCATATTCACTCTCAATCCACCAAAACTAAAGTGAACTACCTTTGGGTTATTGTACCTGTGCTAGTGTGTGTATGGTTCTTTTTGATATATATATATATATACTTCTAAAGTTACACACTGATGTAGGTGCATTTATTACTAATGCACCCTCTATTCTTGTTCTGCTAAACCCAGTGAAGTAATTAAAGCATATTAAAACTAAGAGCCCCCCAGAAATGCAAAAAGTACTCTTTTTACAAAAACAAAAGGGAAAATGAAGGCTATTCACATTTCAAAACAATTCAAGTTCTGCCATAAAGAAATGAAATGACTTTTAAGGAAAACTGAAAAATACTGTTTGCTTCAGGTGGGAAATCCTATCCCAAACCCATTTGACTGTTACATTTTGCTAAACAAATCTTCAATTCAGTGAAGGGAGTGAGGGAAAGGGAATTAACTGTCTATGATGCTGTTGCCGCAGCTCGCTGTCTTAAGCACTCCCATCCTGACAAAAACATATGGAGTTTTCTATGAGGCCCTACTGCCTGATTTATAAGGCTTTCTATATTAATATAAAATGAACCGGAATCAAAATGTCTGTTGATGGTATGGGCGCACAATCCTGACCACACTAAAGTTAGTGGAGGTTTTATCATCAACTTCGATGGAGCCAGGATTTTATCCCTATTCTCTCAATGGGACTGCAGATTTATGTGCAAAGTCCTTTGTGTTCTGAAAATAGAATCCAGCATGTGCAACCATACAAGTCAGTCCTGTATCAGCAACAGCTAAAACTCACTTGTTTGGAACATATCAAACAAATGTGGTTCTCTCTTTTTCCACTGAAAAGCTAACACTAAATAAAAAGTGGCTTTGCACAAATACATCAATTCTCCTGCTTAAAACCAGAACAAATTATGAGAAACATTTGCACTGCTCAGACTATAACCATATGTTTGAATGCTGGTATCATAGTAATAATTGCTTGTCAAATGTAACATTGTAACTTAAAGATACCATCCTACGAAATCTGAAAAATAGAATTTACAGGGACAACTTTTAAGTTCCATTTATAGCATTCAGCTAAAAGTGCCTTTACATTTAGGCACTTAACGGTGTATCAATACATGTTAATCTTTTTATAGGCAATTAACTTCTAAACAGAATGTTAATGTCTAACCAGTCTTAAAATATGTCAACTATTCAGGAGTATTTAAAAAAAATGCTAAGTTCCTCACAAAGCAATGCACATAATGTTACCACTTCTAAGATCAACAGCCCATCACCAGCTATGAGCAAATGCAAGGCACTGAAGCTGTGGCGATATGTGCCATAAAAAATATAAATATATTTTGGCACCATGAATCAGTTTGAAACTGTCAGACTTTTAGCTATTTGGATCCATTTTCAAATCTCAGTACCAAATAACCTATATAACTATCTTTAGAGACTTCCTAACCAGTGGTTCTGTTCCACTAGTCTTCATTCTGTGCTTTCAAAATGCCACTAAATAGACTAACCACAGGATACTGAAACTTAGTGGTCTTCATAACTAATTGTAGTGTCAGTTTGGTCACGTGAGCAACACACAGTCCCTAACATAAAGGTAAGGAAAGCTAAATGCTATTTTTTAATGCTTCATCTTTGGGTTCCATATTTTAGAAATTATTGGCATGAGTTTTGGGACTGCCATAGAGCAAATCATTTGCGAAGTTAATATACAAAATGCATGCTCTACAACAGTTTTTAATCTTTGAAATCAGCGACATTTTAAAATCATTCTTGATAAGAAGAAACCGGACTGAAACTTGATATTTCTGTGTTATGAATGGAAAAAAATATTTATGAAGTTGCAGTATTTATAGAAACCACTTCCAGTCAGTCAGAGCTGCGCAATTCTTGTTAGAGACTACGGTATTTTTATATACGCTTTGTCAAAAATGATAAATTCAATTTGCTAGCAAATATTACTGAGTCTGAAAATCAAACCATTAACAGCTAAAAGTTACCTGTGCTGCAAGATTTCCCAGAATATACCATCTAACAGCAAAATCCTGCTTTTTAACAACTTCTTGTCAAATGTCCCTAGTCACTTTACTAAATCCCTTCCTTATTCTAACATCTTTCCAAACCTCATGCCAGATCTTGCTTTAACTGAAGCCAAATTCCTGCTGACTTCAATAGAAGCAAAACTGAGCAACATGTCTTGAAGGTGGAAGACTGCACTCAAGACCCCTTTATTTCAATTCCAAAGACTAACTTTATATCACACAGATGAATTCTTCTCACATTCAAAAGTAGATTTAATCCTAATTTCCCTAAAGGGAAAGAGTTATACGAATAATACTGATGAGTAAATGGTCATCACTGCTTTGTAAGTGTCAGAAACACCTTGATGCGCCAGTCAAATTCTATCATACGTTAAAAAGATTCTGCCTGCTGAAGTTTCTCCTGTAGTATTAATTAGATATCCTGTCCTAAGTGATGGTGTAGTGTTGCTGAAACCAGTTAACTTTGGATTCTACAGCAGAGGAAATACTTGTAGGTAGAGTAATACCTATAATAGTCTAACACTTTCCAAATCCTTCAAGATGAAAGGCTCTATTGAAATGCAATATAACATTCAGCCACTTAAATGCTCTTTATAGCATTCGTCTTGCAGTCTGCTGCCATACTGAATGCTGGTTAAAGCATAACATCTAATGCTACATGCCAGTTTTACACTGGATGTAACTCTGACTATTGTGTTTAGGCAACTAGGGGAAAACATGTACAATTATTTTCATAATAGCTATAGATTTTGGTGCTGCGACTGCCCAGGAATCCATTTAGGTACAGAAATGGAAGCCACTCCATAGCCAAGGTAACAGAAAAGCCCCCAGTAAAATAAAACAAAAAGGAAGTAAGGAAGCAAAACAGATGGAGCACGCAACAGACAGCAGCTAGAGAAGTACAGCAAGCAGAAGTTCCATATTTTTGAAAAACAAAGTTAAATATTTCAGGGAGAGAGGCTGGTCAGTAAAGAAGCTGAGTCAGGGGCTTTTTTCTTCTACCTTGTACCCAGGAACTGATTTGGATAGTACTGAACGTTTGGAACCCTCTTTTCTTGGAGTTGAACTTTTGTCTCTTGGTTTTGGTCTTCCCTGAAAAGATTCCTCCTGGTTGTCAGGGGGGCATTCACCTTCAGATACATTGCCAGATGAGTTGTCCTATTTAAAAAAAACCAAAGAGAATATTGTTTTTTTCTGTGACGCATCGAGTCTATTCTAAGCCAAGCAGGATGATAAAAGACCATACCTTCTTTTCTATAGAAGCATTTTTGAGAAAGGTTCTTCTTGAGCTATAATCCTTTATACCTGTATCTCTCACAAGAGGAGGCTACCATGTCAACTGGTGGAAACTAGTATTTCCCCAGGAATCCTCACGCCCTTTCCCAAGGGTGGGAGCAGGGCTTGCTTTTTTTTTCTTTTTTAAAACTGAACTGGTCAAACAAGGCTTAAGTTCCACCCAGTCCAAATTCTAATACCACCCAGTTCCATTGGAAACAGAAACTAGGTGGAATTTTGGCTTCACCCCTAATTTTTACTGATCCAGCCCCTGAAAACAATATTCTCACATACAGAGGTAAGAAAAACAGATTCACAGCAAAACTAGTTATGTGGGATCTGGTATTCTTTGTTTCTTCCAGCTGTAGATACAACATCCTTGGTTTCTTCGTTCCCTATAGCTAGATACTCCTTCTGAAATACTTTGTTGCCCAGCCCCCATTCTCAGCAATGCAGCATTCACAACCAGACATCATCTAACAGCAGACTGGGACTGAAACTGTCGAAGAGGAGGTGCACAGACACGGATGGCAGAATTAGGCAATTAATCACTGTGACCCACCTACCTCTCCAATTTTTTCAGAGCAAGGAGGGGTACTCTGAAGATTAAATCTGGAGCTGTAGACATTTGCTCTGAAGTTTGAAGGGGGGGGACATTAGCAACTACCACTCTTGCAGGTATGAAGCGGGCTACTTTGCCAGATTTTAGTCCTTATACACAAAAATGGGAGTATTTTTAAACAAAACTAACACTGACAGGTTTGAGTACAACATTCCACTGCTCTACTTTTACAGCTTTCTAGCTGTTCTTCACCTATTATTACATAGATTAAAGAATTTTTATACTGGGCTCTTCTGACTTTAATCTTACAAATACTTCAGGAAGTAAGCTGCAACCAATAACAGGTACAAAAAATAATTACTTTAACCATGATCCACAAACCACTTATTCTGGAATAGTCTCACTGACACCCACAGAGCTTCCATGGGGCTACTCTGGAGTAAGTGGTTTATGGACTGCAGCCTTTATAATTAAGAGGATCTCTGTTGCAGTTCAGAGTTTATACCAGGTAAAACTGCTTTTACCCATCAGAACACGGTTGTCCAAGATAGAGATAATTTTTGTTTAGCTTCCATTCAGGAAGGATTCTATGTTGAAATAAAACCAAGGAGAAAATGTGTGAGATTTAATTTAGACAGAATAAAATATATTAGGATGCATGATTGTACATTATGAACTGCAAAGCAACAAAACTGTCAGTTCTTGTTGCTATGCAAAAAGATGTCCTCAAGCTATTTACAGTACATGTATTTCTGCTTTTTGGTTTACATTACAGATATAGAATCACAGGATTGGAAGAGATGATCCTTGAGCGCAAGTCCAACCCTCTGCTCTAAGGCAGGATTAACTAGATCGAAGCCATCTCCCAACAAATATTTATCCAGCATCTTCTTAAAACACCCATTGGCAACTAGCCCAACTGTACCTACACAGATGGGAATGTGTTCCTAATATTTCACCCAAATCAATTATATAGAATGGGATTCTCAATACCCTATTTAGAACATAAGGCTAAGAATGCAGTCTGTCCTGAGATACTTCCGAGGGCCAGGGATATCGATAGGCAGCTTGAGATGGAAAAGATCAATAAATCCCCCCATATAGCTGCCTACCTTACATAGGCTCTGGAACTGGGAGAAATGGCAGACTATTTACATTATAAAATATTGCCAAGAGGCAAACATCTAATTCTCTGTGCCCAGGTTAATGCTTTTCCTTCCAGACTATTGGAAGGGCATATAAAGGGGATTCCATTTGTGGATTGGTTGTGCCCATTCAATAACTTGCCAACTGAGACTGTTGAGCATATTATCCTTCACAGCCATCTTTACACGCCGAGGGAGACATTTTTGGCCCCATTATTTGATAAATTCCCTGGGAGAGCGGACTCTTTTCTTTTGGGGCTTGCTCTAAATAGTGCCACCCCAGTCTTCCATGAACACTGCGCAATTTTTGGTTCACGTTTACTGCATTCGTAAATATTTTCTTGAGTTCAAGTTTCCATATGCAGATGCTGAGTCATAATATGTGATGGTTTAAGTTTGAGTATTGAGGTATACCCATAGAGGTGTTAATCCCTGTCTGGTTTATGTTTATTTTATTGTATCCTATATGGACTCTTATTTGCTCTATCGGTTTTTACTCACTTGACATTTTATGGTTTATTGTTTGCTTTGTATTGCCTATTGTTGGTTATG
>QEPC01006381.1:2460763-2475586 GCA_003113815.1 Sphenodon punctatus
GGGGGGGGGGGGGGGGGGGGGGGGGAACCATGCGTGGACGAGTTTAAAAACACCCTTAGTCTTTTTTACTTTGGGCTGAACATACTTGGCTCTTCAAACGTCTTTCATAGACATGTATTCAAAACACTTTACTGTCTTTGTCGCTCTTCTGAAACCTCTGTTTGTCCACATCTTTTTTAAAAAGCAGCAATCAAAACTGGATGCATTACTCTACTTGAGACTTAACCAGCGCTGAGTACAGCAGTACAACTACTTCTCATGTCCTTGTTCTAACACCTCTAATAATCATACAATACAATAGCATTCACCTTCTTTGCAACAGCATCACATAGCTGACATTTGTTTTCTGGCCCACTCTAACAGTCTTTTTTCTCAGCTCTGCTACCATCCAGTTAATTGTACTCATTTTGGATTTGTGCATATAGTTTTTCCTATCTATGTGAAACACATTACATTTGCCTTTGTTGAACTTCATTTTATTGCTTTCATCCCAGTTCTCTCCTTTATCAAGATCATTTTGAATGCTAATTCTGTCCTCCAATGCTGGCCATTTCCCCTAGTTTTCCTCCAGTTACAAATCTGATGAGTGTATTCTCCACGCCTTCATCCAAGTCATTAATGAAAATGTTCAGCTGCACCAATTCCATGACAGACACCTGCAGAATGGATTTGATACCTTGCCCCGGTATGACATCAGCTAATTCTCAGACACAGTTTCCTCTTTTGGAAAAAGAACAAACTAAGATCTAAGGAGGCTCTAAACAGTAATCTGGACCAAGCAGTTTGTATCATATTTTGTATGATCGGTCATTCCACAAAAAGGAAGAACAGAGGGCTTGATATTTCTAAAGGTAAAAGACAAGCAGACAAGGAACTACTAATTTTTTTGTTTGCATCACAGTTCACCTTAAAAGTAAATTCTACTGGGGAAAGATGTTAAGAGTTTCAGTGAAGGAACTACTGAACTTTGCCAAACTGAAGAGGGCAGAAGAGATTCTTTTGCTAAAAGACATTTGATGACATTAGCTCACCGAATTGCCTTTCATTTTCCGTTTTTCACTCTCCCGACCCTCTTCTGCATCATCTGAATCTCCATCACTGTCTAATGCAGGCAGCTCTGGATCCAATGGAGGCTCATAAAGAGCTGTGTTTAATGGCAAATAACGAAGCTCATCTGGTGAGTACCTAAAGTCAAGCAGTAATGGTTTTCAATTTACATATACCAGGACAGAAGCACTAATTTCCAATGAAAAACAACTACATAGCTAAACTGGGCGACTTCAAAATGCCATTTTTAAGCACTGCATTTACAGTTAATACAGCTGAATGCAAAGACATTAACCATGTACAGAATTCTGAAAATCTGGCCACAAACATCCACCCATCTCACCCCTCCCTCTGAATGTCACCTCATTTAAACAAATACCTGGGAGAGCTTTAGTTTGCCATTCTCAAGATTATATGCTACTAACAGAAGTCAGTGATGTCTAGATGTTTGTATGCACAAGATGCACTATCAGTCACACCCTGCAATGGTGCATTTTTCTGCTTCAGTCATTTTTATTTCAGTAATCTTAAGGAACAGTAGATGGAAACAAGGCTGTATTAGACTTGGGCATGATCTTTACTCCATTTTGAGTGAGTGCTTGGAGATACATTATCCCCACTTCGCAGATGGTGAGGAATAAAGGAATACTATCACTGGGTGTCTCATCTATGGTCACGCTATATGCCGGTGCCAGTCAAGAATAGAAACTTGCTTTCAAATGGCCTATCCTTAACACTGGGTGTTTTCAGACATGACGCTAGCAAAGATTAATCCGCTTTACTGCACATTAATCCAGGTGCCAGTATCACATTTGAAATGGGCTGCCAAATGTTTCCACAGTCTGGCTCCCGACCGTGGTAGGAAATCCCCAAGTGAGAGCCCACGCTAAGCTTCACCATGATCGGGAGCCAGCTGGCAAACCCGGAGTAAAGTAGGCTATCACATCTGATAGCCTCACTCAAACCTGTCTGGAGTGGCAGCAGGGGCCAGGCACAATGGCGGTCATCATGGTCAGCCGGGCGATGGAGTGTTGAATGCAGTGCAGGGGCATTTTTTTAAGCGCAGGGGCATGCATCGCCTTGCCCCTTCCCCAGGCCGTTGTAATGCTTCTTTGGCAGCCCAGCAGAATCCAACCCGGAGTGATGGGTCTCACCACAGCCCGGAGCAGACCATGGTGGGCCCATCTCGTCTGAAAGTACCCACTAAACCAAGCTGCTTCTCCATTTGCCATTGCATGGATAAAGAGTGTTTTTAGTAGGGCTGCAACCCATTTCAAAATTTGAGTTAATTAATCGATTAAGCCTTTTTGTGGATGGATCTTTTAAAATTTGCATAAATGTGCGTGGATTTACATAGGTTTGCATAGATTCATTTAACTTGCGTGCTTTGGAACGCATCCCCTTGAGCTACAGACTCAGAACTATGGACTGTCAGAAGGTCCTGGCATCCAACCGATTAACCGGGAGACAAATTTTAATCGGTTTAAGACAGATCGATTAATTGGTTCAATTGATCAATTAGTGATTGCAGCCCTAGTTTTTAGACAAGCACCTCCCCACCCATTACCCACCAGTCACCCACCCATCATGCATGCTGCAGAGGGTGCTAATGTGGCCCTACAACATGTATGATGGGTGGGTGATGCACTTGGCTAAAAACACCCATAGCCTCAGCAGAAACATTTCCTTGTTCATTTATTGCAACACATTAAGAATATGCATTTGCTTTGGTGAACAGGAAGGTTTTAAAGAGTTTACACATGCATCAAAGCATGGGCACATTAAGAGAAACAGGCATCAATACATCATCCCTCTGACTCGCCACCCCCATTTTCATCTATGTTTTAGTGTCAATGCAGGAGCAATTCAAATTAGATTTAGCAGTGGTAAATTTAATTTTAAAAAAATCTTTCAGCTAAAATGTTTTTCTGAGCATATACAAAATCTCTGCATAGAAAAAGCTAGGATGAAGGTTTACAAACAAATATATCAGACATCCTAGCATCATTTTTTTCTGGCAGTCTCAAAGGAAAGGTCAGACTAAGAGCGAGCATGAAGAATGAACCATTCTTTTTGGGTTAAGATGGTTTTTCCAGAACAAAGTTGGCATGCACTAATGGATTGTTCTTACAAGCACACTCTAAATGACTACCTCCCTCCACCTTAGTTCCCATGAGCAGGGGAAACAAGGAGTTAAATAGATCTTCCTCTCCCTATCTCCCTTCCCTCAAAGCGTACAAGGAACTGTTGGCAGAGGGCTAGAATGAAAAACTCTCTGTAAGGCAGAGATACTGTGAGTGAAACACAAAAGGAAGAAATACTGAGGTTTTTCTTGGACAGTAGAGGACTCAGGGAAGGAGGTAATTACCTCCATCCAATACCTATGATCAAGTTCCCCAGAGGTAGGAATATTCCTCCCACTTGTTTGGGAAAGTAATAACCCCTGCCTTTTTGCCTCACTTTAACCACCTCCTGCTCATGAGAACACAGGGAAGGATAAAGTAAATTAGGAGGTACTCATCTCCCCAAAACTGCTTGCGAGAACCAGCCCTGAGAGAGCAGTGTGAAGAAACTTGGACTGCTTCTGGCAGTGCCATATTTGTTGTGTAAAGAGAGGACTTCACCACCACACCTGAAAGTCTAATGTATTTTCCAAGCACAAATTTCACTCAGAAATTACTATATAAAAGGAAGACAATGCCTACTAACAATTAGAAGTATTGCTACTTTTTTACCAACTACTTTCCCATACAGCAAATAAATTAAACATTTAAAAAAAAACCACACACTACTGTACCTTTTGTAATATTCCTGAAACTGGCCTGGGATAAGCGCCACTGGGTAAGGACTAACTTTCATCCTCTCTGTAGGTAAAATTTTGAATTTCCCTTGAGGCACCTGGATGATCTGTTTGATTTTTTTTTTAATATAAAAGAGTTCATTTTCCACAGTAAGCAATGGGTCTTAAAAGCAACTTGTTTTTCTACATGCTCAGATAAATACTTTTGAACTCAGTCAGACTCTCACTGGTGGGCGGGGAGGGGATGGGTGTTCTGGCACAGTGGGTGGAGGTGGGTGTCTCCCTCTTTACACGGACACCCCCCCACCTCCACCCACGGGGCCTCCTCTGTTTTTTCAGAGGGCCCCATGGGTGAAGATGATTGAGTGATGGGTGGAGGTGGGTGTTAAACGGGAGCCCGTGCACACACACACACCCCCATTGCCCACAGTGTTTGCATGGACGAACACCGACCGAACACCCATCCCCCTACCCACCGCTGGCTGTTTCCACAGANGGGGGGGGGGGGGGGGGAGAATCCCTGTGAAAACGGCCTATCAAACTACAAACAATATCTACGCTCTCCCACATGCATTCCTGCACTTGAGGATGTGTTTTCTCTTAGATTTACAGTCAACACATTTATATATAAAGCCTATGCATAGTGAATAGGCACTCAAAATCCAGTAGTAGCACCAATACTCTGAAGTAAGTCGGGGGGGGGGGGGGGGGGGGGGGGGGGGAGATCCTTTTAATTAGTCTCCGTTTAAATTACTTTCCTATGTGACAAAGAAAAAAAACCTTAAGTAAAATTGTACATTATTTGCAGGGCATGGTAGGGAAGAGGAAACCTAACCTTAAAAACAGCCTCAAGATAATATAGGAGTACCTCCCCTCCACTCATACACATACACCCAAATTATGCACTCATGGAAATGGTCATACAGACTCGGATCAATGGTCTGCATGCCGTCCCTACCACAATCCATACCAAAACAATAAAACAACATGCAAGAATACACAAATATGCAATTGTATGGCACTGGGGCAAGTATCTGTCTGTTTTCAAACAGGTAGCAATTAGCTTAAAATGAATATTTTAAAGATTTCTGAAACAAAATTAAGGCCAATCCAGTATTATCGTTAGAGTGGTATGCTTTGACATAGAAAAAAATCCAAACAAACAAGGAGCTACCTATTATCACTGAACAATAAATTTAAGTCATCCTACATGAGTCTGTAAATCAAAATAAGCTCTTCTCTCTTCCATTCGTTCTCGGTTTAAATTGCTGTTAAACTCTGCAGCTTTCTTGGCAGCTTTTTTAATATATTCTGGAACTTTACTAGCTTCTACTTTTTGTGTGTTCTGCTGTTGCATTTGCTGAAAGAAAAGCAACATTTTTATTAGGTCACAAACTGCAAAGAAATAACTAATCCCACACTCTGGGTAGTAAAACTCAAAGGCAGTACTTACAGAGTACTCTTTGTAATGATCTGTAATTCGCTGACGTTCCTTTTCCTGCAGTATGACAGAATATTCAGCGTGCTTGGCAGGGTATTCTTTAATCATCAGATCAATTACTTCATCACTGCGTAAGGCTGTTAGACCTAAAATAGATAAAAACATTAATGATGAGACAGAAATCTCACTGGAGGTGATGTGTAGTTATGCCCAACCATCTACTGTAAGACTTTGCAAGAAGAGTAGCCAGCCCACTGTACATAATTCCCTCAACTCAAAAGCAGAAATGTCTATACGACAAAAATCAAAACTCTTTCAGAGTTGTATAGGAATTGGCCATGCAATTCTCAGTGATTTTAATTAAAATGATCAAACAGGATTCCAAAGTTATGGGGAAGACAGCATAACCCAAAATGATAATCAGCTGCTGTTACTCTGACTACAAATGCTGCTGTGTGTCAAATAAACAGGACTTTCAAATGAAGTCTTTTGTTCATTGTGTTGCTATTACAATTGACCAATTAATCAATGAATATTAAAATACTACATAAACCTCAATACAGCTTTATACAATTTGGGGGGGCTAAATGATTCTAAAAACGTTTAAAATGTAATTTTTTAGTTTTTTAATTTTTAAAAAAAATAATTTTTTTTTAATATGCTTAATTTTAATCTAAGATCAACATATTGTTTAATTAGTCTGACAATGAACTGATGAACGCTTTCAACCCTACCAATAAATCCAAAAATCCAAAAATGATGTTAAAAAGATCTGAGGCAAGCATAAAAGGTATTCAACTGGTATATTAAATGAAAGAGAAAATTTATATAGGCACTAATTATTCAGCAAGTCATGCTAAGTAAGATTAGAAAAAGAAGAAGAAAAAATACAGACATTAAATTTAATGCCCAACAGGGGTTTTAGGGTATCCGCGGTCGCTGACCTCAGGCTGAGTGAGTGGCAAGGGATTCTAACAGGCGGCTCTCAGCGTGGCTACCATGGCACTCCCCCTGGAGGACCATGGAGGAGGGGAAGCTGGCCTTTGAAAGCGACTTGACCCGGGCGATAGTTCTGGGGAACCGGTCTCCACAGCACTCATGTCCAGTTCTTGTAACTTGCAAAGGCGGTGTCCCCTGTCCACACTGCCTATGAGCAGGGGACCTGTCTGCTGGTGTGGGTGGCCACCCCAGTTAATATGAGCTGGAGATGCATGAGCACCCATTGCCACGTATCTTTTAGCTTGCCCCGCACGGTGCACTCCGGATTTCTCAGCAATACACCATGAGTGGGTGTTGTGTGGCTCATGGGAGCGCACATCCCCCCAAACCACCTTCAGATGGGCAGTCAGATGAGTGGCTCCTGGGTAGCCATGCATGGTAGTATTTCGTTTAAAAACCACCCTAAGTTCTCAGAGGTCATGAAAAAGTATGGTTAGTAATTACTGTGACTCGAGTCCCACTTGCTGATCCTCTGGGGCAAAATCCAAGTCAGCAGGGCTTTAACAAAAGCACAGGATAGGAAGGAAAAGGGGAGCAAAGACATTCTCATGTGGATTAGCTTTAATAATCTGAGCCTTTCATTAACAAATACCACTTCTCCAAGTCCAGCATTAAATTAATCTAATAGTTTGTTGAAGAACTTCGGTTCAACACTCAGTTTTCAGAATCCAGATTTCAAGCCAAGAATTCATTGTTTTAAGATAAATCAAATATTCTTACCAAAAGGTTATTGTATTGTCAGTTTTTAAATAGCATATCAAAAGCAGGTTTCGCATTTGTTTTGTTTTACCTAAAGTACACTGGGTCTCCGTGATGACATTTAGCTCTCTGAGGTAGAGTTTCTCCTTGTGAGATAGATCTCGTCGCTCTAAATCTCCAGGGGGAAAAAGACCAAAGAGTAAAAATGTGTAATGTTATATATTTACTACTTCATCAGTGAAGTTTCAACTAAGGAAAAAAAAAAGTTATTCTTATGTCTTTTCTCATTGAAGTGAACAATTTATTGAACACACTTATTTTTATTAATACTGAATGTATCAACACAGCAATTTAGGAGTAAAGAAGAAACTGAAAGCTATCAATAAGATATTCACAGAGAGAGCTCTTGTGGTTTCTATTATAAATGGCTATTTTTTAAAATTGGATATCTCCTCCAAGAATCTGCATTAAGAGGGCATTGGTAAGTACTATATTATAATATTATTATTATTATTATTATTATAAGCATGTATATAGCGCCAGCGATGTACCTGACGCTTTACAAAAAAACATGATAGACATGGTCCCTGCCCAAGAGCGTACAATTTATAGGCCCAAGGTATTCCTTTGAAGTGTTTTATTAATCTCAATATATGGGGCCATAATTGTAAATTACAGACTAGACTGAGTGCTCAGTTACCACATCCGTGATGGATAGATTCCCCTGATTACTTTGCTATTTTCTTGATATGAGAGAAACTGATGCACAAATACATTGCTCATAATATGCGAGAAGTAGAGAGAGCAAAACTGATCAGTTTAACTGCATTCTCCAAGCTGAGCTAAAATGTAAAATAATAATAATTTTTAAAAAATTAAAAATCGACAAGAAGAAACGCCCTTTGTTTTTAACCAGAGATGTCAAAGAGTGATTAAGCACTTATCCCCTGAACATCTGGCCTGTTCAACATAACTGAAGCTGGACAATCAAGAAACTTGAAAATATCAGCCTATTTAAGGAGTAGGGAACCTTTTCCCTCCTAGAAGCCATGTTAATAAAGAGTACAAGCTCCAAGAACCATACAGAAGTTGGGGGTAAGGGTGTTTAAGGGATGTGCTCAGGAAAAGGAGGATGCGATCACAGATTTGTGCCATGGATTTGTTCCCTATCCTTGAGCACATACCCTCATTTCTGTTCCCTTACTCTGAGCTGTCTTTCAGCACTTGGAGGTAGGAAATGGATCCAGGGGTCAGATCTGGTCTGTGGAAAGGGGTCAAATAGAAACTAGCCACAGGCTGTAACTATTTGCCTCCCCCCGCCTATATTTTAATCTCATGTAAGATATCATTAACTAACAAACAAAACTGTGTAATCTTGGTTCAAATTTGAAGGATTTTTAATTGATCCCCAAAGAAATGAGCAGCTAGTTTATACGCACATTTGAGGTTCAGGTTTCATATAAACTTTTGTAAACTAGATACCTGGATATTTTCGCTTAAAGGAGGTCACACCCAAGTACTCGCTGACTTGCTCTTGAAGCATATAATATTCGCCTGTTTCATCAGGTGGCCATTTGTATTCTATCAAGTTCTCAGCGGGAAAGTAGCTAAAGCTAAGCATAAAAACAGCAGGTTTGAGGTAACATTAATTGTTTACAAACACAGGTATAGCTAATCCTAAATGCTGGAATCACAAATGGACCATGTGTAAAAGGCAGTTAGAATTATCATTAAGCATGTCATGCCATGCCTCTAGGACAGTAGTTCCCAAGTTTACTACTTGTGTGACCTCATTTTGGGACTTTAATATAATCCCACAACACTGGACAGCAAAGACCTGCAAAGGACATCAATCAGGATCAAGACTCTCTCCACAGTGTAACCCCACTTGGGATCCACTTACAACAGCGTGGGAACCTCTGCTCTAAGGCCCGACATTCTCACCCCCATAGAATGCTGAAGCATTTTAGAATAGCCTCACTTCTCAAACCAAAAAGCGTTGAATTAGTTTACCAAGAATTATTGTGAAAATGAGTGCTTCACACTAATTGTGTTTTGGATACCTAAACTGAGCATTTGATGTATTCTTGGACACAAAACTAAGGTATGTTTCAAGGCAAGGTAAGAATGGGTACCGATATGAAAAATTAATAATAGTTTTATTTCTTTAGCACCCTACCCATCAAATAGCATTTCACAAAGCCATGCAACAAAACTATGAAAAATCCATTTTAAAACAATTTAAAGGAGACGGTAAAGAGGGAAGACAGAATACAGTAAGGGGAACCAGCTGGAAAAACCCAATATTTAACTATTTTATAAATATTGGCTGCAATCCACTAACCACTGTAAGTGGATTATAGCCATTCTGTTTAAAAGTACCATGTATACAAGGTAAGCCCTTCTCAAGAGAACTGAAACTACTATCCACAGTCCTCAGAAGGGTGGGAGGGGTTTGTTTTGTTTTTTGTTGTTTCTTTGCCTGGCTTGCATTTTATAAAAGGCTTTAAGAGAAACACACAAATCACCTATGAAAAAGGAAGAGAGCAGATTGCAAAACAGCTTTTCTAAAATATTCAATAAAAATGTCATTACCCAAGGTCCTGACTAGAGGTTTCACAACTTCGAGAACTGTCCCCTGAGCCCATTCGCCGTCTTTTTGAAGGCTGGCTGCCATCATTGGAATTTTCTTCTGCTTCATCCTGGGAGACAAATTGATAAAGATCAAAAGCTGATAAACAGAACCTTAAATTATAGCACAAAACTCACTAGATTGGTGTGCATGAATGTACATATTCAGGCCTCTTTCCTTTGAAGAACACACATAACCTTTACTTGCTACATCATCATATCAGAGCGGCTCCTTCGGTCTGCCGGGGGTGCCTTCTTGGAGGTCCCCCATTAAGCGGGGGGCCACAATGGAGAAGGCATTCTCGGTGGCCGGGCCGCACCTTTGGAATTCCCTCCCGGAGGAAGCTTGCCTGGCCCCAAGCCTTTTAACATTCTGGCAAATCTGTAAAACCTGGCTGTTCGCCCAGGCCTTTGGGGAGGGTGGGTTAGTGGGTTTTTTATCCCCCTACCCTTCTTTATTATTCGTTATTATTTGTTGTCCCTTCCCTGTTTTATTTGTAAGATTTGTATAACTGTTTTAAATGTTTTTAAGGTTGTTTTACTTTTTGAAATTTGTTAGTCGCCCCGAGCTACTTGCAGGAGGGGCGGGGTATAAATGCATTAAATTAAATAAATATCACAACCCAGAGACCCAGAAAAATTGAATAAATTAATCATTCTGTTTTCCGGAAAAGTGACTGCAATCAGAATTAACTTGTTCCCTAAAACTTCCCTTTATTTTAAATTATTTATTTGGGCCAAACTGCAGTTGGCTTGCATAGCTCCTTACACCCTCATGATGACCTACCTGCATCACAAGTACAAACACAGGAGGGAAAATAGGCTGCACAGAGCTGCTACAGTCCTCTCACCACATACTATATAGCTGGGTAAGAAGGGATGAGACTTCAGGTGTACCATCCTTCATATATGCACTATCAGGCAGCATATGCCGGACCAGATAGACACATACAGCAGAACTTCCCCAAAAGAGGGTCAGGACCCCTGGTGATGTCCTGCTATCTGTGGATGGGGTCACAATCCTGAGTGATATTGATATAATTTACATGTCTTTGTTGCTCTCTTGGGTTGCAGGATCATTTTTAAGCACCATAATGAGGGGTCATAGGCAAAATGCTCGGGAGATCTAGCTTTTTGTTTGTTTACTGAAGTTATACTGCTACCTTAGAGCAGCAGGGAAACCCAGTGACAGCACAACCAGGCATTCATTGTCCCCTGGTTAAAAGTCAACTGTATAGCCATGATCTAGCTCCACAGAAGTACCAGGCTGAAAATAAATGTCTGCAAAATATATCTTTGTGGTGTATATGCGAAGATAAAGAACTGGAATAAGACCTCAATTCTGTAAATAAATTCAATGTTATAAAACACAATTAGTGTAGGAAAACCCTTTAATGTATTCAGGTAACTAAAATCCTGTATTAAACAGGCATAAAGCTCATTAGCCATACGAGGGAGCGGAGCTGGATCCATGGCTTAATCCATGAGCTGGGCCCTCCCCTTTCTACCCCCATTCATGAGCACGCATCTTAAGAGCCTTATCCCACATCCTACCCCGCCTGTGGCGCTTGTACTAATTTCCAAAGTGGCCCACAGGTGGGAAGTGTTCCCCACTCCTGGCATAGAGACATAATCTGAACACCCCACTTCCTGAGCACATCTTAAGCACCCCACCTCCATGTGGCCTATGGTGTTTTACTAGTTTTTTCAAAGTGGAAAAGATTCCCCACTCCTGACTTGTCTCATACCCCCCATGTCCTGTACAAAGATGCTCACTTTGCCCTTTGGCCCTAGAAGACTCAGCTTATCAGTTCCCACAACCTGCATCCCGAGCAGATCCATGCCAGAAGCCCTGCAGCCCCCATATTCCGTGGAGATCTAAACCCCAGACCACACTTATTGATACCCGCCCCCTCCCGACCCTCTCTCCTTCAAAAACCTTTTTCTTTCATACACTTTTCCTTGTGTCTGGTCAATTTCTTTCCTAACACTCAGCTATGAAACTAACGAGATTTAGGGGAAAGTGAAGAAAAGAAAAAGGAAAAAAAGTTTGAGGGGGGACATAAGAAGTCCAAAGAATTTACAACCATCAGATTTTGTTCCTGTAAATGCACACCAGTCACCACGTTAACCTTTGGAATCAACAGTACTCCCTCCTCATGATGCATTTGTGAGAAAGAAGTAAAAATGACAGGACATTCATTGGCAAGAATTCTGGAGCAGATTTTTTTTTTAAAAAAAAAAACCAGCCACCTGTAAAGGTACCAATGACTATTTCTACACAACTTCAATAGAAAACTCAAGCTTACTCAAAATTTGAAAATACAATTTCCAGTGTCCATGTCTCATATGGTTTCAGAGATACAAAGCATTCTTTCCCCACTGTAAATGATAATTTTGATTCAACCTTAACTATAGGTGCATGGACTATGAAGCTATAATTTACCTTTGTAAGTTTATTCTCTCTCATGTAATGTAGGACATTACCCCCAAATAATGAATTTTAAGTAAGTGGATCATGAGAGAGAAGATATATCTTTCTTTACTTCTCTTTTACTACAAATTTTAATTCTGAAATGATTTTAGAAGCTGGTTTCTCACAAACGGTTATTAAATTATACAAAATAAAGGAAGCAACATGCTACAGTAGACAGTAGACAGTGCACTGGAGTAGGAGATCAAACATCTTGGGATGCAATCCTGGCTATAAAAAAATCTGACCAAACTTCCATTGACTTCAATGGGATCAGGATTTCACCCACCAGGTTTATACTCTGCATTCCCTTACTTTGCTTATGTGGTTTGAGGCAAGTCACTATCCCATCCCCATACCTCTGTTTCCCTACCTGTAAAATAGGAGTAATGGTAGTCTACTAATTCAAAGTGCTATGTAAGAGTTAGATATGATTGGACACTTTCTACCTTTTGGTAGGCAGGTTCCCAAGATATTTTCCAAGTATGAAACAGCAGTACAGAATAACTACAGTGCAACAAACCCTACGGGACCAGAAGGAAAGTTCATTATATCAGGTGTTAGTCACTATACTGGTATTTGGTAATATGCATCGTTATAAACGGGTTCATTCTAAGGGATGCTTGTTACACTGATATTAGACTGTACTTGGGGTTTTTTGGAACAGTAGTAGCTAATCACCTCTGAACTTAAGTGGAAAGGGGGCGGGGGGAAGCATGAAACAAATGACTGGATAGTTTGTAGACGATTTGCAATGACAAAAATAACTAGCCATCCAATGGAGATAGCCATCCTTCTGGGGGTTGGGGGGCTGGCCTGCAAATAGCAAATCACAGACCTCAAGTCACCGTAATTCTCAAGCCCTTGGAATATGGTTCATTTTGGCAGAAAGAGGAATCACATAATCTTTAAGATTTCTGCCGGGCAGGCTTTAAGCATCACTGTCGCAATAAACATGGGCTAGGCGTGGGGAAGGAGATCTTCTCGCCTGAACAACATCGGCGTGCAGAGGGGAAGGGGGTTGGGAACAGCGCGCTGCGTTTCCCCGGGCTTGCTGCTGGCGGCTGTAGTTGCATGTAGCCCCGTCCCGTCAGCTTGGGTTTCTTCCCCCCCTCCTTAAAAAAGGAGGGTGGGGGAGACAAGCGGGGCCCTGGAGCTCCTTCCTGCGTCGTCATCATCCCCCTTCTCCTCCGCTGCCAGCCCGGTCTATTCCGGGGCCAGCGAGCGCAAGAAGCTCCTAGTCGCCTCCCCATTTCTCACCTTTAAGGACTGGGTCCCAGGCGTGGCCGGGTCGCTGTCACAAACCCGCGGGGACAGAACCGCCGCCATAGCTGCTGCTGCCGCCACCAGCTGCGACTGGGCGGAGACACTGCAGCGTCCGCAACACGAATCAGCTACGCCTCCTGCTGCCGCCGCCGCCGCCACCAGCCATGCCCCAGAGCGCGCGGGAGCAGGCAGCGCCACCTGCCGGCCAGAGAAAGAGCACGCACTTTCTCAATGGTCTTCCCAAACGTTTCCTCCTGTTGATGCTTTTCAGCTGGGGCCCCCTGGAGCTTGTTGCAAGCAGGAAGCAATGCCTGTGGCACTAGCCTCTCATTTTCCACACAGATTAGAACCATTCTCCAAGCAAAGCCTATCTGGCTAATCTTTCCTCATGCCCGGTATCACCTGTCAGGTTTCAGACCAGAGAGCCAAGGATGCCAAACAACAACAGGATTCCACTTCCAAGTCCTCTCCCCCTATTACTCCCCCCCCCCTTCTCCTCCTCCTGTTATTCATTGTAAGAGTGTCATTGTGTGATTTGTTGTCCTCCTCCTATCACTATCCTGTCCTCCTCCCCTCCTCCGTGCTCTCCTCCTCCAACTCCTCCACTTGCCCCCTGCAGCCCATTCCTTCCTGCCTCCTGACCTCCATTCCTTCCACCGTCACCCCTCCCGCATATCATCAACCTCTCCCTCTCTACCGACACCTTCCCCTCTGCCTTTAAACACGCCACTGTCTCCCCCATCCTCAAAAAGTCCACTCTGGATCACTCTGAACCCTCTAACTACCGTCCTGTCTTGCTCCTCCCTTTTGCTTCCAAACTCCTTAAACAGGTTGTGTACTCCCGTTGCCTCGACCTCCTCTGCTAACTCCTCCCTTGACCCCTTCCAATCTGGCTTCCACCCCCTTCACTCCACTGAAACCGCTCTTATTAAGATCACCAACGATCTTCTTGTGGCTAAATCCAACAACCTTTACTCTATTCTTGTCTTCCTTGATCTCTCTGCTGCCTTCGACACTGTTGACCACTCGCTCCTGCTTGAATCGCTCTACTCCCTTGGATTCCGGGACTCTGTCCTCGACTGGTTCTCCTCCTACCTTTCTGACTGCTCCTTCAAGGTATCTCTTCCTAACTCCTCCCCCTCTCGGTCAGGGTTCCCCAAGGCTCTGTCCTTGACCCTCTCCTCTATCTACACCCAATCCCTAGGCAAACTCATTGCCTCCCACGGATTCCAATACCACCTATACGCTGACAACACTCAACTCTTATCTCTCCACTCCTTCCCTCTCCCCCTCTGTTCAAGCTCGTCTCACCAACTGTCTCTCCGATATCTCCACCTGGATGTCTCAACGCCAACTCAAACTGAACATGGCAAAAACTGAACTCCTGATCTTCCCTCCCAATACTTCCTCTCCCTCTTCCCTGTCAATTACCATTGATGGGGTCTCCATCCTCCCTGTCCCCCAAGC
>QEPC01006381.1:2475705-2492986 GCA_003113815.1 Sphenodon punctatus
ACTATTGTAACCTCCTCCTTGCTGGCCTTCCCCGCTCTCACCTTTCTTCCCTTATCTCTGTTCAAAACTCTGCTGCCAGGATCAGCCACCTAGCCTGTCACTTTGACCATGTGCAGCCTATCCTCTCCTCACTCCACTGGCTCCCTCTTCCTGAGCGTATTCTGCACAAGCGCCTCATCTTCACCTACAAAGCCCTTCACAACCTTGCTCCCCCCTACCTCTGTCCCCTGATCTCCCTCCGAACCCCTGCTCAAGCACTCCGCTCCTCTTCCATCCCCTCCCTCAACCTCCCACGCTGCCCCTGCTCCCCGGACCGCCTTCGTCCCTTCTCCATCGCTGCCCCGCACGCCTGGAACTCCCTCCCTGCCCTCATCTGCCTTGCCCCCACCCTCCAAGTCCCTTCAAAACCCACCTCTTCTGCTCTGCCCTTCCTAATTCCTGCTAAACATCCACACCCAGGATTATCCCCCACCTGTTATCTGCAAGCTCCCAATTTACTGTAACCAAGCCAAGATCATGTACCTGAGTTCCCACAACCTCATGAATGTTGCATCCTTTGTCTCTTCCTCTGTTTCTCCTTCCGTCTCCCCTCCCCGTCTTTAGATTGTAAGCTCTCGGGCAGGGACTGTGTCTATCTTATTCTTTGTAAAGCGCCAAGTACATCACTGGTGCTATATAAATGCTTATAATAATAATTAATAATTGTAAAGGAAGTACTGGCTCCAGCATTCCAAAAGAACGTGCTATGGTTTCCTATAACAGCTCTACCTATCAACAGGTTAGGAAACATATTGCAATATCATCACATCTCCCACTTTTAATAGAGGCAGAACAGTATAATTCCCTGACCAATTAACTGGGACAGAGAGGTCTGATGGCTGTTTCCACACCTTTCAAGGGTGGAGAATACATTGGACTTGGGCAACTCTCCCAAAAATGTGAGGTAATTTTGCTAGGCGAAAAATCAAAAATGGTCACCACCCAAAAGAATTTTAACAAATTTTTCATTACAGAAGTCTCAGGAAGTCATTTTTAGTGTCTAAATAGGGGTATTTGGGGTCAAGGAATACATTTTTTGTCAACCTAACACATCCATTAAAACTTCTAGATGTCTACAATTGTTTGTTTTGAACTTTTACAGATTATTTTACATAACTTTTCATTGAAATGTTTGTAAATTTTTATTTTTGGTGTTCTCAGTGGTATTGCTAGCATTCAAAAACATTATCATATTCATCCAGGTCCTGAGAGTTGGTACCTCCATCCAAGTCTGCATCGTCAGTAGATGGTGCAGGATGTTGTATGATAATGTTGCTTAGTTTTTTTTGGAGAGCAGGTTTAGTGAAACACAGCATCCAACAGGCTCCTTGTGTAAGAATCTACACGTGGCCCAATGTGCTTGGTGGAGCATTGGGTTTATGGTAGTTCAGAAGGATGTATGCCTGGTAGCTTACTCTTGTAACATGCAATTCATGTGAACCATGATCATGTCCTCTTTTTTCACCACTTATAAACCCAAGCCTCAGCCAGTGTCTTGCTGGTATTATCACGATAAATGTATTTTATCACGAACAGCTCTATACTGTCTGAAAGCTGGGACATTACTCATTCATATGATCTTCATATGATTTCATCGTCTGTTCAAAGACCGTTTTCTTTCCATGTTCACAAAAGTCTGAAACTGCATCAGTTCCAGTGTGTTATGTGAAGAGGAATGATCACCTCAGCAATTTCCTTGGGACACAATGCCTTGCAGTCAAGAATCACCGTTTCTCTTCTAGTACATCCCCAACCTGGTGTGTAACATATGCAGCCAGCACTATCATATCCATGTTCTCTGCATCAATCACAAGTTTCTTTCACACCTATCTTTCTGATCTGAGAATAAATGTATAAAGTATTGAATCTGCTGCTATATGGGAACAATGGAAGTCTTCAATCTGTATCACCGTCATCAGATGACAAATTCCAGCAGTTATTTCTCAAGGAATAGAGGAATCGTGTGGCTAGGTGTTGCTGTACCACAACCCTGAATTCAGTTCTCGGGAAGAGCCAAAGACATAGTTTGCTGAATTTGTGGACAGGGCCGGCCCTACACGTGACCTGGGCGGTCACACATGGCCCCATGCCAGCCTGGGATCCACGCCTGGGGTTGGGTGACAGCTCCCCATTCTTTCCCAGCCACAGTAGCCGGGGATGGGCCTCAACATGACCAAGTCCCCTTGGCGGGGAAGGAACTTGCTGTCTCTCTCTCCCATGTGAGGAAAGCGGCACTGTAACGCAGATGTTGCTGCTGGCTGCTCCAGGTACCCGCTAGTTTAAATATATCTCCTCCCATGCCTGTGTGCACACAGGGGGTGGGGGGAGCTGGCCACCATTTTTCTATTCTGGCATGCTGGGAAATGTAGTCCCAGCATACCAGACAAGGAAACTGATTTTCTAGATTAATTTTCCTAGTCCAGCATGCATAGGACTACATTTCCCAGCATGCTAGAATAGGAAAATGGTGTGGCCCCATGCAGCAGCATGGGCCATGGGGCCTTCAAAACAAGTGGTAGTGGATGCACCTGGTGCGTCGGCAGAAATATTGCGAGCAGATGAAGGGGCAGGAGACCAGCCCCAGTAGCAGGCATCAGCACCAGCACAGTTCCTTCTCCCCCACCCCTGGAGTGTAAGTGTGTGTGTGTGTGTGTGTTTGGGTGAGCGTGCGTGCAATGAGTGAGGCATGTGTGTGATGAGTAGAGTGTGATGTGAGAGAGAAGTGTGCGTTAGTGTTTGTGTATCTGTGATGAGTAGAGTTAAGTGTGTGATGAGAGAAACTGTCAGGAGTGTGTGTGTGTGCAAGAAGAGAGTGAGTGTGTGTGCAAGATGAGAGAGGCAGAGTGGGGGGGGGAGAAAGTGTGTGTGAGATGAGATGGGTGAGATAAAGTGTGTGTGAAAGAAAGTGTTTGAGTCTGTATGTGAGAGAGAGTTGTTCACTCCCCCTCTTCCTCTGGGCTCCTGGAGAGGAGGGAGTCACCACCACCAGCCATCCCAGAAGGCCTAGGCCCAGCAGCATCTGAGTTAAGGGCCACCAAGAAAATACCTTTCCCTTCTCCCGAAATCTGAGCACCCAGACAGCCCTGTCCCTCCTAATTTTCTTTATATGCAGTGCTGCCCTCCCCCTCCTGCTGTTCCTTCCTTGTGTTGGCAGGATGGAGGGCACTGTGGGAGGGAAGTTGAGAAGGGGTAGATGGGGGCCACTCTGTGGGGGGATATTTAAGTGGTGGGTGGATCTGTGGGATGGATGTGGCAAGGGAGTTCTGTGTGGGAAGCCAAGGGGTAAGTAAGGTGCTGATAAGGTGTGTGCACAGGCACGAGGGCTAATTAGGCCCCACAAACCCTGGGGCCACCCTGGTTGTGGAAGTATTTCAGTGTGGGGAGTTTCTCTTCCCTCTTCATGAATATGTTCCAAGTCCCTCCAGTGTACTGTGTATCTGTTCTCTGGCATTCATAGTTGCAGTCCTTAATACTTGTTTTCAAATCATAAGGATCATTCACAGATATTATCTGGAATGCTGTCGGATGTCATGCTAAAATAAGTGAGAACGCCTTATACCCTAATCTCCTCCACCTAGTCTGTTTCATCCTGTTTGTCTCTGTCCTCAGCTGATGGTGTGCTCAAGCTCCAAACAAATTCCATGTCCAATAATATCAACTGGCTGCAGCTCAACCAAGTTCAGCTTTTCAACTAACTTGGACTTCTGGACCTTTCTCATTGGTTCGTTGACAAATTTTGGGATGGACGAGATCAAATATTTCCTTGTGGTTCTAAGTTGCTTATCCCTGCCATAGTCTTGTTTTCCATTTTGGGCTATGCTGGAAGAACATTTGCTGAACGTCTGCAAATTGTAACCCAAAAAGACCACCTAGAAAATTGCAAGTACAAGAAAATGGGAACTGATGAATGATTATAACAATATATGCTTATATAAATGATACCTTTACTAATGGTATTTTTCTAGTATCTCCCTTCATGATTATTAAATAGTCATTCATGTAATTGTCTTTATAAGATTCTTGTAGTAAAGATGTCATTTATATAAGTATGTTGTTGTTCTAATCATTCAGCACTTCCCATTTTCTTGCCCCTGCAAATCATGTTATCTGCAGGTGCATTCACCCATCACGGTCTTGATCAGGTGCACGCTGGATCTGCAGGGAATGGGATCAGCCCCACTGTCTGTATTTATGTCAATAGAATTCTAATGTTTAATCATTTTTGTATACTTGTATAACAGAAAAAAATTGGTAAAGACTCGGTGGAATCATTGTAACCTTGGGTGTTAACTGACATGACAGGCAGTTGCCATCCTGCCAATGGGTGGGGGACGGCTACCCTGCGCTAGGTTAGCTCCAGCGTCACCAACATCCTGTAACTAAGCAAAGCACATGAGCCTGCAACTTCTCAGCTTCATAAATGTACTCTTCTCTTTCCTGATGTTTACCTCTCCCTCGTATACCCCTTCCTTCTCTCGGCTTGTAAACCCCTTAGGGATAGAGACGTGTCTCTGACTCTGGATTGTACCTTGCCAGTTACATTGCTGGTGCTATATAAATAATAATCAGAGGTTTTGCAAGAGATGTAGGCATAATGTTATTGAAACCCTTTTACATATCTTTGTCTGCTCTATTCTGGTTTACATACTATCTATCTTGCCTCTGTCATTTTTTATATGAAGCCTTGACTTATTTACTTTCTCGTCAGGATCAAGTTTTGACGACGCGAGTGGCCATAACTAGACTTAGATCTGTAACTTTAATGAAGTCTTAATTTTATGTATTTATTTGGATATTCTTAGCTTTTTTCTTATTGTATTTTTATTGCTTTGTGACAGCCTTTGGCTTTGCAAATAAATGAAATGAAACACAGCTCTTAGATAGGATTCTCTTCCAAGAAAAGCAAACAACTATGATGAGGGTCTTTAATTGGGATTTTCCTATCACACGTTACATTTTTTAAAAACCTGACTTAGTAACAGTAGCCATTTCTGAGCTGGTGATGATTCTTTTGTGCCCTGAGGGCAAACTGCTCTCAGAAGCAGCTGGAAGCAACTGGAGTGGGAATAGAATGTCCAGAAGTGATGTGGATAGGGCCAAGGAAACCCATATCTGATAAATGAATGGATCAATCTCAGTGAAGTAATGAAAATACACTTCTAAGTCCCAGACATATCAGTCATTTACATGAGATGCACACAGTGATTCCTAATAGCATTTCTGCTGTTCCAACCGTCACTGAACCATAAGACTGGTTTGGCCTGTTAGGTTTTAAAATAAGCCACATGGCTTTGTTAAACGCCTCAGCTTCAATCGCTCTTGATTGGAGGTGTGGCGTATAAATGTGAGTATCTCAAAAAAGAAACCCATTTGTAGCACAACACGTTTCAGTTAATATGTGCAGAGCTGTGTCCTTTTGCACCTTGGTTCACATCACTCAAGGTTATCGTGCCATACTCTCTGGCCACCCATAACCCATCCCTGCATCAGTCACTGGTGCCCACAACTCTATGCACTTCGTGTACCATTGGCAGCCACCAGGGCAGGGCTTAGAATTTGCAGGGCCCACGGTGAAGCTATAAGGTGGGGCCCCTGGTAGCCCCATCCTCTCCCCCTGTCCCTGTCCCCTTAGGCATATGCCTAGGGGAACCTAGTGGTAGTCATGTTTGGTGAAACACGCCCTGCCCTCATGAAAACGGAATGAGAGGCTGCTGGGAGTAGAGAAAATAGCAGGGCCCAGGGCAATTGCATGGGAGGAAGTAATCTAAGAGTACCAGCTCAGGCTTGCTTACTGCTGCTTCAGCATCATTAAGAAGAGTAAAAGGACATGGTGATGGCTCCCACCTGGCAAGGCAGAAGAGTACATGGGCAGGGGGTGCAGGAACATCACTGGGCATAGCCTCTGCTACCACTTCCATTTGGGCCAGGGCCTACTGGGGGACTCAGGTTCCTGTGATCCCTGAAGTAGACATACCATGGAGGAAAATTCCTGGTGGCCACCAGACAAGTTACACTTGGTTCATATTACTGAGGTTTCTTCTGCAGCTAGGATAGCTAGCTGGAAAAGATTAAATGGAAGTTAAAATTCTGACAAACAAAACAGACATCAAAAGTATCCAGTGCAATCCATATTGGGTATTGAGGTCTCCATTTTGTGTTTGATTTTGCAGGAGACATATTGGGGGTGATGTCTGTATACCGTGCACCTACCTTTGCAACAGCCTCCCTACATGCTCTGGCGGAGTTGGTGTCGGGGGTGGTGTTGCGGTCCCCAAAGACAGTGGTCTTGGGGGACTTCATTATTCACGCCGACGCTGACTTTGGAGGTGCGGAGCATGAGTTCATGGCCGCAATGGCAATCATGGGTCTGTCCCAAATAGTTATCGGCCCGACACATTGTTGCATTTTTATTGTAATCTCACCTGGCCATGTAAACCTGTTTTTATCTTAGTAACTGTGTACACTGACTTGTGCTGCATTCTGATTGTATTCTCCCCATATCACATGATTGTAAACCTGCGTTTAGATGACTTTAGTAACTATATAACACCTGTTTGTAGCATTAGTAGATTAAATATAAATAGTATTGAATATATGTTAGCCCAAGTGGGAAAAACACTGGTTCATATTATAGAGCATGATGGGTACAAGCTAAAGAACCTACTAGCCAGCTAAACCTCAAACCAAAATCCTCAGGTCACAGTGATACGAAGTTGAGAGCCATGCACAAAGGAGAGGAGAAAGGAATGTTGCTATAAACAAAGCTATAAGTACTGCAAAACAGGAGATAGGCGGCAACACCTAACCAGACAAAGGGGCCTTTTTAGTACTTTGATGCAGAGTGACTGGGTGTCAATGAGAAAAGTAGCCTTGGAGATGCCAGGAGGGGCATGAGTAATACCCCAATCTAAATTACAGAAGGTTTGGCCCGGACTGGAGGGTTGGGGTCTGAATGCTCTGGAAATAGATTGGGAGAAAATAAATAAGCATATCAACTGGGTAAGCCCCAAACCATCAAAAGATTACAAAAGGCTTTGTTCCCAAATATGCTGATACACCTCCTGCCTGAAAGGTCAGTCGAACCCTGCACTCAGTATTTTGACAACATGTCCCCACCCAGAACAGTATAAAAAGCCAAGCAATACTCCAGGTCCTTGTCTCAGCGCTTGGCATCTAACATGGTGTCCGTGGGCTGATGACCCTTTCTGGAGCTCCTCCATAGGGAGTTCTGCAACACAACAAGGGGCACCTTTCCCGGGTACGGACCCCCGGGCCCCCACCTGTATCAACCTCTCCAAACCAACGCTCGCCACTGTGATCTGCAGGACACGTAAGAAACATATTTTATATGCTAGGCAGGCCAGGCTAGGATCTATCTAAGAACTGTTGCATTGGGTTCATGCTGTACCTGATTGTGTGAGCAGGATAATAAAATAGTGTTGTACCCAATTAAAAATGTCTAATTTGTGGTGTGTTGTTGACTAAGATCCCTTCTATGTGAATCTCTCATATGTGCAGACCAGGGTGTGTGGGTCCCCCGATCCAAAGAGAGCTAATTCCCTAAATCCTAACAACATCAGGGTGGGACATACCTTAGACTTTATGTTTTGCACTGGCCTTGAGGCGGGCGTTCTGTTGGTGGGGGAAGATATCAGCTGTACCCTTGTCATGGACAGATCATTACCTCCTGCGGGCCTTCCTCCTGGCGCACGTCTGCCTCCAGAAAGGTGTGGAACCTATTCAGATGGCTCGCCCTCGGAGGTTGATGGAACTAGAACGGTTCCGGATAACTCTGGGTGAGCTTCCTTCTGACCTTGACGACTGTTTTATCGATGACCTCGTTGTGTTATAGAACACCTTGCTGACTGGGGCCATCAATTGGACAGCTCCTAGGCGTCTGCTGCCCAACCAACAGCTCCGCAGGCCTCCTTGGTTCTCTGAGGAACTGCGAGCGCTGAAATGAGAGGGGCGGCGGTTGGAGCGACAGTGGCGTCGTTCACGTGCTGAAGCTGACAGATTGCATCATCGAGTCAGTTTATGAGCCTATGCCGTGGCTGTGCAGGTAGAAAAAAAAAGAAGTTTTTTGCTACCCTTATAACATCCACGAAATCCCGCCCAGCGGAGCTTTTCCAGGTGGTGAGGGGGCTAGTCAGCCCGGCCTCCTTCCACCTTGGAGTCATTTACAGCACGCTGTGACGTTTGTGATTTTGTGGATAAAATTACTCGTATTCACCAGGACTTCAACACCACACTTACGACATTAGGGGAACTGAAGGTTATGGCAGCCCCGCCTTGTCCAATTTTATGGGATCAATTTCAGTTGGTGGCACCCGCCGATACGGTGGATGTTCTGGGGGCTGTCAGAGCCACCTTTTGTGAACTTGATCCATGCCCGTCCTGGCTGGTTAAGGCCTGTCGGGAGACAAAGGGGTCGTTGCTGGCTGGGGTGGTCAACACCTCCCTTCAGAAAGGCAGAGTGACAAGCTGTCTCAAGGAGGCGGTGGTGCGGCCTCTGCTCAAGAAACCATCGCTTGACGTTGACTCCCTCGCCAGCTATCGGCCTGTCTCTAACCTTCCCTTTTTAGGGAAGGTTATTGAATGGGTACTGGCTCATCAGCTGCAGGGGCATCTTGACCATGTCGGTTTTCTTGATCCCTCTCAGTTGGGATTTTGTCCAGAGTATGGCACTGAGACAGCACTTGTGGCTTTGGTCAATGATCTACGCCGGGAGTGGGATTGGGGTTATTCAACCGTTAGATCTGTCAGCTGCATTTGATACGGTTGATCATGAGATGTTGGTGACGCGCCTGCGGGACTGTGCAGAGGTGGTTGGGACTGTTCTTGAATGGTTCCGCTCCTTCCTGACTGGAAGAACCTAGCGGGTGGTGCTCAGGGATTATTTTTCATCATACCAAGACCTCTTGTGTGGAGTCCCGCAGGGTTCTGTTTTGTCCCCTCCTGTTCAACGTGTTTATGCAGTCGCTCAGCAATGTGATCAGGAGTTTTGGCATGCGGTGTCATCAAGATGCTGATGACAACCAGCTATACCTCTCTTTTTCATCCGACCCAGGCCTGGCAGTCTCTGTGCTTACTTGGTGTCTGACAGCTGTGGGGGAGTGGATGAGGGCTAACTGATTGAAGCTGAATCCTGACAAGACGGAAGTGATGTTGGTGGGTAAGGCAGTGGAGATGGTAGCCCCCATCATTGATGGGGTCTGCCCTCCATTAGTCTCTCAGGTTCGGAGTCGGGGGGTGTTGCTCGATGCACAGCTCCGCCTGCATGTCCAGGTGCAGGCTGTAGCAAGGAGTGCTTTCTGCCAATTACATCTGGTGAGACGGCTTTGGCCGTATGTTTCGGACTCGGACCTGGCCACCATCATCTATGCTTTCATCACCTCTAGATTGGACTATTGTAACATGCTTTACATGGGGCTACCCATGGTAACGGCTCAGAAATTGCAGCTGGTGCAAAACACAGCGCCTTGTCTCCTGGTGGGTCTGGGCCGCCTGGAGCATATTACACCGGTGCTCCGTTCTCTGCACTGGCTGCCGATAGTTTTCCAGGCCCGATTCAAGGTGTTGGTCTTGTCCTATAGAGCCTTAAGTGGCCTTGGCCCTACCTATCTGCGGGGCCACCTCATCCCCCGCGTTCTGGATCGGCCTCTGCAGCCATCCGTGGGTGCCCTGCTTGAGGTCCCCAGAGTCTGACGGGGGGCTACGCAGGGGAGGGCATTCTTGGTGGCTGCACCACACCTGTGGAACTCCCTGCCAGTTGAGGCTCAGCTGGCCCCAGATCTCCCCTCATTTTGAAGAAGCTGCAAGACCTGGCTGTTCCGCCAGGCATTTGGCAGAGGAAAAGGGTGATAGGGTGGGGGGTGAGTTAGGGTGGGTAATTTTAATATCCCCTTTTGTGTGTTTTTTAGTATGGTTATGTTTTTATGGACTGTAAGCCACCCCGAGCTGCCTGTGGCAGGAGGTGTGAGGTAATAAATTTTATAAATAAGTTTTTGAATAAATAGAAGCAGCATTGCTGCACCAGCTTTTCCATCCCTATCTTCCCCATGCCGCATCCTGAGTTCCCTTGTATCTCCCGCCTTCTCCAAATTTCCTCCACAGTTTGACCACCACCAGTTAAAATACACAACTATGGACAGGAGAAACAGTGGAGGTATTTATACTAGGAAGTGATAAATAAGGTCTACATTCATATTTTAGCTCAAGCTAAAATCATGCGTTTTTTCCTTACGGTATGTAAGTATACCGTAAGTGTGCGTAAGACTGGGGCCAATATTGTTAATTTCTTGTAAGCAAAAAATAAATTCTAGAATTCTCATTATAATAGGATTTCGTATAGCGACATCTACAAGGATTATGTAGCCTTTTGACTGTGCTATCAGTGATCATGTCTGCTTTTGTTAAGTGTCAGTAGTGTTTTAAAATCAGGGTAGTGGCCAATTTACACAAATAAAACCCCTCAAAGTGAGATTTTATATATAGAATAAAAACAAAAAATGTCAGCTTCTGAAAAAACAAACAGAAAGTGAATTAGTTGCTGTAATTGATAAAGATTTATTGATAAATAGTATTCATAAGAAATCCACAGAATAAAAGTTCATATCCAAAAATCAATCTTTGTATGATGTATAGTAATTAAAAGAGCCGATTGAAAAATCTTTAACAATCCAACGCGTTTTAAGCATTGCTCTTCGCCAGGGATGTACTTATAAGAGATAATATAAAACGTACAGTCACTTATCCAACTTATCATAAGCATTAAAAAAATTATAGAAGCTATACAGTAACATACCTGTATGTATATAATCTTTATGTAGTGATAAAAATGAATCCCCACCATTCAAAAAGGCCAATAAGTGGAGAGAGTCATGTGCAAACCACCTCATAATAGAATAACTCTAACGCTGAACAACATAAAGGTTATTAGAGAAGCTACACAGAACCCACTCTATATTGTAAACCCTAATTAGCAACCTTAACATGGAAGAAACCAAAAACAGAATGGCTTTGGGGGAGGGTGTTACTCTTAAGTAAAACTTTGTAAAAAAATAAATAAGCCATGCAATGGTGATTTCTTCCTCTACTGGGATCCTAATCTTAAAAATGAAATGCCTGCGTAGTCCCCCACTTAACCAGTGGAACTACTCATGAGCAACAACCCCACCCTAAAGTGCTCTGCCACCATTAACTCCACTAAAGTAAAAAGGGCTTGTGAGTGACAGCAGAGCACTTTGAGTGTTTGGTTCTATGATTGACGTCAGAGTCTGCATAAACTTTTGCTGTACCTCTCAACCACTGAACTCTGAAAAGAGGGACAGCAACACTCAAAGAGGAACAATGAGGGGCATCATTTGCATAAGATGTATGCCAATTTGCATGAGTTTATGTAAATTTACACTGATGCAGTACATTCAGTGTATGAAGTGGTGGTGCTATGGCAGCTGGGACCAGGGTGCAGCTCTTTTAAGAACCCAAGCTCCAGGTAAAGCCAGCAAAGTTAAAAAGGATACGATGTTTATTTTTCAAATGTATATGTAACACCGCCCTTCCCACAAGGACTCAGGGCGGCTTACAATAACAATAAAAATTCATATACTCCCTCCATCCCTCCCTTCAAAATTCCTACCCTCCCCACAACCTTACCCAGTAACCCAACAAACCCTCATCCCCACCCACCAAATGCTCATCTAAATAAAAAACGTTTTACACCACCTCCAGAAGACCCAGGCTCAAACAAACCTCCCAGGAAAGAGAATTCCATAAAACTGGGGCAGTAAAACAAGAACGTTCTCCTGTGCACCCATCCTACAGACAATGGTAATAGATGGAACCTGCAATATGGCGCTCCTGGCCAACCATAGGGGCCACGATGGAACATGGTAGAACAGGCGGTCTCTTAAGACATATGAGACCCAGACCATTTAGGGATTTAGAGATCAAAACCAGTACCTTGAATTGAGCTCAGAATACTTTGAAGCACAGGTGTAATGTGATCCTGGCGATTCATCCCCAAAAGGAGCCAGACGTCGCATTCTGCACTAGCTGCAGCTTCCCAAGTCATCAAGGGCAGCCCCACGTAGAGCAGGTTGCAGTAACCTAGCCTCAAGGTGGTGAAAGCATGGATGACATAGTGACCAGACTGGAGTCTGAAAGAAAAGGCCACAGCCTTCTCGCCAGATGGAGTTGGTGAAAAAGTGCTCCTGGCCCCTGCCACAACCTGACAATCCAGGCGCTACAAGGGGTGCAGAAGCACTCCAAGGCTGTGAACCCTATCTACCAGAGGGGGCCAGATCCCATCAATGACAAGTGTCCCAACTCCAAGTCACAGGACCGGCCAACCATCATTTCAGTCTTGTCAGGATTCAGCTTCTCTGCTCCCCCTCATCCAGTTGCTGCCAGCAGCCAGGCATCAGATAAGCACCGAGACTGCAGGACCTTGGCCAACTGAAAAAGACATGTAGAGCGGAGTATCATCAGCATGTTTATTTTTTTCTAACATTTATATCCCGCCTCTCCTGTCTAAGCAGTTTGAGACGGCTTACAAAAAATTAAAAATATACATAAGACATATAAAATACATAAAAGGGAAGCGTACAAGAAAATTAATAGCCCATCCTCCCCACCACCTTCCCTTACCAAAGGCTTGGCACTGTCACCGAAATTAGGCAAGGTCCAAGGCCACCTGGGCCTCCAACAGAAGGGGGTTCCACAGCCTGGTCGCCACCACCAAAAACGTCCTCTCCATTTTAGCCCCCCGTGCCACCCGGTCGACACTAAGAAGGGCGCCCCCGTCGGACCACAGGAGTCAATCCAGGGCACAGAGAGAGGTGGTCGTACAGATAGGAGGGGCTCAGACCATATATGGCTTTATAGGTAAGCACCAACATCGGCAGCCAGTGCAGAGCTCAGTGTACCGGTGAAACGTGCTCACGGCGACCCATCCCCGTAAGGAGATGGGTAGCCACATTCCGCACCAGCTAGTCTCCAGACTGTCACCAAAGGTAGCCCCACGTAGAGCACGTTACAATAGTCTAATCTTGTGACAAAGGCATGGATGACAGTGGCCAGGTCAGAGTCGGAGACATACGGCCGATACTGATGACACCTCACCCCAGACCTCCAAATGACCTTGCTCAGTGGCCTCAGATTCCTCTCTTGTTCAATGTGTGACAGAATAGATCCTTGTGGGACGACGAGCAATTGTCCATCACCACTCTTTGAGACTCCCCCATAGGAAAGAGCGGAACCACCCAAGAGCTGCTCAGGTCACCTGTGTGAATCACACAATGTGATCAGTGATCCCAGGACACAGGCCAAGCATGAACAAAGGCCAGCAGGGTGGAAAGAGGGAGGCAGACAACAGAGGGGAAGGGTTGGAAGTCTGTGTAGGTGTAAATTGAAGCCAAATGAAAAGGGAGAATCACTGATGAGTGAGGCAGCAGATCACAGAAAGAGGTCAGCTGGGAGAGGTAAAGCAGCTCGGTGAGAGAGGGTGGCAAGCCAACACGTTGAGCTGTCCAACTCAAGGAAGCGCCAAGGGCACATGGGCTGAAGTGAGAGGCAGGGGGCTGAGACAAAGCCAAGATCCAGAACACGGCTGCAGAGAAATGTAGCCAAGCAGGCCATAGCAGCTGCTTAAAATTTACAATAGCAGTAGCTGGGGAACACAGCTGGATACAAAGTAAAAATGGAGATACTCCAGCTCTGAGCTGGAGGGAGTATGCAGAGGTAGCTGTGGGGAGCACTGAAACAGGAAACTTAGGTTGTAATGCTGCGAGTCACTGGGAGGACAGTTTGTCTCCCAAAACTGGGGCACTGGAAGAGCGAGGTGGGGCAGACAGGACATCAGCAAAAAAATAAAAATAAAAGCTGAAACCCATGATGCCCCACCCAATCTGTGACACTTGAGAGCTATGGTGGAGTTCGACGTATACAATTAAGACTGAAATAAAATAAATATCGCTTTACAAGGTCACATCAAAGACCAGAACATTTCTCTTTTATTAATACATCAGTTTCCTGTACAACCCAGCTGCTTTTTAAAAATACCTCCTCTGAAGGAACATTTGAGCACCTTGCAGTACACAGCTTTAAATTTGACAAGGTCATGAATTACATTCTGACAAATGTATACAAGCATACAAACTCTGAAAGCATTTTTATAAAGATAAATTCATCAAAATTTGTTTAAATTTTTGTGAATTTTTTTTAACAAGCCTGCTGTTTTTAGCTTCAGACAATCTTAAGTTCTAAGCAGTTATAACACTGTGGAGATTCATCAACAAACATTCACAGAACTGTGAGGTGTATTAACAGTTGTTGCTTTTAGAAAGCTATTCAAAATAACAAGCAATTATCAAAGCCAGTGAAAGAAGATATTCAGTTTCATGTAGAGCCGAAACCCAGTTGTCCCTTGCAACATCCCAGATCCATCTGCTAGCAATCTGTGGAGGAAGTAAGATCAAAGTCTTCATCAATTAACACAAGAACCACAAGTCTCTGGGAAATGTTTTATTTCTAACTTTAAAATGGACATGCAAGCCGATATAGATTATGGTAACTTATGTTAAAGATAACACAAATATATACAAAACTGCAAAATTACAGTACGGGTGAACAGCTTTTATTATACTTTTCTCCACAAACCAAGTATTCTTAAGAGCTTTGCAAATTTGAAAGCCAGCAACCCTGATGTTGACTAAACTTCCTTATTTTTAACATGCCTTCTTAAACAAGAGTGGCTTGTATCCATATGGTTTCAGCTGGAGACAAAGTAGATCAAATGACCTCTTTTATTGGACCAACTTCTATTGGTGAGAATTTCTAAGTTTTCAGGCCACAAAAGCCCCTTCCTCAGGCATATAGCGTAGCCAGTTTGAAATATATAAATTTAGCAAATGTAGGACAGGTATATACGAGGTGCACAGAATTACATGGGTGGGAGTGAATAAGAAACGGTAACTGGTGGTAGGGTTAGGGAGAAAAGAGACAGAGATGCCATCATCAATGGGAGTGAATGCCAGGGAATGGATTGGTCCATTGTGCCCTCTTGGTTACTTCTCCCAAGTGAAGACGACTGGTCACTACTGGAGACAGGAACTTGATGGACCATTGGTCTGACTCAGTATGGCACTTATGTTCTTAATGAAACAAGACATTGCATTCAGTTTCATGCTGAGCTAAAACCCAGTTGTCCCTTGCAACATCCCAGATCCATCTGTTACCAATCTGTGGAGGAAATAAGACCAAAGTTATGGCATCTCTCGCTCTTTTCTTCCTATCTAGCCCCCCTCCTCACCAATTACCTTGTCTTATCCATTCCCACCAATGTCATTCTCCTCATATATCCTGTCCTACATTTCCTCAGCGTATATATTTCTGACTGGTACGCTACGTGCCTGAGGAAGGGCCCTGTGTGGCCCAAAAGCTTGCACATTCTCACCAACAGAAGTTGATTCAATAAAATATATCATTTCAACTACTTTGTCTCTCTCTCTTATATTTGGGATCAACACGGTAACCACACTCTCTTTTATGGTTTCAGTGGGAGACTTGCTTGAGACAGCAGAGTCAAGTTCTGTATACGGCTACAGCTTTATGTACAAAATGGTTGGTTCTTGTCATGGCGGAAGTAGGTTTGCATTTTTCTGCATAGAATGGACGTCAGTCATATTCCCAGTCCACGTTAAAGCCTGACAGGCTAAGGATGTTTTACAATCAAAATCTCAAATGCACACATGTATCTTTACTTATATGAGCAAATTTTTCTTGAGCCAAACCTCAAAAGTCAATGGGTGTTTTTAAGATGGATGTGGGGCTGCCCACCCCCGAACTGCTCCAGAGGTGCACCCTCACATCCACCTACTCCCAGCGCCATCTGGGTCGGGATCAGATGGACCTGATGGGCTCCCTGATCCACCTGCGTGGCACTCCCCACCACCACCATAGAGTTATGGGCGATCACCTGACACCCTAGGCTGGCACCCACAATTCTATGGTGTTGCCCAGGGGCAACAGCCAACTGGAAGTGGAGCAGTAGTGTTGGTCCATGGATCAGATGGACAGCTGCTCCGCTTTGGGCTGGTACCCCAGGTTTGGCCAGTCTGCTCTGCCACCGGCACTCTGGAATGTTCCAGAGCACCACCAGTGGGGATGCCCCCATTTCAACGTCTGACGGGCCACCATTAGACAGACGGGCCACCCAGGGGTTAAGCGGGCTGGCATGACCAGCACCGGTGCAGCCCATCTATCTAAAAACACCCAATGTGTAAGAGCTGGTCTTTGTTGCTGCCACCATCTAATCCCACTGAGGCAAGGCCTTGCTCTTTATTCCACCCCCACCCAGGCACAATGTTTAAAGTTCTGTTTCCCCTGTGCGCTTGACAGCTCAGAGAGGCAGCTCCCATTAAGATATGATCCTGTAAACATTCCATACAGTCTGCAAACACTTATCTGTACATAGTTCCACTACACAAGTGTTTGCAAGATAAGCATCTTTTCAGGACAGAGTCTAGGTCAACGTTTATTTTATTTATTTATTTATATTTATATGCCGCCCCGCCCCCCCCATGCCTACGGCATCTCGGGGCGGTTTCCAACATAACATGGCTCCAAACTATGTGGGGAAAGCACCCACAGACCCCCAAACTTAACACTTTGGCTTCATCAAAATATTATGAGCAAACTAAGTTGTCTACTCACTTGTATTGACTGACCAGTCTTTTCCACAATAAATACTTGAACTACATACTTATAACGATCAAAGCCCAGGTCTTTGACAGCTGCTAATATTTCTTCTGAGAGTGACATGCACAAGAAGGCACTAGTTGCACCATCGTACTTGATTTCTTGAAGTCTTTGCTATTAAGAGTTGAAGATAAAAATCTCATAGTAATTATGATATTTATAAATAAACTACTGGTACACTGAACACAAATGATATTGCCAAAGTTGCTTTTTTTAAAACAAATAAACAGTAAAACTCCTTTCAATAAAATATTTTGCTATCCTGATTAACACAATGTTTCAGTGTCATACACAAATGCTGTAGAAGAACAATAGCAGCCCAGTATATTGAAGAAGCAGAATCTGAACTTAAAAAGAGACTGAAAACATTTGCAAACATTGCAAGTGCTGCAGAGATTGAAGAGCAAAGGAAGAAACTGAGAAACTCCAGCAGGTCTGTGAGGAAGGGCCTGCCCAAATACAAGGTGGGCTTTGTAGAGGA
>QEPC01006381.1:2503729-2556312 GCA_003113815.1 Sphenodon punctatus
TTCTCACTTGCTGCCCCCCATGCCTGGAACTCCCTCCCTGTCCACATCCGCCTTGCCCCCTCCCTTCATACCTTCAAATCTCTCCTTAAAACTCACCTCTTTCGCTCTGCTTTGTCTGACCCTTTATCCTGCTGATCCACTATATCCTATACCTATGGTCTGTGTACCCTTATCCTTGCCACATGGACCTGCCTGCTGCTGTTCTCAACGTAACCAAGCCAAGTACGTGCACCTGAAACCTCGCATCTTCATGAACGTTAGACCCCTTCTCTCTCCCTCTGTTCCCCTTCAAATGCCTCTCCCCAGCTCCCGTCTCTCAGATTGTAAGCCCTAGAGCAGGGACCATGTCTATTTTGTTACCTTGTAAAGTGCCAGGTACGCTGCTGGCGCTATATAAATGTTTGTTAATAATAATAATAACTTCAGAAAGCATGGAAATTGTAAGTTAGGGCTCCCCCATAATAATAACAATCTTTATTTTTATATAGCACTCCCCTGCCATGGCACTCGGAGCGCTTTACATACAACAGTTTAACACAACTTTTAATCCTCACAACAACCATGTAAGCAGTAAAGATGTTGTACAGTCTCGTATTATGCTTGCTGCTTATAACTTAAGCTCCGTGCACCCACACTTTGCTTTGATCTTTAAGTGAGCCTCAATAAACCCCCTCATGGTAGTACAACAATGACCCGTCAATAAAGCCTCCTCAAGGTCATACAGCAGCAAGCCTGCTCACGATCAAATAAACTCTTTGTATGCTCATCTCCTTACGTAACACAATAGACAACAGAGAAGACACTTTTCTCACTCTTATCTCCTCATTTGCCAAAATGGGAACTTCAAAAACATCACTTCAAAACTACACAATGGATTTTCAAAAACTAAACATAGGAAAAAACTAGAAGTTAAACTTGAATTTTCCAGCACCAATACATGTCCAAATGTTTGTCAGAGAACTAACGTTTGAATAATAAAGAGACAAGTTGCAAAATCAGGGTGGGTGGGGTCAACCTCCAAAATTCAAACCGGTGTCAGCTGTTTTTCATCCAGTTTTCTGTAACTTGTGAGAGATTCAGCCCCCTCTCCCAAACATCCTTCCTACCAAATTTCATACTGAGAGGACAAATCATCCCAATTTTATGAGTAGAGCTTTCATGATTTTAACAGAATGAACAGCTGCCTTAACTATAGAGCTGCTCCAGTGGCTCTAGAACATCCAGAGACTCAAATAAACATATTTTGTTTCAGGTGTGGATATTTGTAGGACTATCAGGAAATGCAAATAGTACCATGATTAAAACATTTATTCATTTTACTCCTATGCAAGAAAGTGCTTATTAATAATAAGAACCAAATAAAATTTTAAGATGAAAGGACATCTGGTGAGTGTGGGTTTGCTGTACTTCAGTTTACCCCAAACATGATCGAAGGTCGCCAGTTGACAAGCCAAAGTATGTGGGTACAACTCAGTTTTATTGGATAGTCACTTAATATCTGGACATGGCAGTGTTACCAGTTATGAACCCAATAACCCAACCTAGGATATCTTATGTGTCAGAGGTCACAGTCCGAGACGCAAGCTGGTTCAAATGAGAAGAGGAGGGTGCCCAGCAGAAAGCTGGGCAGGAGCCTCTGGATCTTTGAGAGCTACTGTAAGAGTCAGAGGCCCACGCAGGCTCACTGCAATGCTAGTAGCCTCAAGCGCCAGTGACAAGGGCCTGGGCGTTTCCTTTTATAGCTTTATTTATTATGAATACATGTTGCAGGGTCCCCTCTTTGAATATGCCAAGTGCAGAAATAAGCTGACCATTCATTTCTCTATCACTTGGCGCATAGCCACCAAAGCTGCTTTTGCTTTTCAGGAGCTTTTCTCTACTGCCTCGCTGCCGGTCTGATCTGCTGAGGCTACCTCCCTTTTCTTTCAGGCCTTCTTTGTTTTCTCAGAGATAGTGGCTGTCTGGGGTTGTTATTGTGGTCTTGGAGGTAATTGGCAAAATTTGAAGCTAACTGGCCTTCCAGGAGGGTAGCAAGGTATGAACAGTTCTGAAAAAATATTCAGTGAAATGCTAGTTGAGTAGAAATGCTTTTGTTGATCTCATTTCTGCAAAGGTGCAAAATGTTTTAATATGTAGCCTTTGAATTTTGCAGGGAGGTTTTGTTCAATTGTAACTGGATGTAGTGAAAACGTGGCCATCTTGGGGTGCTTGCCCACATTACAGGAGGGGGGGGGGACATACGAGAGACCACTTACACCACCACCCCAGGGTCTGCAACCATCTCAGAAGCAACCCATGGTCCACTGTATCAAACGCTACTGAGAGATCCAATAGAATCAGAAGTACTGAATGTCCTAAATCCATCTCTCGGCAGAGGTCGTCTACCGAGGCCACCAATGCAGTCTCAGTGCCATATCCTGGACGAAAACCTGATTGAAAACGGTCCAAAAAACCGATGCTATCCAGATGGCCCTGGAGCTGCTGGGCCACCACCCATTCAATAACCTTCCCTAAAAAGGGGAGGTTAGAGACAGGTCAGTAGCTGGCAAGAGAATCAACGTCCAATAATGATTCTTTGAGCAAAGGCTGCACCATCGAGTCTGGCACCCTGCCTTCCCGAAGGGAGGCATTGATCACTGATGCCAGCACCGATCCCAAAGTCTCCCTGGAGACTTTCACCAGCCAGGATGGGCATGGATCTAGTTCACAAAAAAGCCCTAACAGACCCCAGAACCCCCTCAGCATCGGCCGGCATCACATCCTGAAACTGATCCCACAAAAATGGACTAGACGGGACATCCGTAACCCTCAGCTCTCCTTCATCTGCATCAGTCCCGGCCCCGAAATCATACTGGATTTGAGCGATCTTATCTGCGAAGTAGTTTACAAACTCCTCACAGCGGGCTTGGCAAACCTCCCCCTGCAGGCAGTGGGAGGCTGGACTGACCAGTCCCCTCACCACCCGGAAAAGCTCCTCTGGACGCGACTTTGCAGCTGCTATGAGGGCGGCAAAGAATTCCTTCTTTGCCGTCCTCATGGCCACAACATAGGACCTCAAATGGGTCCAATGCTGCAGCCGATCGAATTCAGCATGAAAGCATCGCCAGCGTCACTCTAACCACCGCCCTTCCCACTTCAAACACCGCAGCTCCTTAGTAAACCAAGGAGCTCTATGGTGATGAAACAGCGGGAGCGGACGCCTGGGAGCCACCCAATCAATGACCCCACCCAGCAAGATGTTCCAAGCTTCAACAAGATCATCAACCGAGCGGCCTTCAAGGTCTAAGGACACCTCCCCCAGGGCTTCCTGGAACTGTCGCGGTTCCATCAGCCTTTGAGGGCGGACCAGCCTAATAGGTCCCACTTCTTTCCAGGGGCTGCCATGCGCTAGGAACCTGGTCTGCAGGAGGTAATGATCCGTCCATGACAAGGGCATAGAACTTACTTCCCCCACTACCGGATCACCCGCCTCAAGGCTGGAGCAGAACACCAGGTCGAGCATATGCTCCCCCTCGTGTGGGGCCGCTAACCATCTGCGACAGGCCCCTGGTTGCCATGGCAGCCATGAACTCACGCTCCACCCCGACAAGGCCAGTGCCGGTGTGAATGTTGGGATCTCCCAGGATCACGGTCCTCAGGTAGTGCAGCACCACCCCCAACACCAGCTCCACTAGAGTGGCGAGAGATGCTGCCGGGCAGGAAGGAGCATGGTACACCAGCAGCACCCCAATTCTGTCCCTGGCCAACTCAACCACAAGGTGTAGGGCCTCGATCCCTGGGATTAATTGCACTGGATACCTCCTAGCAGTCCAAGATTCCTTAAAAACCATAGCTACCCCCTCCCCCCCAAGCAGGGCTGGAGTACCCCACCTGAACAAGGTCTGCCAAAATTGGACCTGCCTCACCATCCTGTTCTCTGTGAAAGATGCGAGATCTGCAGTCTGATCCAGGATCATATCCCGGATCACTGATGTTTTATTGACAACAGACCTCGCATTCAAAAGCAGCACTGGCCCAAGGGGCCTTAGACCTTGCTCTATCCCCCCACCTGAGAGGGGGCCGGCCTCAGGGACAGGCACCAAACACCTCGATCCCCGGGCCACACCATTCAATCGCCCCCAGGACCATATCTCCCCCCGCCCTATGGCTGTGTTCCCACCACCACCACCCACTCCAACCCAGTCCCAGCCAGTGGCTGCTGCATCCGGACCCTGGGGGAGACCCTCCCCGCTCCCTCCCCACCCCCCCAGAGCCACCCCCGAGTCCCCACCATGTGCTGCCACCAGGTGGTCCCTACCAGAAACAAGCCCCCACCCACCTCACACCAGGGAACCTGAACCTGGACCCACTCTTCTCCCTAGCCCAATTCCCATCTATCACAGGGGCCAAAGACCCAGCTCCCAGAGCCATTGTCTGATCCCCCAGTAGCCCCATACCTCCCACAGACCAACTCCAAGTAACCCCCCTTCTAACGGACAAACCCCTTCATGCCCCACTGAAGGGCCTGTGGCCTCTGTGCCGCCTCACAAGCCTTCCTGGGCTGGAAGTCCTGGCCGACCCCACGTCCTCACTCCCCAAAGGAAGGGGAGCCCATTTATCTTGGGGGGGCGAGCCCTCGAAGGGACTCCCAGCCCTGGACCGTGACCCACGTGGAGCTGTTGACAGTGGACAAACCTGCAGCAGCGGCAGCAACAGGGCAAAACAGATCAAAATCACCCAAGAGTGACTGGCAGAGTGTCGTGGATGGCTCCCACAAACGGCCCGACCAACGGCCGACACCCTTCGGGTGGCACCTCCAGAGCCCAGCCATAGCAGATATACCTGCACGAGAGGAGAGGATATACAATGAAAGCCACAGCGCAGTGCGCAGCAGCAGTCAAAAAAGCAAACTGAATGTTAGGAATTATTCAGAAGATGATAGAGAATAAAACTGGGGCTGTCATAATGTCTCTATACAAATCAATGGTGCGACCGCACCTCGAATATTTTGTGCAGTTTTGTTCGCCCCATCTCAAAAAAGACCTAGCTGAACTAGAAAAGGCACAGAGAAGTGCAACAAAAATGATCAAGGGCATGGAAGGGTTCCCATATGAGGAGTGGCTTGGTAGGTTGGGACTCTTCAGCTTGGAGAAGAGATGACTGAGAGAAGATATGATAGAGGTCTATAAAATCATGAGTGGGGTGGAACTAATAAACAAGGAGCAGTTATTTACCCTCTCAGCTAGTACTAGAACTAGGGGACACTTCATGAAACTCATGGGTGGCAAGTTTAAAACAAATAAAAGCAAATATTTTTTCACTCAGTGTATAATTGGGTTGTGGAATCCACTCCCAGAGGCTGTGGTAAGGACCAGTACTATAGCTGAGTTTAAAAGAGGTTTGGACAAGTTTCTGGAAGATAGGTCCATTAGCATCTATTAGCCAGACAGGATCAGGGATCATGACGGGAGCTTTGGGAAAACAACAGGGAATGGATCCTCCATTGTGACCTGTTAGGTGCTTCTTCCAAGCCACCGTGATTGGCCACTGTGTCGGAGACAGGATGCTGGGCTAGATGGACCATTGGTCTGACCCAGTATGACAATTCTTATGTTATATCTTCTTATGTTCTTAAGCCTAGTGTTCTTTGCATTTCATATAATCTAATGTTTATCTTTGGCTTATATAATTATAGTAATTTTAGTTGTATTTCCAAATTGTGATTTACCTATGTGTTATCCATTGCAATCTGCTGTGTATTAATAAAGCAGTTTTAATAATAGGAAATATTAATACTTTTTACTAGGACTAACTTTTTTTTCTGGGGTGGGAAAAGCTACCCTTTTCCCAGGACAGTTAAAACCATGTTTTTACCTGGTAAAAAACACCCCCAGTAAATACTATGCCAACCCTGCTTCTGGCATCTAAAGGTGTGATTCCTTTCATATTTAAGTTTCCTTTTTAAAACCAACACGATATTAGGCTCCTGTCCTATGTGGCTGGTCGATACTGTGTGCCTATTTACATGCACCCACCCACCCACACCCCTGTATGCGTGAGATTTGCAGCAAAGCAGTTAAATGTCAGATATAATATTGGGTTTTGTATCTTTTGGTTCCAATCAAATGGCATTGGCGCTGGCACTTTTAGTTCTGGTCTGTTTTTAGATTGTACATCAGCCTGTGTTTTACCACCATATACAGGAGTAGGGAAACTTTTTCCCTACAAGGGGCCACTTCAAAAATTAGCACAAACTCTAAGGAGCACACAGAAGTTGGGGATGAGAGTGTTTAAGGCGTCTGCTTAGAAAGAGGAAGGTCCAGAGCATGGATCTGTCAAGTCAAGTAAACTTTTATTTATATCCCGCTCTCTCTCGCCTATGGCTACTCGAGGCGGCTAACAACAAAAGTAGAAGACATCCAAAAAACAGTAATAATTGTAGATTCAGCACAAACAGCACAACCTCATCTGTGCATACCTTCATCTCCGCTGCCTTCATCTGATTTCAGTTAGCAGCCCTTGATATATTAACTATTTAACTGCTGTTCTAGAGTGGGGTATGCATACCTTGTGATACCATATTGACGTAGCTCTTTATTTCTCAGAGGTTTTTTCTCAAAGCTCTTTTTATTCAATCGTGAGGTATAGTAGCATCCTGTACCCACTGAAGTAAATGGCAAAACTCCCATTGACTTTAATGATGAAGGATCATGGCCATACAAAAATTGAGATTTATGACTAAATTTCTTAAAGCCCTAGCTTGGGAGTTCAGGTGTTAAGAAAAATTTCAAATATCTCTAGAGTTGGAAACACTGTAATTGCATTTCCACTTGGAGCAAGATATCTTACTGTTCTGCAACATAGTTATCTATATATGGTAACTTTCTTGTTTTTAATAAATAATGTTATGCTTTGGTTTCCCTGCTATAATAGGTGGTATTCGTCTATCTCCTTTCAGATGTCACTAGCTGATCCAGTCACCACATGTCTTTCCCCTGCAGTGCACTATATGGTTTGTCAGCTTGGATTTCAGATGAAAGCAAGCCATGATATTAATAGCATTGTATCTGAAAATGGTGAAGTTTGTTGGAAAACAATTGCAGAACATATACATTATATAAATTCAGGTCAGTATTTCCTTCATAGCTTTTTGTGTTAATTACAGGTCTGAAACTATAGTACAAAACAAATCAAATTCAGCAAAGCTCAAGGCAAGTTATGTAGTAGAGATGCATTGACTCTAAAGCATGTGGCTTTGTAACTGCATCTCTTTGACCACTATCTGTCCATCTCTATCTGATGCTGTAAACAGGGATTTTTAAAGATAGGCAAAGAGAATCTCCTTGTTGCTGAGCACTTCAGGTAACAGGTAACGACCTAGATTTTTTTCAACATATATAGGTGACCCTTAATAGTGAGTAGTGCACAGGATCTTGGATTATCTGTTTTTTGTCACAGTTAGTATTTATATGCATTTGAACAACTAGTTTTCTTTTAGGTTGTAAATTTCTTGTTGAAGAGAAGTTGAAGCTAGACATTGCATGGGTAGGTCCTGTAGGAGGATACCCATGCAGCCACTCCCATCATTCCAGCTTGTATTTTAAAGAGGCAGCTAGCTCTATCAAATTGAAAAGTAGTTTTTAAAGTTATGCATCCCCACAAAGATGAGGAATCTCATTTTCCCCTTTAACCTATTGCAAGATCTTAAGAGAACAAATATGCTTAGGTAAGTGTATTTAAAAATTCCAGCATTGCTGCTTTCCAGAAAGTAGATTTGACTTATACAACTTTTTCGTTTAAAAATAAATAAATTATTTGAGCAATTTATATACTGGCAACTGTTCTTTTCTGTTATAATCGCCATCTTATAGCTTATTGCAGAATATACTGCCTTTAAAGGAGCAAATATAGTTTAGGCATGTGTCTGTGTGCTCTGGAGACACATCTCCATCAGTGGGAGTTTAGCCATTGGTTTCAGTGGGTGGATGATTGTGCCCCAAGTTGTGATTTTACTAAAGACTAGGTGCTGTAACCTTTTTACATCTCAGGTTTGTTGGCATAATTAATAATTAGGTGTTTAAGTACATGTTTAAGAGCATTTAAAATCAGACATTCAAGCTCTATTTTGAAAATATAAATATAAAATAATATGATGGTGCTCATAATAATTCTGACTATAAAAGTTTCCATAGAACATGTAGAGGAGAGAGAAAGCAAAGTTAGCGGTGTATTGCAGATAATCATGAGACAAAAGTGTCTGTAAACCTCATTATGCTTACTAATGAGTTTCTCCAAATTTGGCTGTCAGAAGAAAGTAAAATTCTAACTGAACTTAAACTTTTTTTAAAAAATAATCTTTTTTAGAGATGAAATCTCATTCCTGCCTCATTCTTTATTGTCCTGTTCATCCATTAACTGTTACTATAGACATCCTACTGGACAATGAATAATAGTGTCAGTCCAAACTTTCTACATGTTGGGGAGAAAACACTTGACAAGCTAATTCGTATGTAGTTTATTGGATTAAAATAATAGAATCTTAGCATTGGAAGGGATCTTGAGAGTCATCTAGTCGGACCCCCTGCTTGGATCCTGGATGACTATAGCTTCAACATCCCTGACAGATGGCTGTCCAGCCTCTTCTTGAAAACCTCTAGCAATGAAGAGCCTACAACCCCCCTAGGCAATTTATTCTTTCTTTGCCGCACAGCTCTTACTATTAGGATGTCTTTCCTGGTATTTAACCAAAACCTACCTTCCTATAACTTGAGCCCATTATTTCTAGGCCTGCCCTCTGTAGCAATGCAGAACAGTTCCTTTCTATCTTCTTGGTGTCAGCCCTTTAGATATTTGAAGTCTGCTGTCATGTCTCCCCTTAGTCTTCTCTTTACTAGTCTAAACATACCCAGTTCCTACATCTTTCCTCATAAGACCTGCTTTCCAGACCCTTTATTATCTTTATTGTGCTCTTTTGAACTTGCCCCAGTTTGTCAATCTCCCTCTTAACATGAGGCACCCCGAACTGGACGCTACTCCAGGTGAAGTCTGACCAGTGCTAAATAGAGTAGAATTATTACTTCTGCTGATTTGTAGATAATCCTTCTGTTAATGCAGCCTAAAATTGCATTAGCAGCCACAGTCCCTAGATCTTTTCCACACATGCTGCTGTCAAACCAGGTATCCCCCATCTTATACTTGTGCATTTGGTTTTTCTTCCTAAATTTAGTACTTGACATGTATCTCAGCTGAAGTTCATTTTGTTAATTTCAGCCTAGATTTCCAACCTATCAAGATTTTTTTAAATTCTAATTCTAATCATGAGATAATGGACTCTCATATTTGCTAACCACTACCTTTGTTCTATATTTTAAGGTCAAAGTGTGGATTACGTAAAAAGCGTGAAGTTCCTAGGACCCATATGTGACACTGTTCATTTGCATCTACAATCTCTGACCGTGAAACAGTTTGAAATTCAGTATGCAGTGTGGTTTCAGTGGACAAACAATACAGAGGTATGAAAATTAATATTGGAAATAACTATTATGAACTAGGCAGAAGCCTGTGTAAGGGGCTTGGAACCTAATTATACTAAAATAATTGGCAAAATTTCAAGCTAATTGGCCTTCTAGGAGGGTAGCAAGGTATGAACAGTTTTGAAAAAATATTCAGTGAAATGCTAGTTGAGTAGAAATGCTTTTGTTGATCTCATTTCTGCAAAGGTGCAAAATGTTTTAATATGTAGCCTTTGAATTTTGCAGGGAGGTTTTGTTCAATTGTAACTCGATGTGGTGAAAACGTGGCCATCTTAGGGTGCTTGCCCACATTACAGGAGGGGGAGGGAACATATGAGAGACCACTTACAGCAGGGAAACTTCTGTTTTGCTTTGAACGTGGGGCCGGGAGGTAAGAGTCATAGGGTGGTTCTCATGTTGGTTTCAATCATGAATGACAGGGCTGGATTTTGAGCCCTGTCATCCTTGATTCAAACCAATGCGAGAATCGCCCAGTGACACTTTTACCCACCTCGCCCACGTTTGGAGGAAAACGTACGTTTGCCCACCGTACGTTTGTCTCCCATAACTTTTCCCCCATCCTGTGATGTGGGCAAGCACCCTTAGATGTGCGATGGTCCTGTAAAAGACTGGCAATGTTTGAGGCAAACATCCTGTTCTGTTACCAAATGTTGGTCCTGACTTACTGTGGCAGGTGACTTTTTCTGTCGTAACCTGATGTAAAGGAAGTCCGAGTGGCTTTCCTTAGGGTGGATCTAGAATGTAGACTGAACAGTACTGAGAGGAGATTGGGCGGGAAAACCGGTAAATCCGGTATCCGATTAATGCCGGTACCGGGCGTACCGGCATTATCGGATTCGACCCGGTAAATCCGGTCCGGGTACCGGATTCCGGGTACCGGATTTTTTTTACATTGCAGCCATTTAAAAATGGCTGCAATGTAAAAACTTAAAGCCCCACCAAAAAAGTTTAAAAAAACAAACCCTCCCCGAGTCCAGGCTGCGCGGGTGGAAGGGGGGACACCCCCCACCCACCCTGCCCAGCCTGGATTTTTGTTTAAAAAAAGACTCAGAGGCGAGCCCACCCCCCAGCACCAGCGGCCGCGGCGTCCCCGCAGCCGCCGGTAAGTATGACCCGATCCCTGGGGGGGGTGTTTAACACCCCCCCAACCCCCCAGGGATCACCCCTACTAAAGTTCAGTGCTTGCTTACCTTGCGGAGCTCCGGCGGCGGCGGCGGGCGGTCCGGCGGCCTCAGCGCCGGCTGTGGCTGCCGGCGTCAGAGACGCTCTAGGCCTTCCGGGGAAACCCGGAAGTTCCCCGGAAGGCCTAGAGCGTCTCTGACGCCGGCAGCCACAGCCGGCGCTGAGGCCGCCGGACCGCCCGCCGCCGCCGCCGGAGCTCCGCAAGGTAAGCAAGCACTGAACTTTAGTAGGGGTGATCCCTGGGGGGTTGGGGGGGTGTTAAACACCCCCCCCAGGGATCGGGTCATACTTACCGGCGGCTGCGGGGACGCCGCGGCCGCTGGTGCTGGGGGGTGGGCTCGCCTCTGAGTCTTTTTTTAAACAAAAATCCAGGCTGGGCAGGGTGGGTGGGGGGTGTCCCCCCTTCCACCCGCGCAGCCTGGGAGGGGGAGGGGGAAGGAATTCATTGATTTCAATGGGGACACAGCGCCCCATTGAAATCAATGAAATAAAACCAGTACCGGCATACCGGATTTAATCCAGGAATCCGGTTTTCAGAGAACCAGTAACCGGTAAATCCGGTAGCCGGTAATGGGCCCAGGGTCCCACCTCTAGAGGAGAACAATAAAAGCAGCTCTAAAAGGAAAAGGGAACATCCAAGAGATTTAGCACAAGAAAAAAAGAAAATAACTAGTAGGCAGTTAACTCATTATTAAATGTGTTGAGTTCTCATTTGAGCTCCACAGTCAAGCAATTTGATTGCTCTCCTGGTCACTGAGAGCTATGGTGCACTGAGCAATGACTAGCATAGCTCTCAGTGACCAGGAGAGCAATGACTACCATATCTCTCAATGACCAGCAGTAGCTCAACTACATGCAACCTAAATTATGAATGGTTTTTCAGAGACTGTAATTTTGGCGGGGTGTGTGTGTGTAAAGACCATCATCTTATGCAATTTTACAGTGCCAAGTACAACAGTGTTACTGTCCATAACTGAGGCTCCTAGCCACAGCTGTGATGAACGATATTATTTATTTAGTCATATTTCTATGCAGCACTTCTCGCAGAGGCTCAGGGTGGCTTACAATCATAAAAACAGAAGTTAAAAAGTCATTAAATTTTTTTTTTTAAAAAAACACAAACATCTTTTAATACCCCACCCAACCCACCTCTACACCAAAAATAGACGATCAAGATTAGATAAAATTCCAACTTCTTCTTCTGATTCCCATGCAATGTGAATAATGGCATGGACAACAAGCTCCTCAGAAACACCAAGTTTATTGCACAGCCTGTCCGTTAGTGTGCAGCACCTCAGCTTTGTTTTGTCTTAATCTGTTACCATGTTTATGCATACCAATCTCCAGTGAAAATTGAGAGCTTCCAGATGTTTACCATGTATTCATTCTATCAGATTTTAAGCCAATTATAATATTGTGGTTTATTCTGTGCTATCGCAAACTAAGATGAACAGACGTAGGTGTCTTGAAAAAACTGAAAAGGGTACTGAAAAAACTACCAATAAACAGAGTAATTGCTTAGTGGTATATTGTTTGTTCTTTCAGTATGACTCAATAGAAAAATGCAGAACTCTATGCTCTTATATCAGTACTTCTTGAGAAGATCCATATTTTGTTGGAAAATATTTGTTGCATTTATTTTTCTGTGGTTAAAAATCTTGTTATAGAAGTCAAAGGCTATATACTCTGTGACCAGAGAGGTAAAATGATCTCATTCCCAAGTTTTGGTAGTTTTATTCAATATATTTCATTGTGGAAAGAGGAAAGCTCTTTCCCTATTTGCAAAATGAGAAAAAAAGTTCACCAAGGAACACTTGAGAGATCTTCTTTCAGCCAACCAATTTTGTACATGTCTCTGACAGTTTTGCTCTCTCTTGATGATAACAAAACAACACACAATGTTAATCTCTTTTACCTCACAGCTATTTCTTGAAGTTTTTTATATTCTGAAGAGTATGCAAGCCACTGCAATTGCACTTAGCTTAATGAAATTAACATCATTTCTGGAACGAGCCTTGGGTGATGTAAGTGCTAACATCTGTGACTGTGCCAAGTTTTGGTTTAACAAGTTAAAAATAAGCATGTGGATCTTTTTTGCACTTAAGAAACCAGAATTTTAGTTACTGACCTGTTTACCAGCTGCTGCTTATATTTCCTAGTTGTGTCATTAAGTATCTGGGTAAGTTGTTTATTATTGCTTTCTGAAGCTTGATCCAGTATTGAACCAACCATTAAATTACATCATTGTAACCCGAACTATATATTCTTGGCCTTGTAATTGAACGTCTTGTGAAAAATTGTTACATTTAAAATTACCCTTAAACTTAAACTTACTTGATAAAGTATTTTACATTAATTATCTCAGATTAAAGGATATGGAGTAATCTGATCAATTAATTCATTAAGGGGTTTAATCAATGATTCCCAAATTATTTGCCTGCATGACTCCATATTGAGACTTCAGTGTAATTCTGTGACTTCAGACAGCAATAAAGACATGCAGAGTATATCAAATATGATGTGGAATTGTGACTACATTTGCAACTGCATTTGCTTCTGGCATGCCCCCATTTGGAATCCTGACCCCACAGTCTGGAAGCTTGTAAATAATATTTCCCCCCCACCCCATTTGTTTAAAACTTTCTTCATCTGTTTTGAAGCCTAAAAGAGAAGATCCTTTACTTGTGGAAGTAATTTCCTTTCATGGTTTATTATTTAATTAATGTTGCTCAACCTTTCGTCAAAATGAGCTCTAAAAACACTTATTTTTTCATTGCACCGTAATTTGTTTGGGCACCGAATCACTAAAATTCAATCTGCACTAGTAAAAGTTCGTGCTGCTTATCCCATGTTGCTGAGATAATATTTGGAAGATAATTGTATTTGTTATCAGTTGCAGAATATCTCCATTTACTTCATAAAGAATCTAGACTTTGTTTCTAATAACTGAGTTATGAAAAATATGGCCCATGGTTTCTGATTTGTACATGATCAACAGATTTGCGGGGATTCAGTAACTACATTCCACATACGTAACAAGTCCTCAATGATGCCCTGTTTCATGGACTTTGGGTGAAAACAGACATGACGCTAACCACCCTTTAACCACCCTTGGTGGTCATTTATGCATGTTTCAAGGCTGCATAGGGCACCAATACAGCCCTGCAACATGCATAAATAACCACCAAGGGTGGTTAAAGGGTGGTTAGCGTCATGTCTGTTTTCACCCTTTGTTGAACTGAAACAGGCTAATGTGTCCTTAATCCTGCTTCCAAATTCATCATTTTTGTTTCACTGAGCTCTGGTAATGTACTTCTTCTCTGCCAAGCTTATTGTCATACTCCTTCCTCACCAAATTCTTGATGGTTTTTAAAATCTGGTTTGCCTTTTATTTCTTATTAATATTGTTTTATTTATTTCTAATGCTAGATTTGTGGGAAGGAAATGTTATTGCATTGATGCTGTTTTTCTGAAAACCAGTGTCAGAGTTGAGATTTTAATGTTTTGTTAGTTGTATGATTTAGATCTTACAATAAAAAGAAACTTATAACCTGCTTTGCTTTGTAGGTATTTTTACTAATCGGTAAAGACTGTCCTTTCCTTCTAAGAGACTTGCTTGCATCTCCGGAACTTGCTGCAATCTTCGGACAATCTGTGGTGCGTCTGCAGGTTTTTGCAATATATGCTGTTTATAAGCTTGGTTTTTGTTTTTTACCAGATGGCTGGATTTTGAAACAAATTGCAATTTGTATTACAGTGCATACAGTACTTGTTTAATTTTTGAACTGTTGTTCAGTGACTACTCCTAGTTAAAAGTTACTTAATATAATAACTAGTTAAGAAACGTTAGGACAGATGAGTATCCGACATAAATGATAACGTAACTATTTAAAATATAGAAATAAGGTAATGCACTAAAATGAGTTTGTATATTCAGCATAAGCCCATGCATACAATGATTAATACATTTTAGTAAACCTATCAACCAATACTGTAATACTGCAGTACATCACAGATGATATTACATATTCAAATACTTTTTAAAACATTGGTCACTATAATGAACATTTCATAAGCGGATGCTTAATTTTTGAGTTTAGATGCCATGTAAAATCTATAGATTAGATGTATGAGCCAAATTCTGTTCTGTTACATCACTGAATTCATAGTAAGCCCATTGACAAGTGGACTTCTTTCTGGATTTAATTTTGAGTGGTATTAAAATTTGATTCCTTTTTTAGTGTATTTTCCTTTGTCATAGATCAGAAAACTGACTTTTTACTATTTTATACATTCATTCTTGATCAGATGAGAGAGAGAGAGAGGCACTTTGTTGAGTCTCACATCACAATAATAAGTATTAATGCCAAGAGACTATGCAGTATTAATGCAGAGACTAACATTTGAATCAGAATTGGGTTTTTTGTTCGTGTTGTAACATGATCTGTAAAAGTTCATGAAGTTGTATGTTTTCTTATGCAGTCACTCTCCTCTGTTCCAATTAGATGAATGTCTTAAAAGTATTTATTGGGTCTCCAAATGGTCTAAATCTTCGCAATATTTTGTGGCATGGATTTGCATCTCCTCAAGAAGTTCCTGAAAAGTAAGGTTATCCGTCAAATGTAAACAATCTCTAAATGCTTTTTTCTTGTTAGAGCATTCAGTGAAATTAGTAGATTGTGTGAGGTGGAGGTTTTGAGGGGGAGTAGGGGAGGTTTTTTGTTGAGTGTTTTTTTTAACACCCCCGCCCAAATTCAAAACTGGGGGAAAGTGGCTCCCTTTATTAGCCTTGGATTTTTGTTGCCTCACTACCAGCCCCTCTCCCCCTTCACAACTTTAGTTTCATTTGAGGTTGAAATAACCATCTGCTATTTTTGTTTATTTATTTGGTTGTTTGTTTATTTATTTAAAAACTTATATCCCGCCCCTCCTGCCAGGGCAGCTCAGGGTGGCTAACAATTCAAAACACATAATATAAAAACAATAATATAAATACAACATATCTAAAAATACATTAAAACCATACTAATACCAATTGGGGGACATCAAAGACAAAAAATATACAAAAACCCAACAACCCTAACCCTCATCCTCCCTCCCATCACCCATCTCCCTCTCCAAAAGCCTGGAAGAACAGCCAGGTCTTGCATTGTCATCAAAAGGAGGAGAGATCTGGCCACCCAGGCCTCTACCGGGAGGGGGTTCCACAGCCTAGGTGCAGCCACCAAGAATGCCCTCTCCATGGTCTCCCCTCGGTATACCCAGGGAACTTCAAGAAAGGTGCTCCCGATTGGCCGCAGGGATCCAGAGCCCGGGGAGTGAGGTGGACCCGCAGCTAGGTGGCCCTAGGCCATATAGAACTTTATAGGTAAGCACCAACACCTTGAATCGGGCCCGGAAAGCTATAGGCAGTCAGTGTAGAGAACGGAGCACTGGTGTAATGTTCTCATGGCAGCCCAGCCCTGTAACAAGGAGGGTCGCCACTTTGTACACCAGTTGCAGTGTCCGAACCATCACCATAGGTAGCCCCATGTAGAGTTCATTAAAATAGTCCAGTCTAGAAGTAATGAAAGCATGGATGATAGTGGCCAGGTCGGAGTTCGGGACACACAGCTGAAGCCGCTGCACCATGTGTAAGCTGGCGAAACACGTCCCTCACCACCACCCACCACCTGGGCATCCAGGTGGAGTTGAGAATCAAGGCGCACTCACAGACTCCAAACCTGAGGGACCAGCAGAGGGCAAACCCCATCAATGATGGAGGATGCCATTCCCACTGTCCTACCCACCAGCATCACCTCTGTCTTGTTGGGATTCAGCTTCAATCGACTTGCCCTCATCCCATCCCCCACAGACACTGAGTAAACACCAAGTCTGAAAAAGAAAAGTAGAGTTGGGTGTCATCAGCATATTGATGACGCCGAACATCAAACATTCTCATGCCCTCACTGTCACGGATTTGTGGGTCCAACACCCCACTTTCCTGGGTTGGGTGACTTAATTTCCCTCACTTGCAGCCCACCTGAACTAGGTCTCTCTCTAGCTGGTTCAGTTCTGCAAAGGGGAGAATCCTTTTGCCACCCCCCAACTCCCAGAAAGCTTCCCATTCACAGACTCTTTCTCTGGGTTCACTAGAGTTTGAAAACTCAAGGCGCTCACTTGTGTTCCCAATGTTAGACCACAGACACTTCTTCATAAAGATAAGAAGAAAGTTTATTGATTACATAAGCTAGAACAGTTGCTACAGAGTGGCTAATCAAAACAAAAAGTTATATATCACATCCTATTCTGTACTGGGTGAATCTCTATATAAAGCTTACCCTATAGAAAGTCCATTCTCAGTCAGTGATGTAAATGACTGGGCCCTGATCTCTTAGATGGTAGAAAGCAAAGTTCTTTCTCTCAGTCCATAGTTCCAGCACTCGCTTGCTGACATGCAAGATGGAGATGAACTCTCTCCAAGAGTTAGCAGAAGATGGCCCTCTTTGTCTTGTCTGTTTGCTTAAATAGCATTTCAAAGTCTTTGTTAGTTCTTCCCTCTCAGAGAAACCTGGTGATTGTCACATTTGCAGAGAGATCCATTTGCATCTAAATTGGTTTCTGTCTGGCTCTCTGTATTGAATCTACATTCTTTATCTCTTTCCATTTCCTGGAGTTTCAGGTTCTTAGTTTTACCTTTACATGATTACATAAACTGATTTGTCAGTTCTCAACATTACATCCATGTTTAACCTTTAGCTTTACATATCTGTTAAACCTATAGTCCCGTATCTCTCCTGTGTGACCTCATGTCCCTTCGTGACACTCACCCAACAGCTGCATATACACGTTGAACAGAAGAGGGGACAAGAGAGAACCTTGTGGGACTCCACACGAGAGGTCCCAGGGAGATGAAGAACAGTCCCCAAGCACTGCCCGCTGTGTTCTCCCAGCCAGGAAGGAGCAGAACCATTCAAGAACAATCCCGCCCCTTCCGGCACGTTCCTATGGGCAAGTCACCATCATTTCATGGCCAACAGTATCAAATGCAGCTGATTGATCTAACAGAATCAGCAGGGTCGAACAACCTTGATCCTTACTCACAGCGGAGGTAGTCGACCAAAGCCACAAGCGCAGTCTCAGTGCCATAGCCCAGACGAAAGCTGGATTGCGAGGGATCTAGGAAACTGGCGTGGTCCAGATGCCTCTGCAGCTGCTGGGCCACTACCCGTTCAATAACCTGCCCTAGAGACTGGCCGATAACTGGAAAGGGATGTCAAGTGATGGCTTTTTGAGCAGAGGCTGCATCACCTCCTCCTTGAGGCAGCTCAGCACTCTGCCCTCCCTAAGGAAGGCATTGACCACCCCAGCCAGCAACGGTCCCAGCGTCTCCTGGCTGGCCTTAACCAGCGAAGACGGGCATGGGTCCAGTTCACAAGAGGTGGTTCTGACCGCCCCAAGAACATCCTCTGCATCAGTAGGCAACACCCACTGAAACTAATCCCATGAAACCGGATAAGACGGGTTCTACAGCCCTAGGTTCTTCCATCATAATAAGTGTGGTGTTGAAATCATGGTGAATATGAGTGATTTTGTCAGTGAAATAATCAACAAACATGTCACAGCAGGATCTGGAAAATTCCAGTTCTATGTAGAGGGAGGCCGGACCAACCAGCCCCCTCACCACCTGGAAAAGCTCCGCTGGACAAGATTTTGTGGATGCTATGAAGGCAGCAAATAATTCCTTCTTTGCTGTCCGCATAGCCATGGCATAGGCTCTTACACTGGTTCTATACCGCAATATGTCAGCTTCAGCACGAGAACAGCGCCACCATCGCTCTAACCCCTGCCCATCCTGCTTCATCTGCCACAGACCCTCCGTAAACCACAGTGGCCTGAAGTGCTGATGCACAGGGAGCAGACACCTAGGAGCTGTCCTGTCAATGACCTCGGCAATAAGGTGTTCCAAAGAGCAACAAGGTCATCGAATGAATGGTCATCCAGTTCAGAGAGTAACTCTCCCAGAGCATTCCAGAACTTCTCTTCCATTCGTCTCCAGGGGTGAACCAACCTATTGAGGCTGTGTTTGTGATACGTGTGGTTGAGAGAATGAAAGGTAGAGAGCAGAGCACTCTAGAAACCATGACAATACTTCACTTCTTAAAAAGGTGCTTTATATTATCACTGATATGTCCTATAAAACTTCACAGCACATCTCCATACATGTCTACGGCTAGTATTTTCAGCAAAGAATGACTAGTGATTCAGGAGCTCCTCTTGCTCCAGTATTTAATTTGGGGGTAAAATGTTTTAGCAGCTAGCCTTCTGGGCCACTGAGAATCTGTGTGCTCTTGTGGGAAACATACAGCCTTTTTTCACAGAGAAGGTGATTTCAGCAACAGTAGGGATAAATGAGAGCAAAAATCATAAAACAAGAGCATAAGTGGGGCAGCAAAAAGACCCAGCTAAAAAGTGGAACATATAAATCTATATCTCTTTGCTTTGCTTGAGAACTTAATTAGATCTTAAATATTTGCTCTCACATGACAGAGAAGGGGGGGAAATTAACAGGAATTTGAAGGAAAAAAAACACCCTGTTTCTACCTCTTTTATGCATTTAGTTATCTTGGGAATGATTCTGCAATACAAATATTTTGGAGGACTGCTAACTATACAGGTTTTTTTTTCTTCTAATATGGTGTATGTGTATTTCCCCTAGATATTGCTCTATGCTGCTTTTTTTAACTTCAGGATTAGGACAATTACTTAAGATTTATCTTCTGCAAACTAAATCGGCATTAGTACATCGACCTTATGTAACCTTCACTAACTTAAAGGAGATGGACATTTTTCCAGGCAAGTATCTAATCTCTAACCAGTTGTCATATCATAAGGTTATTTCCTACATTTTCTTAGAAATTCCAAATTCCTACAAAAGACATTCAGGCATACCACATGAAGAGGACATGAATGTTTGGCCCTTTAACTAAAACATCTGCATGCTGTCCTGTTAACTGAAATAGTTACTTAAATTGCAGCAATATTTTATATGATTAATAAAGAGCTTTACCATTATCTTAATAGAGAACAGAATTCTTTGTATGGTCCATTAAACCTATGAAAGTTTTTTTTGGAAAGGATACAGTAAATAGGCACTTTATCAACTCTAACCATTTAATCATGACAGTACAATCTGTGTCATAAGTAAAGCAGAAACAGGTACTTAATTTAGTACCTGCGGATAATATCCACATTGTCTGATACTGCATTGGGTACTGATTGGGTATCTGAAAAATGGGTAACTTTCAGTGCCGATTTTCAATTACCAATGCCCAGTTGGTATATCGGTATGCCAGTTGGTTTATTGGGTCTGAAAACCATAAAATTGGCATGAATTCTTTCTTTACAAAGTGACTGGAAGTAGTTTTTCAGGTACTGGAAGCTAACTTTCCAGACCAGAAGTCAATTTTCTGGGATGGAAAATTCAATAAAAAAGAGTCAGAAAATGCGGGGTGGGGGCAATTCGAACCGGAAGTCTACATTCTGGGATATTGGATACCTGAATTGGTTGTCGGGACAATTTGGGTACCGGAAATTTGATGAGTTACTCATTTTTTCAGGTACCTTGTTTCAGCTCTAATAAGGAATTTTCCTATTTTGCTTCTGCAAACTTGTTCCTGAATCACAGTGGTTACTCTGTAGGTTTCAAGGTGTAAGTTGCATTCAAATTGGAATTGAATCATGAGGAAGGGCAAGGAGTAGTACCACCTGCAGTCCTCCACTGATGCTTCCTCTAGCAGAGGGCATCTTTAAGTTTTGTATGTACTATTATCATTTATATAGTGATTTCAGTGTTCATAGTGCTTCACAATCCTTATCTAGTTCACAACAACCCTGCTAGGTAGGCCATTATTAATCCCATTTTACAAATGGAGAATTGAGACTGAGTTCATGGCTGAGACCATATTTGGACCCTTATCTCTCAGGTCAAACTCCAACACCTTATGCACTTGGCATTACTGGCACTGACTCTGACACCCTAGAAAACCTGATATTGGAGATTGCCAGAGACTAATCTTATGTCCCTTCCTCAAGATGTCCCAATCACTTTTCAAGCAGCTGTAGCATGATCTCAGGCTACTTTTCTAGTAGGGCCTACGGAAACTACTTTGACCCTCTTCCAGGTGGACTTTAACTGTGTTAGAGGCACTAAGGCCATTTTTTAGATGAGATGGTAGCCTGCAGGCCCACCCATCCCCCACCCTTGTGAGCGCATGTCTAAAGGTGGGGGTGGGTGGGGGCACTTCCATGACCCACACACCACCCGCTCACGGAACATTGTGGGGAAAGCCGGGATGCTCTGTGCAGGGGCAGGCAGAATGGTGCATGGGGAGAGGTGCCCTCGCACCCTTAGCCTGTATGAACGGTGGCAGCCAGCCATGTTGGCTGGGTGATCCACTATTCAGAGGCACTGTGGGTGGGGAAAAAGCCTTTGCACAGCACAGGGAACTGTCCAGGAGCGCTGGGGAACTCGGGTCCCTCAGCGCTTGGCCAGGACATATTGATCTCTGAGGCCAGCCTGGCGTGCTTTCCATTCCCCCATGGCACAGGGAGCGCATGGAGACTGCTGGGGTACCCACCCAGGGAGCCGTACGTTTGAACTCCTCCCCACTCCTCCTTGTGTGGTTCGTGGCTGTCCCATGCAATGCACCCGGACTCGCCCCCCAGCCATCCCCATGGGCTATGACTATGGGCTGCTTGGATCGGATGCATGCCTAGTGATCAGGCTCTGCATTTCAAGATTCCACCACTACGAAATTTGAATTATGCTATTGAATCTAATCTTTTAAAAAGAACTGTTTCTAACCCTTATGGTAGCAGAGATAAGTTGAACAATGGCCGTTTTTACATGAACACCCCCACCCCCCACTCAGTGTTTGGGCAGGTGGGGGGGGGACTGTCCGTGCAAACGGCTAGTGGGGGGGATGGGTGTCCACCTACCGCGCCAGAACACCCATCCCCCCACCCACCCCTGTCCGTGTAAAAAGGGCCAATGTGAACAGAGTAATCGAATGCAGTGATGTTGTCTTGAGTCTGTACGCCATCCAGTCTGATGAAGTGGAACTACTGAAAATGAAAGTTTTAGGATAGTATAAAATAAGTTCAGTTTAGTATCAACATAAATAATGCAGGGTCTGTTGCATAGATTACTGCTGAATTAGATATGAAAAGGAAAAACACAACCTAAAAGTTATAAGTTCTGCAGAAGCTGTTGCAGAACTTCCCACTGGAATATAACAGAATAAGTTCACCTTGTTGTGGAATACGTGGGTTCTTGCTATATAATTACAAGTAATTAAAAATAAAGCTCTTAAAATTAAAAGTGTGTTTGTCTTATAGATATTAATCATGAAATACTTTCCTTAACTGAAGAACTGGTAAAGAAATCCAATTTTGTATTAAAAACAATGTTGCCATTCTGGGTCACTGCATTAACATCATTCAGGAAACACAGGTAACAATTGTAATATAACATTTTCCTTCATATTTTTCCTTTTCAGTCTCCACATTAATTTCTAACTATAGGCACTCATAACTTATAATATCTAGTCAGCACAATCTTTTAGATTTTCAAGGTTCATTAGGCAGAAGCATTAAGGGCACCTAGACATAGCAGACTAGACAGACACAGATGCACAACTCATGGATCTTGTGATCAAAATTGATTGCAATTCTGTATGTATCAGCAGTTGGTTCAACAGAATAAGTTTGCCTTCTTGTTGAATACATGGGTTCTTGCTATATAATTGCAATTATTTAAAAATAATGCTTTGTCTGTTACCTGTTTTGTGTATTTTACTTAAGTGGTGCTTCATACATTCACTTGCTCCATTTTCATAGCTTACAAGTATACTTTCTACTTGTACAGTTTGTTTATAGGATGTTAAGTAACTTAACTTGCTCCAGAAAGCAAGACTTTGCAAAGATCAAGATTTCTTTGTGCAGTTCTGTGTATAAAGAGAAGTGAAGGAATGTGCTGTTTCCTCAGAATCTGAGGCTCAGAAGCAGCTAAAACAGTAAATACTTTGAAATGAAGTCCAGGAGAATGTATATGAAAAATCACAGAATAATGAAGAGCCAAGAGTTGGAATGCTACACTTTTAAAAATGGAAACATTCACATTTTGCATGTGTTTATTTCATTAGTGGCACTAACTTCTTCCTATCCACTCTACTACATGCTCTTTCCAACTTTCACACTGTCATGATTTAGATTGTAAGGTTTAAATGTAGGTATTGTTACTGCATTTCACTGTGGTAGGCACTGAACATAGTGGGCACAGTCCTCCACCTGTTGAAGTCAATGGCAGAACTCCCATGGTCTTTAATGTCAGAAGATGGTGCCTACTATCTTTATTTGGGTCACTGGGTACTATTGTAATACAAATTTGAATAAGTTCCTATAAGATGCAAGAAACAATGTGTTTTTAAAGCAATCTTACAGCACAAGCCTAAAACCTCTTGCTCCGACACTAGCTTCTCAATGAAGAGAATGGCACTAGTGCTGTCACAGAAGCTTTAGAACCATACTGTCATTTTTAATGCATGTATTTCCTCTCATTTTACAGGTATGCTGACTGTGTTATACTGTTACTCACTCAGCTGGAAACTGGACTTCGATTACTTTTTACCTCGGTTAATAAGTGTCCAAGCAGATTGCTAACTGCTGAGGTATTTCTTCTTTTTTGACAACCTTTACCTTATCGTATATTGCCAACAATAGTCTTAAAACCACTGTCCTAAAATGTGGTTTCTTTTTGTTATACTTGCAAAAGCAGTGTTGTAATGGAGCACATAATTTGATTTATCTTGCAAACTGCTGTTGTGTTGCTTAGTTGCTCTGTTTCTTTATTTACTTCACCAATACTTACCAATACCAGAGGTTTGAAAAAAACATAGCCTATGCAGCATTGCCGCTTGTGTGTTAGACTGGGTGGGAAAAGGTGGTGGTGGTTGTTTTTAGGGTTGCTTTTATGTTTGAAAGCATAATTCTATTCTATAGCTCATGACAAATGAAAGATTAACTAGTAAGTATTTCACGCATAAGTCTAGCGTGGCATCATTTATTTTCTGAAGATGGAATCATACATATAGTTATGTCTTTATTTTCTATTTTGTAGTCGTCTTCTCTGTACACCACTTTTGATGAGGTGAGTTAACCATAAGATCACTTGGGACATGATGAAATATTGGCAGGGTTGTTTGTTTTTTATTTTTTTTTAAAATAAAGACGATATGAAGGTCATCTTGCCTTAAGTATTCTATCAGTACACTAGGCTGGAAGGGCTTTGAAAAAGAAGCAAGATAATTCCATGGATTTTCTAATGCTGAAAACATTTCACAGATTTAGGATTGATATTAATTTCTATTTAAACTTATATCCCACTCTTCCCCTAAGGCTCAGAGTCTGATACAGCATTAAAATCATATTAAAATAGAACTGCTAAACATACTGCCCCCTTCCCCCCCAAACCACCACCCCAGACCCTGCAAATGCTTTACCAACAAGTGTTAAATTGCCTCCAGAAAATGCCCAGGCTTGGGCTTTGAAGAATCTCCAGGGGAACTGAGTTCCACAATATGGGGGTAGCAACCAAGAACGTCTCTCTGTGCGCCTATATTTGCCTGCTGGGCATATGGAACCCAGAAGAAGGTGCTCCTGACTGACCACAGGTATCACAGCAGAGAATGAAGAGGGAGGCAATCTTTCAGTTAAGTGGGGCCCAGGCTGCGTAGGTCTTTAAACATCATAACCAGTACCTTGAGTTGTGTCTAGAAAGTTAACAGAAGCCATTGCAGACTCTGAAGCACAGGTGCAATGTTTTGACCACTTCAGCAATTTGTAAACCCCAGATTCCTGTTTGACATACCTATGTCATTTCCTCTTGGCTAGTCAGGCCTAAGAACGGTGAACATGAGGTGTGAAGGAGAGGGATGAATCAAGATGAATCCTGGGCTAGGTAATTAGGGTCTGGGCTAGTTAGTGACACTGTCGGTGAAGACAGAGGATGATGTGAGAGAGAATGGTTTGGAGAGAAGATGAGGAAGTCTCCAAGTGGATACTGAACATAGTGGGTGAAAACAAATGAGACGGAAGCCTGCAGTAGCGCACAGTTCCTCGCGAGTCACCTGCTCCTGAGTTGGTGGCCACCAGATGTTCTCTCACTTTCGCCTCAGGGTGGATGATTGGCTGCTACCAGACACATCATCTGGAGAAGGTCAGTGACATGGCGCGGGCTACGGCTCGCCCAGCCAGACTAATCCAGTTTAACATGCACCCTCCTGTCCGTTAGGACCTGCCCACTCCTGCTACAAGGTGAGATCTGAGGATCGGGCCTGGGGGATCATGCTCACCCAGTCCTCCAAGCACCTGATTGGGAGGCCTGCAAGGCTCCTTCGCCCCCACCCCCATCAGCTTTTCGGTGAGCCTGCTTCTTCACCCCCCTCCCCAATCAGCCATTTGGCAGTCCAGGTGAGTGTGCTCCTTCAGCCTTCTCTCCACCCCAATCAGCTATTTGGCAGCAGCTTCTCCCGGGGGCCCAATCCTGCTGCACAGCAGGGGTCCCGGAGTCCTGCCCTGTGTGGAGTGCTCCTCAACCGACCCATGGCATGAAGGAACATGTGATAGCAGCCCCCCACCCTGCCGAGATTCCCTGGACTGTTCATTTGAACTGCCCTTCCTGCCACCCCACAGTGTGGCAGCTGTGGTGGCCCTCCCCATGGCGGCCAGGGGATCCATCTCACCTCCATCTCATTTGTTTTCACCCCATGATGTGAGACTAGGCAGAAGGAAAAAGGGTGGAGTTGGGGAGATAGAGTTGAATGTTGTTAGCATACAGGTGATAGTGGAAGCCATGAGATTGAGTTTGTCCAGAGAGAGAGTGTAAAGTGAGAAGAGGGGCAAGGACGGAGCTCTGCTGAACTCTGTTGGAGAGGAAGGGAGGTAGGGGTGCCATCAAGAGAGCCACTGAAATAGGAAGAGAACTAGTTCGGAACTGACCCTTGGAAACTGAAGGAGTGAAGAGAATCAAGGGTGGTGGTGGTTGACAGTGTCAAAGGTAGCAGAGACGTCAAGCAAGACAAGGATGGAATGGAAGTCTGAAACCAGATGGCCTCATCCCAGTAGAACTGGCACCCCAAAATACACTCTTCGCTTGGCTTATCTTCACACAATGCTTTTTTATTTACATTGCTCCACTCCAAACTAAGAGTCTACAACTCTGGTTTGATATTATGCAGTAAGCTCCTCAGCGTTCCTAGCTCCCTGGTGCCTCCAGCATCCTGGCCTCTGTCTTGGGCCCACCAGCCTTGGTGACACAAGGCCCCACCTACTCCAGTCACATCCCCTTGTGGCCTGGACCCCTCTCTCTGGTGGTCTAGCCCCCAACAGTGAGGCAGCTCACTCCTTTACAGTAAAGCTTGCCCAGTTGACTTGCCTTTCCCGAAATGCACAGCTAGGGTTAATCAGCCCCTCCCAAATGTTTTAGGTGCCCATGTCTCCCTTAAAGGGCTCAGGGCTTACTTGCGGCTCCCTAGCTGGCTCCCAGGGGCTTGCTCCCCACAGGGACTTATTCCAGCCCCTTGGTCCTGGTCCTACAAACATTTAGGAGCTGTCCTGTTACAAGAATTTTAGACATGGCTGTGAGGAGGTTGTTAGTGATTTTAGCAAGAATGGTCTCAGCTGTATAGAGAGGATGGAAGCCAGATTGAAGTGGGAAGAATTGGAGGAGAGGCAGTCAAGACAGCAGATGTAAACATGTTAATTCAAAGAGCTTAGAAGTGAAGGGGAAGAGTGGGATTGGGCAACAGTTGGAGTGGCTGAAGTTGGGATTTAAAGGAGCGGGGAGAATCTGAAGTGTAGTCAAAGATGAATCTTGGGCTAGGTGAATAGTCTCAGTTGAGTGGAGACCATGATATACTTGAAGGAAAAGGAGGCAGTAGATTGAGGCTGTTTTCTAAATAGGGGCCCCACCCCCACCTCCTGTGTGTGGGGAGGTGGGGGGGTGCGTTTCCATGGACCCCAATCCACCTCCACCCATCTCCACGCATGAAGCATCTGACATTGGTGCCCATTGCTCCATGTGTGGGTGGTGGGTGGAGCACGGGAGCGCACATGCACCCGCAACCACCAGCTGCGGCGTTCCCACAGACACGCACCCATCCCCCACACCCACCATGACATTCGAACAGATGTCCCACCCACACATGTGTGCAAGAGAGTTGGGGGGGGGGGCATCCATTTGAAAAGGGCCGGAGAGGTTGTGCAACAGCAAGCGGGGAAATGGTGGGAGAGATAGGATCTGGGACAGAGGGAGGGGTTAGATGAGGAGGAAAAGGAGGCGATTTCAATGAGAGAGGGTGGAGGAAAGAAGGCTCAGTGAGAAACAGGAGGAAAAGAAGAGGGATATTATATTATAAATTATATAAACATGTTCAGTGTGTTTTCATTTTCAATTTTTTTTCTTTTTTTTTTAGATGCTTTCAAAACAGCTTAATGAAGAAGAAGTCAATCAGCTTCCTCTAATTTTGGGTGATTCTGCCATGGCAAGTGAATCATATTGGGCAGGTTTTTGTATGTTTAGTGGTTGTTTTTTGTTTTGTAAATTAATGGCACAAAAGCATACTTGGGTACTTTGCAGGCATATAATAAGACCAAGGATCCATGTTCACTGCATTTTCCCCAAGACAGAGCAATTCGGAGTTTACGGTCTCAAGCATTAGAGCTGTAAACATTTATTCACAAACTTAAGAGTTAAACAAATTATTATTCCTATTAATTTTAATCTAAGAACCTGACACTGCAGTGAGCTGTCCAGGGGCAGACCCACCTTGAAATCAGTGGAGTTCCCCACAAGTCCAGTGGGTTTGCCTGCACAGATCCTCATGTGGTGTTAGCGCCTAATTCAACAATCTGCATCAGAAGAGGAAAGGACATAAAGACAAGATTTTTATTTGAGTCTTCTAAATTATGGTATATTTATTTTTAATTTGCCTTTCTACCCTCTCCTGTGTCTTCCAACCCTGAGCTCCCCCCAGCTCTCCCGCTGCCCCTCAATCCCCACCCACAGTCCCTACTCTCCCAGCCCCGGGCTCCTCCCAGTTCTGTCACTGCCCACTCACCCACTCTATTCCCCAGCTTCAGTGTTGCCCCCAATCTGCAGAGGAAGAGGATTTGGAACTGAAAGACTGATGCAAAGTGTGGGGGCATGGAGCCTAAGTTGGAATCAAGCATAGTATGTGAGACTGTACAACATCTTTGCTCACACACACGCACGCTCTCATCTCTCACACATACACACACTCATTCTCTCACACACAAAAACACACTCACTGATATTCTCTCACACACATGTTCTCACCACCTCCTCTCTCTCTTGCACATATCCACACACACTAGGAATGAAAGTCCTAAAGCAGGGGAAAACTACACCCCTTTGTGCTAAGTTCACCTAAGGAAGGGGTTTTCATGCTACCCTTGCACCCAATCTGGAACTGGCAGTTTGTGTGCACACCTCCATTTGCCCGCATTTGTGGGTTGCAGCCAGTGTTGGACCTTTTTATTCAGCCAAGCATTTGGCAGGTGGAGATTGGGTTTGGAGAGGTTGAAGATGGTGGATTTTAAATGTTTTTATATATATTTATTTTCATATGTTGAAAACCACCTTGAACACCAATGAATGGTTGGTTTATAAATTTAATTAAAATACCAGGCTTTGTTCACAGGAATTCCTTTGGGATTTCTTGAATCATCAAGAGGGCCCACGTATAAGAGATCATCTAAGTCATGGAGAGATCAACTTAAATGAGTTTCCAAGAGAAATAGCCAATCAGATACTTGCGTTTTCCATAACACTTTTATTAAGATTTACTGAAGTGGAGCTCACTGCTATTAAGGTAGGAACTGCTACTGTTCCAGCAGAACTAATTACTGCTGCTAAATCTGAAAGTAAATCTGATAGTTTTATTTTTAAAAATATGCACATCTGTTTTCTCAAAAATTAAGACATATGTCTGTTTCTAAAAATATGGTCTGCATTTTTTATGCAATTTGATTGTGTTTCTTAGCTGTACTATAAAAAGTAACTGAAGCTTATATTAATTTTTACTAATATTGCCACTCCCTAATCTCTAAACAAAGTTGCTCTTTTCTCAATTTGTCTTTTTTCATAGGGCATACCTCTATAACTCAGTCTGCCTTTATGTTCCTGTTCCTCTAGATATCTATCTCTAAATTGCTTCCATTTAGAAATATCTTCTAATAAAATGTCAAAAAGTTCATACTGTATTCAAAGTATGGTAGAACAAGTGATGTAGAAAGTGGAGAGGTGCCATCCCTCTTTAGACTTGGAGAAAGTCCCACCATGAAAAGAAAAACAGTAAAATGCTGGAAAGGTTTTTTATCTATGAGTTCTGTTGTTTGCAGGATCAAGAATTAAGTTTTTTAATTTTGTGAACATCCTATTTTGTAAACCAGGAACATACACTTATAAAACTACTGATGAACTGTACAAGTTGCTACCATTCCCAATTTCATCCAGTTGCCAAACTGAAGAAACAGGTACGTAGTCTTTTTGTGTGTGTGTGTGTATGTGTATGTGTATGTGTATGTGTATATATAATATGCAACCAGTATAAATACAAAGATACAAATACAAGAAGTATAATTGCATTACAATAGACAACATTACAATTGATAAGAAAAAAAGTATAGTATATGCTATATGTAATTTATATGTATCCTTTGGTATTAACAATGAGAAAGCAAATAAATGATTAGTTTTTATTCCCCTTAGCCTGCGGCATGAACTTTTAATTTATTTGAGACATGTTGTCTTTTGTCTTGCATTTGCATGCCTTTTGCATGACTGCAGTCTTACTATTTGCCTTCTAAATTTAATTTTTTTAGAAAAAATATATAGTAAAACTGTATATTTGTTTCAAGATATCTATATAGAATATGCCCATGTGTTAATAAGTGGCTTTGGTATAGTGTATTTCACCTCCTAGGTATTGGAGTGTGCGAGGAGTATTCATTTATGGTCAAAGCTTCCTATGGTGCCAGGAGAGCAGGATCAAGAAATGATGGGGTAGGGTAATCATGGTTTGTTTTTAGTAGTACAGTAAATGTATACTTCCTTGGTAGGCCCTTTCTCACTTCACAGAAAAATTTCCTCCTCCTTGCTGTGCTCTGAGATGTCACTTGGTAGCCCAGTGTAAATTGCCTGGCCCAGTGTAAATTGCCTGGCCCTTAGAGCTGAAACAAGTACCCGTAAAAATGGGTCTCCCCATCAAATTTCCGGTACCTGAATCAAACTGAATATTTTGGGTATTTTTGGGTACCCAAACCAGTTTTCAGTAAAGTACCCAAAATACCATTAACTGGTATATGGAAATACTGATTTCATCTTGATTTTGGGTATTATTTTGGTTTTTCAGGTAACTTCAGTATTTTAGTATACTGGTTGTCAGTATTTCAGTATACCAGTTGTTGGTATTTTGAGGATTTGAATGGTATTCGTGTCCCAGTTCGCATACCCGAAATGATTCAGATACCCAAAACAATACCCAGAAATGTGGGTATTACCCACGGATTAAAAAAATGAGTATCCATTTCAGTTCTATTGGCCCTTTAGCATAACCATGAGTACCAGGGTAGCCATTTTTTGGGTGCCATTACATAATTGTCACTATCAAGGGGAGTTTCACTTCTGTATACCCATTGAAGAACATGGTCCTAAAACAGAGGTTCCCAAGCTGGTGTTTCATGAACCGCAAGAGAAGTTGTGCCATCTGCAAGTTGGTGTCACAGCCTGACTGATATTTGATATACATTGTATGTCCTCATTGTTATCTGAGGGTCAGATGATTATATTTAATTGTCAAAATGAGCTCATGCAGGCAAAGGTTTGTTAACTACTGTCTATAACGCTCAGCTAATTACATGAATTGGCATAATATTCTTTCGGTACTTTTATAAACTTTTCATTGTTTTACACCGCTCCGAGCTGCCATTTGGTAGGAGGGGGCGATATAGATGTTTTATTATGAATAAATTAATTAAATTGTTAGGAAAGGCTGCTGTACTCTGATTCTAATGTATAGTTCTAAATTTGGATCCCCAACCCATAAACTCTAATTGAAGCTATATTGTTGGCTTATAAGTCAAATGAGCTTGCTACTCATGTTGTTTTATATGAATTTGAAAAATAAAAATAGGTGAATTAATTGTACATAAATACACTGATGTAAAGTGTGTAATTTGTTTCATTCAGCTACGTTTTGGAGCTAGATTGGCCTGGCATAATTTGTTCTGAATAAACCCATGCTTATTATTAAAATAATGTTATCTTCCTTAAGGTTTTAATAAATCAGTCTTTTTTTAAAAAAAAATAATTATTTCAGTATCTTCCCAGGTGTTAAAGTCAGACAGGCAAACCCATAATTCCATTGGTCTTCCTTTCCCCTTTCTAAAAATTAGGCACTTAGTTTTCTCCAGTTCTCCGTGACCTTATGTGTTTTCCATGAGTTTTCAAAGCTGATTGCTAATGATTCTGAAATTTCTTCAGCTAGTAGGAATTTATGTCATAGAGACAGCTGGAAAATGCTAGAAGGTAAAAAGGAGGAAGGCTTGCAAATCAGTGACCCAGAGAAAGCGAACACCACAAAAATAGATTATGTTGTAAGAGGGGACTGATTTAGAACTTTGAGGAATGAAACCAGATGGAAAGAGGAGAGGATGAGAAGGCACCAAGGACATTTGAAGGAGCTGCTAACAAGGGAAGGAAAGAGGAAAGCAAGGAGGGACAGAGTAGGGAGAGAACCAACGGTGAAGATAGCAGCCTGTTCAGTTTTTATGGAACAAACTCAAATGCTGGAATAATAGATCTTGTAAAATCTTAAGAGGTCAAGCAAAAGATTAGGTTTTTTAGCAAGGTAAAGGCTCTTGTTGTTTGGCAAGAAGAAGACCATAGGAGCCTGATGAAGGCAGGTTTGCTGGATTGCATAGGATAGAGTCAGGATGTAAGGAAAACAATGGAGCTGCAAGATGGGAAGGCTGGCACAACATGCTCCAGCATTTTGGAGTAGAAAGTGAAGAGAGGAAGGTAGGAATGGGAGAGATTGCTTTCAAGATGTAGAATAGGAGGGCGTGCTTGTTAAACAAGAAAAGACAGGATTATGGGTGAAATAGTAGGCATTTGGTTAAATTTCCATGACAAAATAGACTTCATATGAACTGACTTACATTAAATGTACTTTTTAAAACTGCATAATCTTGTATAAAATTCTGAAATAATTTTTCTGATATGTTGTTTTTAAGGCTAGAAAGAATTGCCGAAATTGATCCTTGTATTTCTGTTACCACTGAAATTCTCTCTCTGCTGCAACACCACTTGTCTCAGAATTGCTACCTTTTAAGCGACCTAGTAAATAATCTTCTAACAGAAGAGTAAGTTTTATAAAGTTCTTCCTCCCTCTGTCATTAACCAAGTATGATCAAACATGCCAATTTTCAAAATGTTTCAAAGGTATATAAAGTTATAGTCGTAAATCTGTTTTTAAACAGGGATGAAGTCCTACCTAACTATACTGTGACAGTATAAGTGAAGGAAAAACAAATCCCCCCTTCCTTTTTTTTAACAGATTGTTGACTGAACATTGTAGCACGCACATTTGCACCCTCTACTGCCCACGTTCTGTTCTGGAAATACTGGTGGTGCTCCGTAAAATAAGCACACAGTGCCATCAAGTGTCTATTCAAATTATTGCCAGCACTGAAATTAGATATCAGCAGTGGATAAACAAGTTGCTGCGGTCTCGCCAAAGGCTTAACTATCTACGAATGCTAAACAGGTTGGTTTTTTTAGGAATGAAGGTAACTTTAACAGAGAATTTTAAAAGGATAATTGTAGGCTTGTTACCTTGTGTAGTTGGGTTTTGTTTTTTTTAAAGTATCCTTTCCTCCTTTTAAATTAAATATCTGCTAACATGGTAAACAAAAGTCAAGCCTATGAATACTTGTTTAGATGTTAAAATTATCCATGGATTGTACAGAGGTGTAGCTACAGGTGGAGCAAGTGGGGCCACTGCCCCAGTTCTTTTGGGGGGGAGGCGGGGGGCCGGAGGGCCAGCCCCATTGGAACAATAAAATGTCCTACTTTTACCTCTGCCAGAGCTGCTTAGTGAGCTAGTGCAATGTCTGTTATCAGCTGCCACCCCATCTTAGCACCTAATCTTTCCTTCCTTTCCCCATGTCTTGCCTCCCCTACCCCAGCGACCCCCCCCCCCAAAAAAAAGTCCCAATCTTCTCCAGTATCTCACACTTTTCCCCCTCTCCAGTGTCCTCTGTGCTCTGGCCTCTCCCCCTGCCTTCCCATCTTGGTCTGTATGGGGTCCAGTAATTTGACTTGCCCCAGGGCCCTATTAAACCTAGCTATGCCACTGTAGCTGTACTAAATTACCAGTGTCCAAATAAAAAGAACATTTAAATGGTTAGCAGGGAAGGAAGATTCTTTGCACTTCTAGACTGAACTTGTATTCCTTTTCTAGCAGGAAAATTCAGTCCATTAAAATTGTTTTGTAGAAGCGCTCTCAATTTTTGCTACCACCTCTCATTCTCGTTTCAAGGTCACCACATTTACAGATGCTAAAGTATAGTAGTTAAGACTCTGTGGCACTTTTAATCAGAAAAGTTTATTGGAATATGGGGAAGCTATAATAACTAGCCTTGAGACTCCTTATCTGGAGGACTTTTGCTTTTAAAATTACTGTTGCCTAAGAACTGTTATACAACCTCTTTTAATCTTTCATGGAAACGCTATTTCCAAATGTTTTAAAGTTAAGTAATGCAGTTAAGAAGTTAGGCTCTGATTCAAGGTCTACACATACATGGACCAAACAGCTTGTACGCATGCACACAATGTGCATGTTGACACAGGCAAAGTCAACTACCACCCAAATGCACCACCATCCACAACCCTGCCTCTGCCAGGTGGCAGCACACTCAGTCAGCTGTGGACTTTGCCTGTAGTACCATGTGCACTCACAGTGTATGTGCTTGCACAGGGTAGGCTGCACGCATGACATGTGAGCATGGGCCTTGGATCAAGACCTTAATTAGTAAATATGATGAAGGGAAGAGAAAAACTTAGAGGTATAAAGAAGAAGGGATGAGGAGGGAGTACTTTCTCTGATGAGATACAGAGAGGCTGTCCTGGCAGAGTTTCTTAGAGGTGAGGCTGCAGATTGACAAACATCAGGGTATTAAGCAAAGATTGTTTTCTTTATTTTGATGTATAGCCTTCCTGTCTTTACAGGTACATGCCACAATCCATCAGCTACTTACTTCAGAGTAAGTGGTTTGTGGCTTATGGCTATTTTGTGTTAACAGTGAAAGTATACTAATATTTAAAAACTTGTTATGCTTCTTCTAGCATTAAATATCTGTCTCCGGTATTACGGCTGATTTTAGTTTTGGTTACTCTGGAACTAATCAACATCCACACTATTTGTGAAAAAAATCCTTTGGAATATCAACAGTATCTAAAGTGAGTATATAATATCTCTGTTGTTAAAATAATGTGTAAGCCTTCTACCAGGTGTGAATGACAGAAGAATGGGCCAGGTTCAACACCTAGGGTTTTTCTTCTATTGTTTGATCAATGCTGGCCTGAAGTATCAATTAGATTAACCTACGGTTGTTAACAAATGAGATGATAGCCCACTGGAATCTGTTTTCAGTCCATGCAGCCCTCGCTCACATGTTTTTATTTTTTTTATTTATTTAATCAAATGTATATGCCGCCCTTCCCATTATGTCTCAGAGTGGCTTACAATTAATAAAAAAACCTGCAAAATCCCCATAACACTCCCACAACCCTTCCCTAACCTCCACCCAATCCCACCCAACCTATCCCTGTCTGCGAAACACCTGGCCAAATAGAAAGGTCTTGCATTGTTTCCAGAAGATGAGCAGGCTCAGGCTTAGACAAACCCCCAAGGGAAGGGAGTTCCATAATCATGGGACAGCCACCGAGAATGCTATTCTGCATTCCCTTGGTGTAGAAACTTCACAGGCAGATGGTACCTGCAAAAGAGTGCTCCCAGCTGACCTCTAAGGCTGCGATGGGTCATGAGGGAAAAAGTGGTCTTTCAGATATCTGGGACCCAAGACATTTAGAGCTTGATAGGTCAAAACCAGCATCTTGAATTGTGCCCCGAAAGCTATTGGTCTCCAGTGCAGACTTCTGGAGCACTGGTGTAATGTGCTTCCAGTGACCTGTTTTCAATAGAAGACAGACCGCCCTTTTCTGCACCAACTACAGCTCCTGAACAGTTGTCAAGGGCAGCCCCACATAGACAGCACTGCAGTAGTCTAGCTTTGATGTTTAGCGTGTAGAGCCTAATAAACGGGCAGCCCCTGTGTGCATTTCTTGTCCATTCAGGCAGCCCCCACTCACAGGTTTAGTGGGATAAACCTAATACATGGGCAGGCACTTTCCCCCACTGTGCTCTGCCCACCCCTGCCTTCCCAGTATCTTGCCCCATGTTATGACTCAACCATGGCAAATTTTGGGAACAAGAAGCCACACCAGCTGGTTTCTTTCTTCCAAGCTATTATGACTCCAAGAGGCGGTCTAGTGCCTGCTATCCCCACCCACCCACAGAGGTGCATAACTGGGTTTACGCTAGGGCTGAACTAATACCATTTTTTCTCTCATGAGAATTTTTGTAAGTTCAGGCACAGAGATCAATTTCCTGGTAATTGCCCGAACTCGTGACGTATACCCAGCAAGAAGTCTATCTATAATATATGTACATTAACGATGCATGCGTAGTTGCTGCCAGACTATTTTGCACATGTGCAAAATGCCCTTAATCAAAACGGTGGCAATAGCATCACTGCCATTTTTGTTAAGGCCAGTGGCCATTTTGCAGATGTGCAATCCACTGCCCTTAACCAAAATTGCCACCATTTGGGTTAAGGGCAGCATGCACAGTTAGTTTATTTTTTATTTAATTCCTCACCAAAAATTTTGTGAAAGATTGTTGGGTATCCTGAGGTTCTCAGTTTGTCCCAAGACAAACCAAGATCCGGGATTTCAACAAGATTTCTCGCTTTTGCGAGATCTTGTTTCAGCCCTGGTTTACGCCTGCCAGCACTTGGCATCTGGGAGTAACCTTTTGTTATGCACAGAATGCTGAGTTTATTGAGCAAATTGCATACTTTATTGAGCACCTATTGAAAGCAAAAGAAAAAATTCAGCGTAAAAGCCATCGCTCCAAGCAATTAAACTAACTAAAACTAAACTAAACTGCCTAGCTGAGTCAGACCAATGGTCCATCTTAGCCCAGTATTGTCACAACCTGATACGGCAGCAGGGGTTTCAAATTCTGGTCCAAATCCGGCTCCTGCAGGGTCTCCAGCAGAGGCCATCCCCCAGGTGTGCTACCCCTCCAAGCCTCCAGCAGATGCCTCCCCCAGACGTGCTACCAGGGATCCTGAAGTGGAGATGCCGGGGATTGAACCTGGGACCTTATACATGCAAAGCATGCACTCTTACCACTTGATTATTCTCAACCCAGTTTGTTCTCCCATCCACAACTCACAGCACAGTTCTCGTCACACTAGCAGGTAGCAGCAGATAGTTTTATTGGGGTCTTGCTCACCATTGGGTTGGAAATCCCTCTCTGTTCGCATAAACTCCCCAGTCAAACATGCACCTCTTGTACCCCCCTCTCCAGCATTTTCTGCATCACCATACAGTTGCGCACTAACTATGCAAGCCCCTTAACCCACAATAGCAGAAACTGCAGCAATTACCCATTTATTATTTATATAAACACCAGCAACGTACCTTGCACTGTAAAAGCATAATTAGAGATGAGTCCCTACCCAGAGGGGCTTAGAATCTAGGAAAGACAAAGGGAGAGGTAAACTGCCACTCTAGAGGTTTACCTTTCAATAACTGCAGACTGATGATAATCTAAGCAAAGAAAATTCTTAGTACAGTAGTCAGCCCCAATGTAATTAGAATCCAGGAAATATCAGTTTCTGAGAGAGATTTAAATGCTTTGTTTAGAGAAAGTGTACTGTTCAGCAAGTCAAACAGGCAAGCAGGCTTGTTTCCAAAGCACTGAATCTGTCTTTAATAACCCTCAGTAGCCCCCACTTTCTGGGCTGTTAACAAACTGGCGATAGTCCATTAAGCTTGAGGGAACATAGCCCCAAGTAATCTCTCTCTAATGGCTATTGAGGGCTATTAGTCCACTGCTACATCAAAGACAACTTTTGGACTTGACAGGCTGCCTGAGTGTAACTATTTGTGGATTGTAACCACTAAATGAAAGATAGCACTGAAGATGTCTAACAAGTTGTATAACTTACTCCACATAACTAGCAATGAAAACAACCTCCAAGCAGGGGTTTTCCCTTTTGCCTTCTCCCGCAGCTGCTGCCAGTGTCCTTGCAATTGAAGTGAAGGGAGGGAACAGGAAGAGGAGGCACAGCAGCTGTAGAGGAATAGAGTTTTAGCCCACTATGCACACAATAGCCCCCTCCCCCATACCTGGCAGCTCTGGGCTTCACGCTGCAGTTGACAATGCCTCAGTCTGCTCTAGGCTCCCTCTGTTAGTGGCGACTGGGGAGAAACCTCTAGCCCGCAAAGCAACGTATCACTGTTTCATACTGCCATTCTCCACTTCCCCTCATGTGCTCCCCCCACCCACACTTGCAAGTGTATGGCAAGAGATGGCATGAGTGTTTTTGGTGCACCCACTACCACCCCTTCCCTTCCAATCCCCAGTCCCCAAAGCTACTTATCACTAAGCTTGTACCTTCATTCTCCACTGCCCTCGCACCTTAAACTTCCCACCTTCCCCAGAATAAGAATGGAAACTGTGGACTGTGAAAAATATGACAACTTTTTTTAACAATATAAATTTTAATCTAACTTTAGTAAGTGAAACAAAGGCAGCACAGGCAACTACCTAGGGCAGGAAATTGGAAGGGGCAGCTCTCCTGCCCCATGTCCAGTTGCAGGCGGTTGCTGGCTATGGAGGAGTCTTCAGGAAATAGGGAAATGTCCCCAGAGGCACTGGCAGGCAGGAGTGGGGCGCTGCCCAGAGTGTATGTGTCACTGCAACTGAGCCCCAGCTCCAGTGAGAACAGCTTGACCTCCACCAAGGCACTGCAGTCCGACACCTCCAAACTGTCCCGAGCACCCAAGTCCCTGCCCTCTGCAAGCTGCAGTGCCTTCCCTTTCTTCTCAGGCTACCCGTTCTTGCTGCTGCCGAGTTGCCATGAGTGCCCAGCCCCTCTACCCTGCTTCCTGGAGAGTGAGGCAAGCAAGCTGGAGTGCCTTCTGGGGTGGCTCTTGTCCAGCGAACAGCCAGGCCTTGGGTCTGGCCAGGGATGGTGCTTGCTGCAGCAGCTTCATCTCGGGCTTGCTGGGTGACTGTGGGGCCAGGGCCAGGGACTGGCTCGATTGCTGCTGCTGCCACCACTACAGTAAGTTCCGTGGCTGAATCGGGTTGGCAGGGGGTGGGGCCACCTAGGACAATGGGTGTGGCCATGAGGCCAGTGGGGGTGAAAACCTATTAGACAGACAGGTGGACAGCCACCTGATGTGGTCTATTGTCTTGTCTGTTAACACCCTAAGAGCCAATTTTGCCTTGCCTGAGTGCCCTTGATGGATGTGATTTCTCCACTCACAAACATAGAGTCTAGGGGGTTGGAAAGCGTAGAAACAGCTCTTTAACAGAGAAATGTAAGGAAAACATGAACTGCATGAAAAAAATAACATAAAACTACATTTCTCAAGGCATGTAGTGTGAATCTCACCTCTCTGCCCACCTTAATCAACACTCAGTCTCTTGTCTGCATGGAGAAGAGTGTAGGTAACAGCATTCAAAATGTCAGAGTTGACCATAAGAAACGTTTCTTGTAGACAATGATACTTGGACAGGGAGGCACGGTCATGATGGAAAGGAGCTGAGGAAAGGATTTTTTGCTCCTCTACAGCAGGGCCTGGAGGCTGGTGGGTGCCAGCAAGGGAACCAAGCAGATGTGCAGCCAAGGTGTAGCATAGGTCAAGCCAAGAGGTCAGTTAGCACTGATGTCAGCAAGTGGAGGCGTAGTCAAGGTGGAGTGTAGGTCAGGCTAGATGGTTGACTAGCACAGACATCAGCAAAGGGATCAAGCGGATGAGGGCAGTAGCATCTAGGAGGAGGACAGATGGCAAGGGCTAGGCTTGTAGCAGACAGGGTTGAAGGGCAGGAGGCAGAGGAGGGCTGTACCAGGAAGGGACCTGTGGTAAGCTACTGATGGTTTGCTGCCTTCCCCTTATATAGGGGAATAATAGGAAGTACGGTGTGCTTCAGAACCACTCCGGATTGGCCAAGGCCATAGCAGTCTCTGAGGCAATGATCCCTGGTCCAGAGCTGGCACAGCTGGAGGATGCCTCTTCCAAGGAGGCAGGTGCTACTTGTTGCCTGATGCTGGTGCAGCTGGAGGATGCCTCTTCTATGGAGGCGGGTGCTACCTCCTAGTGCAGCACTGCTTGCTGCAGGTGACAGCCCCTTTCCAGCCAACACATATTCCTGCCATGTGCTCCCCCGCAACAATCCCCAGCTCCAGTCTATATCTAGCCAGAAAGTGCTTTCCATATTGAAATAGACCAGTGTGTGGTGATCCTTGCTAAGGACAACAAAGCTGCTCTCCCTGGCAAGGATTAACCCCGGTGTCAATTTCAAGATGGGACGTGTGGGGGCTGTGAGTGTGGGTGACGCTCACCTGTATCTGTTTATTAGGTGCTAACACCTACCGGATGTGGGTGAGTGGCACGTGGCATAGCCCACACGTGTGTCCATTGTTTCTTTTGTTATCACCCACTGTACTGCACCACATTTGTATATGCATGGGCCAGGGGCACTAATAGGTTTTAAGTGCAGCAATAAACATCTTTGTAATGTTAATACAACCACTTTCCTTCCCCAACCACCACCTTTTCCCTGTTTGCCATAGTTATCTATGTTCTGTACCCCAAGGTTTACAAATTCATAACTACAAATACTTCCTTCACCTTCCTATATGTTCTCAGTTATCTGTAATCTGGCTTTATTTTCCCCTATCATAAGAGTCTTAATTTGATGAATAAGTAATCGACCTTCTCTGAAATGCCTCGAGGTTCCCAAACATGAAATAGATACTTTTGCACAGATATTCATGTTTTAACATTTAAGTACATCCTGGTGTTCTAGCCATCTTTGTGGGACAGCCTTAGTTTCTATTTTCAGAAAACATCGGTTGTGTTTTGGGTGTTCACTGTTGATGAAAACAGAGGGAAAAGTGATTATCTTCCAAGGAAGCGTAGTTGGGAAATCAGTAGTCCCAAAGAATTGTCAATATTTGAGTGCCTTTTAAATTTGTTTGTTTGTTTGTTTGTTTGTTTGTTTGTTTGTTTGTTTGTTTGTTTGAACAAATGATGATCTTAATTTCCCTCCCCCTAGGTTTCTAAAGATGGTTTTACAGTATACTGAGAATTTGGTGACCTACACAAGTCCAGAAAAAAATAAATGGGATGAAAGCATGGAGCTTACACACAAAGCCTTGATAAACATTAGAATGTTTGTTGAGAAAAAGCTAACACTAATGCAGTTAGCTAAGCAAACAAAGTCGTCCTGAGGATCTCCTCAAAACTCTAGGAGGCTAAAGTTAACAGTCAAATTCTGATTCTTCCCTCCTGGGCAACTCCAGTCATAGACCCTTTTCACACGGGTAGTTGGGTGGATGGGTGGGTAGGTAGCACGTGGGGGTGTATTCCCATGGACTCCCACCCACTTCCAAGCAGGGAGCATCAGGTATTGGCACCCATTGCTCTGTGCGTGAGTGATGGGTGGAGTGCGGGAGCATGCACACACACACACCCATTGCCCGTGACGTTCACCCACCCACCCTTCTCCCCTGCCACGACGTTCGCATGGGTGCCCCCCGACCCACATACATGTGTGAGTGGGGGGTACCCATGTGAAAAGGCCCATAATCAATAGTTGTCTTGTGACTTTGGAAAGTAGAAACTGACTGGCCAGAAGGTTGCTGATTCTCTTATGTGTTGACTGAAAATGAAACGTACCAAATGCAGCAGTGACAACCTGAACTCTTCAAAAAGTCTAGAAGCCTTTTTCTTTTTAAGTTGTATGTATATTAAGGCATGGGACTTGGTGGATAAGGGATTTCAGTTTTGTCACAGTACCTGAAAGTATACAGGAAAACAACTAGAAAGGATAATTAGTTTTTTGCAGAAACACTGAACTGGTTTTCATTGTGGCAAAATGAATGTATGATGATTGGGATGGAAATAGCACCAATCATCTCCCCATGATTGTCCTTTTTAAAAATAATAATCAGAATAAAAGCATTTGCTAAACACTTCAATTGCTAGCACATATGTGTAAACCTTAGTGTCTGATTTGACTTTTGCATTAGTCTGACCATGTAACTGGATTTTGCACTGTGTATGATAATGTGTATTTTGCACAGCAACATTTTTCTTTACAATACCAAGGTTTTTTTTAAAAAAAGAAATAAAATACCCTTGAGTAGTGAAACCTATTTTTGTTAGCTTTTTTCCAACAAATTGTTCCCTTCATTTGAATCATATGATACGTTACTAGCAATCTAGTTCCATACACACTGAATTTGGTTTAACTTTTTATTTTCATAACTTTTCAAATATGTTACTCTGTTCTTTGCTTATTGGTCAGCCCTTCTGTGCTGTGTATACCAGCCCGGATAGCAGAGAGCTAGCAACACTCAGTGACTTTCTGGTCCTGAACCCCCTTTCTTGGTGGGCCTTCCTGTCTGAGCCACCTCTCTTTATCTGAGCAGAAATAACCAAGCATTCAGTAAATAGTTTCAAATGACAAATGTGTTTGAAGAAATCAAAATCAGTTTGCAGATACATGAGGAAAAGACTAATCTCTCCAATTGGTCATGAACAACAAATAATTCCGCACGCTCTACTTTCAATATTTATCTTCTACTTGAATTTTAAAGTAAGTTGCTGTTTGCTATAGTGAGCAGTTGGTGGCAGCATTCGGCAACTTAGAGCAGTGTTTAGGATGCAATACTTTCTCCACTGCTCCTAGATGAATGATTGCAAAGAAAATGAGCTCTCCTTAGACTTAGGTATTAGTATCTCTTAGATGTGAACATCTTGCACTGTGATCTTTGCTTTAACTAAAATCTTTTTTCCCCCTAATGTTTGCTTAAACACTTTTCTTAAATAGCTTGAGAGTTATTTCAAATCAGGTATGCCAGGCTCATGACGGCACTGTCAGCATTTCTGGAGTTTGCCCAAGTCAAGATTGCTAGAGGAAAAATCAACATCATAGAGTGGATGCTATTGGTATAATGTACACAATAATCCTTAGTAAGACTTTTTTTCCCGCTTCTGAGTTTTTTCCCCCCACATCTCATCCGTTGGGGCTACATATATTCTTTTTTTTTTCTTCTCCACTCCATAACATGAACCTCACTGAGCTATACTTTAAGATGCCATCCTTTGAAGAAGACAAAGTAAAGCATTACCCATTGTATGTCCTGAAAAGTCTGCACCTATTCTAACACTTTTAAACTATACAGAGGCTGCTGTTTAAAAGTGGAAGCTATGGGTTACATTGACAAGAAGCCATTTTCCATTTAATGCTACGCATATTTTATAGAATTGGTTTGGGAATTTCACCCTTCTTGTCCCTAAAAAGTGTGTTCTTGCTTTAACATGAGTTAGTGCATCTGCTTTGTGCACAATGCATGCTGTTAAACTATTTATTTTTAAAAAATTATAGAATAGAGGCCTTTATGTGGCTTTTTTCTTCATTCCACTCTCTTCAAAAGTTAATCTTGGAAACAAAATACTTCAGATTATATCTTTCATTGGACCTGTTTCTACTGGGAAGGGTATGCAAGCTTTCAGGCCACACAGAGCCCTTCCTCAGGCATCTAAAAGTTAGAACTGTAGACCAAACGACACAAGCTAGGTTTGTCTCGGTCTCTTTTATATTTGGGACCAACACACCAACTACACATTCCCTTCACATACTTATGTAATTCATGCTCTTAGTACCCTAGAAAAATACATTTTTATAAATAAAAACAAATCTATCGACCTGATGGATTTATACACTGCCCAAGAATTGTCATGTGAAATACTTCCTGCAGTTACATTAAAAATCTAGTTCTTTCTTAATATCATGGGTCTGTTTTTGGGTTTGTTTTTTTTAAAACCTATATTCCACACTAAGCCAAATACTACTTTTGTCTGGGTTCTTTCTTTGGGAGTAGGGGAGTACAGCATTGAGTTAGAACATCTACATTTGCTTTTTTAAAACGCTAGAATGAATTTTGAAGATGAATTGTCCTGCGGTGCTGACTTTGGTATATAGAATTTCTAACAAAGTTGAACTAGAATAAAAATAACTGCAGTTTTTCAAGACTGGAAGTTTCTAAATAGTGCTCCCGAGCCATGGATTAATTCAAACTGAGCATGGCTGTTTGCAGGATAGGGTCCCGTGGTGCTCTCCTGGAAGTGAGAAACTTTGGCAGTGTTCACAATTGTGATCAGCAGACTTGCTTACTCAGGGGAATCCATAGTGTCTGGTATTCTTCACTAAATCCCTCCTGCGTTCCCCTTATATGTATATGCATCTCACACTTTTACTCCAACAAAGCATGGCAGAACCAGCCAACACCAGTTTATTTGCCATGTTTTCTTTTCTATGTGAGGGATTAGTCTTCAATCAGACAATTTCATGTGTCAGAGAGAGGCTGAACATTAACTCTTTTCCCGTGTACCAGTCCTGCCTCATCGTTCTACAAAATTGAAATGCAGGAGTGGTTGTTCATTAACCTCTCGCTGTGTCTACAGGAAGTAAATGTATTGCCTAAATATCTCTTATATAGAACAAGCAGCAGTTATGATCCAACATTATGGATGCTAAAATGTCATTCTAGAAATGCAAAAGGGCACAATCGGATTACGTTGTGTAAAATGAAATGCACTAAGAATTTACATAGCAAAAGGAGGGGGGATGGTTTGCGTCTACATGCGAAGTGGTTATTGAACACATTTTTTTGTTTTCTTGTCCTGAGTTGTGGGGTTTTTTTTATTGTCTCTGAAACAAATGAGTACAGAGGAAGAATTGTGGAACCTGTCCTCAGTGTATATCCCATATGTAACTCTCATTAGCATTAATAGGTAGTCTGTAGCACAGTATGGGGAGAACAATTTTAATGCCCTAGAAAGGACTACTTAGTGGAATGCTAAGAGGTGATCATTAAACCAGCTCATGGATTTGGGAAAAAATAGGTAAAGATCAGAGATGATTCATATTTTGTTTTCACAGAACCCTTCCTCACACAAAAACTAGCTACAGATGACCTTTCAATGTAATACAGTTGTCAACATAGGTTATGTGTACACACTGTCAAATTGTAGAAGCAACTGGAGCTCCAGTCTTCTGATTTATATCCAGTAAAAACAAAAAGTGAGACAGACGAGGGGGAAAGAAAGACAAGAGCAAAGACAAAGAAAGGAAAATCACCGCCCTCTTCTAAACTGAGTCCTGTGTACCATGATCCTCTTACAGCGCTTTGTGACCAAAGGCAAAGAATGCCTCTGCTTCAGAGGAGCAAAGCAGGCATGTGCTACTGAAGGGAAGCGTGCTGATGGCTTCTTTTTAAAAATTTTGATTTCTGGAGAGGGTTAGGTAGAGGTGACGGGGACAATAAATGTCTTTGGGATCATCAATCTGGAATATTCAGTGTCTAATCTGTGACATTACATGTGGCATAGAGGTGTCATTTTAATGTGTGTGCAAATGACTGCCATCTAGACTATTTATTTGCCTCCAAAATGTGACTGATAATAAACCTTTCGTTCTCCAGGGATGTAGCTAAGGGACAATTATAGAAATGATCATTTTGATAGCCATATCATTTCTGTGTCCTCCTGAGTCTTATGCTTTAAAAGTCGACAGACTATTTTTCTGGTTAAGAGTAATGGCTTGTATGTTATAAGTAATGGCAATGCCGTGCAGATGTGGCCTCAGCACTGGTGCTTTGCATCTAAGATTTATTGAGCGGCTGCAAAAATCATCCTGTTCCTAGTGCTAACTTCCATCCAGATTAAAGAGGGATTTCTTTACATGAGGAATCATTCTAAGAGCTTTGACACATGCCATTCTTTGTTTGTTTATTATTATAGAGTCACAGCTGCAGCTCTATAGTTAAGGTGGCTTGCACTCTGTTAAAATCACAAACATTATACTTGTTAGAAAATCAGTATGATTTATCCTATCACTGTGAAATTTTGTAGAGAAGATCATTTTGGAGAGGGGTAGACGCTTTCCAAATTTCAGACAGACTGATTGAGAAACAGCTGAGTTATAGGACTTTGGATCTTTGAGGCAGAACTGTTTTTTCTACCTTTTGCAACCTTTTCTGTTGATGCATAAAAGGTTTGTTTTTAAGTTATCTCTGTCAATGTAGGGAGGTGTCAAAAATGTAAGTGTGCATTTTAGTGTGTCCCTTAGATTAGATTTTGAAAATCCATGATGTCATTTTTAAGTTATGATGTTTTGAAGTTCCAATGTTATCCAATGGAGAGGGTTAGATTTTAAGTTATGTCACATACATACGTTTTACGTACATCTCTGTCTATGCTGTTCTACAGAAGATAAGAGAATGGGTATCTCTGTGTAGGATATACGTACAGAGGTATAGGTGCCACACGTATATTCTACATACGGATACCTATTCTCTTGTCTTCTCTATGAAGGTAAAGAAAGATTGTGTGGTTGCCATGTTAGTCCCAAGTGATCCTTTCCTACCTCTTTAATATACTGTCCTGTATTTGCTCAGTTTATATATTTTGACTGGCTATGCTACATGCCTGAGGAAGGATCCTGTGTGGTCTGAAAGCTTGATTATTTCCACCAACAGCAGTTGGTCCAATAAAAGATATTATTCAAGCCACTTTGCTTCCCTCTCTGTGAGAGTAAAGGAACATGTAACATGTACATAAAACACCCATATTTTTATTGTAGGTGCAATCCATGCATCCGGACATAACTGTAACTTCTCATTGTGGTGGATCATACGTATAACAAACATATGGACATTTTTTGCATGTGTCCCTCTGCTGATGAGCCTTGCAAGGATAATTGCTGCCCCTACCCCCACCCCTTCATGAAGCTTAGTAGCAGGTGGATCAGGGTGGGGGGAGAGCTGTCTCCTTGAACCTGTTACCCTTAAGCGACCCCACTCTGATTCAGTCACCACAGCCAATCTGTGGCACAGGAGTGGCACACAGGAGAAGCAGAGCTTGCCAGGATGGCAAGTTCAAGGAAACCACTCTTCTCCACCCCCTCCCCCCAACGCATGCCCCTATCCAGCTGCACAGCTTGGCGATGGATGGTTGGGGGAGCCATGTCTTTGAACTTTCTGACTTACACAGCCTGTTGATGTAAGGAGATGGCATGGAGACTCAGAGGTGGCACAGAGTGGCTGGAATTGTGTGGGGAGGGGGGCACTCTCTTGAACTTGTTGACCTAGGCAGCTCCATCTACTGGCACTGAACCATCCCCATCCAGACACCAGAACTCTGAATCAGTGCTATGAGAGGCTGGGATGTTTTTTTTATACTGTTTTAAAAAGAAAAGAAATCACAACCTTTGCCCATTACAAGGGCCAGATATGAATTGTTGATCTACCCACACTCGTTAAAATACATCCAGGCATCCCTCTGCCTGGATCCGGAGTCCTCTAATGCGCGCTGTGACTTATTTATGGACTTTTTTGCAGATAAAATAACTCAAATCCACCATGGTTTCGATGCTGCACTTTTAACAGTGGGTGAACCAGAGGCAGTTGAGGTCCCATCTTGTCCTGTTTTATGGGATGAATTTCAATACATGTCACCCTCTGATGCAGGGGATGTTCTCAGGACTGTTTGATCCACTTGTTGTAAATTAGATCCATGCCTTTCCTGGCTGGTTAAAGCCAGCTGGGAGACGTTAGTGCCGTTGCTGACCAGAATAATCAGTGCCTCCCTTAGGGAAGGTGGGGTGCCAGACTGCCTCAAGGAGGTGGTGGTGAGGCCCCTGCTCAAAAAACCATCATTGGACGTTGATGTCCTGGCCAGTTGCCAGCCAGTCTCTAACCTCCCCTTTCTAGGGAAGGTTATTTAATGGGTGGTGGCTCATCAGCTTCAGGAGCATCTGGACTGAATCAGTTTCCTGGATCCCTCGCAGTCTGGATTTCATCTGGGCTATGACACTGAGCCTGCGCTTGTGGCCTTTGTTGATAACCTCTCCCGAGAATTGGACCAGGGCCTGTTGAGCCTACTAGATCTCAGCTGCATTTGATTCAGTTGATCATGATCGGCTGGTGACCCGGTTGCAAGACCGGGCCAGAGCGAGCGGGACTGTTCTTGAATGGTGCCGCTCTTTTCTGACTGGGAGAACTCAGTGTGTGGTACTGGGTGATTGTTCCTCCTCTCCCCGGGGCCTCACGTATGAAGTCCCACAAGGTTCCATCTTATCCCCTCTCCTGTTCAACGTGTCTATGCAGCCTTTGGGGGAGGTCATCAGAGTGTTTGGTGTAAGGTGTCATCAATACGCTAATGACACCAACTATATCTTTTTCATCAGACCCAGGTCCAGCAGTCTCTGTGTTTACCCAATGTTTGACAGCGGTGGGGGACTGGATGAGGGCAAGCCACTTGAAGTTGAATCCCGACAAGACGGAGATGATGGTTGTGGGGAAAACTGGGGGAGTGATGGCCCCCATCATTGATGGGGTCCATCCACCCCTGGTATCTCAGGTCTGTAGTCTGGGGGTGCTCCTAGATCCGCAGCTCTGCCTGGATGCCCAGGTGGCGGCTGTGGGAAAGAGCACATTTCATAAATTACACCTGGTACAATGGCGTAGGCCGTATGTCTCTGACTCGGACCTTGCCACGATCATCCATGCTTTTATTACCTCAAGACTGGACTACTGTAATGCGCTCTATGTGGGGCTATCCTTGGTGATGGTTCGGAGACTGCAGCTGGTGCAGAATATGGCAACTCATCTCCTTAGGATTCTGGGCTGACCTCTGTGGTTGGCCGGGGGCACCCTCCTTGAGATTCCCCGGGTCTCCCGGATGTCGACTGTGAGGAGAGTGTTCTCGGTGGCCACTCCCTGGCTGTGAAACTCCCTCCCATTGGAGGTCCGCCTGGCTGTAGACCTCCCCTCTTTCTGTAGACAGTGTAAGACCTGGCTGTTCTGCTGGGACTTTGCTGAGGGAGACGGGATGGGTGGGTTGGGTTAGGGTGGGTTTTTATTGTTTTTACTGTTGGGTTATTTTAAATGTTAAATTTTGCAATGTTAGCCGCCCCGAGATGCTGTGCATGAGGGGTTGGCATAAAAATAAGAAAATAAATAGAAAATAAATATAAAATGCATTTCCCAGTTCCTCCAGCAACACATTTGTGCCAGTCACACTCCTGAAAGTGTCACATAGAGGAAATCTCCCTGCGGGGGGTGTCTGGAGGGAAATGGCAGGCAGGGAAAGGGTGGGGAGTGACTGTATTTCCCAGCAGGATTGGGTTTAGGGAAATGGAGGAGTGTGTAATGGTTTTCCCCCAGCACAACAGCAGCTCATAGAGGTAGGGCAGAGATTGCTCATCCCCCTGGCTGGGTTCTCTCCTGGGCAAGGAGAAGCTTGCCAAAGACACTGGGAGAAAACAAACGTGATGACAGTAAGGCACCTCCCCTCCCTGGGGCAGGCCACTGGCAGCCACCACTTCCTGAATTGGTGGAGGTGATTGTTTAGTGCACTCACTCAGTCTGCTAAATAGTTGATGGACAGCGCTCCTTGCTCCCCCCCCCCCCAATATCAGCTGATTGGTATGCACACACAGATAACAATAAATAAGGATAACTTTGTCAGCCTTTAGTTCTAAATCTAAGATCAAAATACCTAAGTTTTAAGAGAGGAGTTAAGGCTCTTACAAATTCACTTGTACTCCAGAAAACATGGAAACTGAATCCCTTTATTTCCTGCCCAATACGCATAACAAAACCAGCTCAAAATTCTCTTACACAATGAAATTATAAGTATCATTTAAAAATAAATGAATGCCAAGCTGCATGAAATTTCTTAAGATTCTAAAGTTTGTGAAATAGAGCCCACACTAGCGGTGAGTGTGGGCTGAAATCCCATTGAAGTGAATAGGTCACCTGCCCGTGCTGCTAGTGCGGGTGATGCCTCCTCCGCGTAGCACACACGGTTGCTTGTTTCTCTCACCTTTGGGACCATGCACTAGACTAAAATTGCATTGACATTTTTAGTAATTTCAAAGTTTTGAAAATATCAAGAAAGGTCAAAACAACACATTAATGTTTTTATATTGTTGATAGTGCTGGCAGTGTCAAAGTGAAACTTCAAAAAGATCTGACTTGGAAAAATCAAAAGTAATTGGAAAATGGTGATTCTTTTTTTTCCAAAAATGACGGTGGGTTGGGTTCAATCCTATGCTGTGCAGATTGCGTGTGTATGCACAGCTGCGCGCAAACCAGATGGATCCGCTTTGTGGGCACATTGTGCTCTGCAGAAACTACATGCATGTGATCCACAGGGCATGGGATCACAGCCATTGTCCTTTTCAACCAACTCTAAAATAATTTTTTTTCCCCTCCCCACATAAGAAATTAGAAATGTAAGTATAAAGAAAACACTTCTGTGATCTCTGCAAAGCTTTTTGAACTGTACTCAAGTAACTCAGTGTGTTATGGAGGATGTCTGCTTCTCATTTGCTCTTCTGTCCCTAGAGTCAGATGGAGGAGTTCCTTCATTGAGTATATGCCCTGCCTTCTGCTGACATGTCACTCCATTCCATTACTCCAATGGAATGTTTGATCAAGGAACAACCACAGGCTTGATAATGGTGCAAGGAAAGTTTTACAAGGAGAGCAGGTGTGCCTGCTTGGAAGATAAACTATTTCCCATGCAACGATAAGATAAATTATCCAAATCTTGTGATTTAGTTAATGTTTCTCTCTTTAGCCTGCTGTGTACACAGCACCCTGCTGGATAAGCTGCCTCGAACTGCATGCCTGTGTGTGCACAGCACAGTAATAGCCGGCAATATCATCCTCTCTCACCTGGTGTCCTTAACTAAGCATCCTGTAATCATTGCATAGAATTAATCAGAGCTCTCTATTACACAGAATAACCATTTCCTTCAGTTTTTAAAGCGCCAATCCCAGCATTAAATAAAATCAAGTCTACCGGGGTCTTATTCCACAGCTGCTTCCAACTGTCACATTTTTCTGGATCAAAATCTAAATCTAAATTATGCCTGAATTTAGGCAAACGCTTTTGTTCAGCTGCTTTAAGAATTACAGCTAACAAGCTTTTGGCAATTGCACATGCACAACAGTGCTAATGTTGCCAAAACGATGTAACAAAAATAACCAAACCAAAAACCTAAAGATCATTAAAAAGATAAATAAAAAAACAACCCCAAAACTTATACCTGCCATTTTTAGTTTGGATGGGTTTATTCAATGAACGGAACTGTTTTTGGGGGGTGGGGGGGTGGGGTGGCACTTGTGTCAGTTCTACTAAGCAGTCCTGGTTAGAGACAGGTCCCTGCCCCAAGGGGCTTGCAATCTAGGATAATAATAAAGAATAATATAATTTTTTAAATTATTCATATATAGCTCCCCCCTGCCATGGCACTAGGCGGACATTACATAGAACAATTTTAACACAACTTTTACTCCTCTCAACAACCCTGTGAGGTAGATTAGGCTGAGAGAGTAGTGTGACTGGCCCACAGTCACCCAGTGAGTTTCTGGCTAAGGCGAGACTTGAGCTGGATCAGCTGTTCAGTGAGGCTGGATACGCGTGCTCCTCCAGGTCCCCCTCCCACATCAACTTGGCGGGGCCAGGCTGAGAACGCTCCCCCAGCCCCCCCCCCCCCGATTAGCTGTTCAGCGGCATCAGGTGTGCACACTCTGCCAGCCTCCCTGATCAGTTACAGTGGGGCTGGGTGCGCACACTCTTCCTGGCCCCCCTAATCAGCTGTCTGGCAGGGCTAAAGTGAGAGCGCTCCTCCAGGACCGATCCACTGACCTTGCCTTGCAGTGGATCTGGGCGGGCCCGTAATGGGAGGGTGACCACTAGTCCAGTTCAGCGTGGGTGGTCGAGACCATAGCGGCTGGCAGCCTGCCCCAGGGTGGTAGCAAGCGAACATTTGACAGTCAAAGACCAGATGTGCAGGTGAGTCCAAAGTGGGCTAATGTCATGTCTGTTTTCACCCAACGTCCTCTGGAAGTGAATAGCATTTGTGCTGATGGAGCGTTTTGAGAACCAGAGTGTAAGACCACAATCCGTCAACTACTTATTCCGGAGTAGCCCAGATGGCTTCAATGGGACTACTCCAGATTAAGTGGTTCATGGTGTGCAGCCTAAGTGCTTAACTGTTTTGGTTACAGACAAAGGCTTGAAAACATGACTGCAATGTATCTTAAAGGGGGGTGGGGGGGAGGGCAGGAAAAAATATTTTTTAAAAATTTGATCTCATGATTTTCCATCTACTCAAGGTTAGGGAAGGTCGAATCTCTGACTTTAGAACATATGTAGTTGGCAAATGGTGGCGTCTATCCAGTGATGAGAAGACTGGTAATGGATAAGCAAAGTTAATGGATGTAATATGTAGGGAAATGGAGGGTCAAGAGCTTCTAGATTCTTACAATGATTTGGAGTACCATCTGAGGACAAATAATGAAGGGGAAATAGTGCATCAATAGTCTAAAGGACACTCCATTAATTTAGCTGGCAGAAAATTTAAAACAAGGATGGTATTTTATTACTCAGTGTACAGTTAATCAGTGGCACTCACTGGCCATTTTTAAGTGGACACAGCTGAGGGGCAAATCTGTGGAGGGATGCGTAGAGTGCGGGTGTGTGGGGAGGGATTCAAATGAACACCGGCCAGGGAGGCCACAGAAGGTTGTGGCACCCAACCACCCGGCCCTCCACCCATCAAACATGCTCACCGTTTACATGGACAGTCTCTCCACCAGTTTGAGGAAGGACATGCCCCCCACATGATGTGGCAACATGGTGAACAAAGGGCAAGCAAAGTCACAGCTGCTGTCACCGCCCATCCCCAGCCATTGACGGTGGATCCAGAATGAGGCAAGGACAGCATTTAGTGGATTTAAACAGCCGCACTCTTTATTTAAATTGGAATTAGGCTGGTGGGGATAATTGCCTTTAAGCAATTGGGTCCAGTACTAACAACAGGTAACTGCTTCACTATCGTCGGCAGGGGTTTCGACCTGGATGTGCCCTCCAGTGCCGTCCCCAACGTTTCTTAATCGTCTCCCCTTTGGCCCTTGGCTTGCGGCCATGGCCCAAGGGGACAGTCTCCTTCCAGGACAGGAGTAAGGAATTTGGGTGCCGCAAGCTTGGGGACCATGCATGTCCCTGCCTGCCTTCAGCAAACGCGCCTCCCAGGGATGCTAAACCTGGTGCTGGCCGTGCCCTGCCTCTGCACCCGATGTTGCTTCCCCATCTCTTAAGGAGATGACTCCACCCACTAATGATTTCTTACTAAGACATCATTACAGTACTGGACCCCTGCCACAAAGGGGCTGCCAATGTTTACTTCGGATGGGCCCTACCCCCACCCACGCCCAACTCCGTTTTCAACACCCTTATTAACTCCGCCTTTAACGTGGTGAGATAATTGTCATTGCCCATCGGGGAAAAGTGCACCCCATCATCTCTAAAAAAAA
>QEPC01006382.1:15358-28194 GCA_003113815.1 Sphenodon punctatus
TATTTATTTATTTATTTATTTTATTTTGCCCAGATATCGCGTGAGATTTCACACTGGGGGTTGAGATCTCAGCAAGATCTTGGTCCCGACTGAAATCTCGGGGAGAACTTGGTCCCAGCTGAAATCTCAGCAAGATATCTCACGAGAATTGAGAATGAGTCAACCTTAGGAAGGTATAATTTCTACTCAGGTGTGCAAGTCAGAGAGCCAGTGTGGTTTAATGGATTAGGTGCTGGACTTGGACTTATGAACCCAGGGTTCAAATCTTACCCCAGCCATGAACTCACTGTGTGGCCTTAGGCAAGTCACAAACTCTCAGCCTCAGTTACCCATCTGTAAAATGGAAATGTGTGTCTGTCTTTTCCTGTGTTCCCCTCACCCTTGTCCATCTTAGATTGTAAGCCTTTAGCCCGCTGACTAGGGATCTGTCTCTGACAATCTGTGACGGTAAAGCACTGTGTATGCCTAGTAGTGATATGGAAATGATAAGCAGTGGTACGTGTAGGAGGAATGGGCTTCCAGGCATGAGTCTTGGCAGGATTAGGATCCAACACAAGCAGTCTCTTTGGGGATTAGCTCTCAGTCTTTTTAACTTACACAAAGTCTCAATTATCCACATACATAGTATTCACCATTTACAATCTTTCATAAGCCACTAGGCAACACCTTCTACTTCTACTTACAACGTACAGTCTCTAAAGCCAGGCATGTATTCTCTGACTCTTGAGGCTTCTAGGTCAGACACTCTCCCTCTGCACCCTAGCAACTTAGCAAGTCCCTTAGCTCAGGCAAAACCCCGTGAGATTCCAAAGTTCTGCACTCCAGCCAGACACCACCCTCTGGCTGGCTAAGCCTTGAGGTAGAGCTCAACTCCTGCTCCTACCTTTGTCACAATCACAGTCCAACTGACTGTACTCTGAGCTCTGGCTCAGTTTTATACCCAGAGCAGGATCCTGTCATTCCCTTTCCCTAGCTGCTTTCACATAGGCACTGTTCATGACTACTGGAAGCACCTGCTGCAGCCCAGCTAGCACTATCACCATGCTGGTGCTAGCTTCTTTTTAAAGGGGCAGCACCCCACAGGGACTCTGCCCTGGCACATCATGTCTCTTGGGGAAAAAATAACAGCAGGTCAAGGGTTCAAAACTAGACCTTGTAAGGGGTTGATGATGTGATTTCTTTAAGTTGTCTTTTTAGAACAATAGAAAAGCTTCAAACCAGCCTCTTGGTTGGACTATTGCCTAACACTTGCCCATGAGAAAATCCACATAGCACCTCATTTGCCAGAGAATCCACACAGGAGAAATGGCTAGAGTGGAGAAAAAGTTTTATTGTCAGAAGGCAGGCTGTGTAAATGGTAAATCTCACATGGCATGAAGGTGTGGAGGCCATGCAGTTGAGGGAAATGCTGTGATAGATCTTGGACATTAAGACTTCCAGGAGAAATGTTTTAAGTGAGAGAGAAGTTACCGTATGGATGTGGAAGTCATCTAACTTTTTAAGATTGCTTTTTTTATTTAGCCTAGCTTCTCTTAGTTAGGCAATAGACTAGTTTGAATTTGTACAAATAAATTAACATATGCAAATCATGTCCCACGGTTTGAGTCACTGTCCTTCATTCCAGAATTCAGGGATTGAAGAATATGCGCCTGCCTCACTTTTGACCATGCTTCTGCTCTACATTTGGGCCTGACATCAAATTGGACTGATCTTGTAACTGACTGTAGAAATTAGGATTTTGGGTTACCTCTATGGCAGTGAACTTTCTCTAGTGACCTGGTGAGCAGTCCTGAACTTGGGGACATAGGCCTATGATTCTGTCTGGTTCCTGATAACATGAAACTTAACAATGCCTAATAAAAACGAACAATGTCACTTGTGGCAATATTGGAACATTCACAATAGCAGGGATGTTAAATCCATTTAGCCTGACTTAGTTACTTTTGTATTTTCAACTAGGATATGGGATGCTTTCTTTCCTGTGCAGGGTTGTTGTGTAGTATTAAACAACAGCCAAAGGGCACTGCACAGTAACTCTTTATATTCAAAGGCCTTTTTTACATGGGCTGTGGCTGCATGGGTGTGTGTGTGTGCGCATGCCGCAGTATGTGTGGTGTGTGGGTGCTGGTGCATTTGGGTACACCGCACCCCTTATGTATTCCCATGCATCCCCACACACAGAGGCACCTCTGTTTTTCCGGTGCTGCTGTGTGTGGGGATGCGTGTGCGTGGGAGCTCACACATCCACCACAGCGGGATTTACACGGGTGGCATGCGTGGGTGTTGCCCGTGTAAAAAGGGCCAAATTCTGGCTAGTTCGATGGGTTAGCACTCAGAATGGGTTCCTCTTTTACCAGGCAAAGTTCAAACCCATAGGAAGGTCAAGATACGGACTTGACCCTGAGAAACTTATAGGTTAAGACAGAAGCTACATAACCTAAGTCCCCAGTTATGCAATGGGCTCTGCTTGAGGACCATCTAATCTGGGGCTGCTGCAAACTGGGGCCATAGGCTGAAACTGTGCTACTTATCGGATGCGTTTGAATATGCAGCATCACACTTAAACCACTTTCACACCTTCCTGCCCCCTCCCCCCCGGTGCACATATTTTGACTGCAGGAGGGAACGCACAAGCTAGAATATGTGGAGGTTTGGCCGGTCCGAAAGTCCCTCCCCATGCAGCTTTGCCAGCAAACACACACACAGATACAGAGCAGGAAATTCAGTTCTGTATCACTGTGTGTGTTTTTCAGCAAAGCTGCGCAGGTGGGCTTTCAGACTGACTGAACACCATGCAAATTTTGGCTTGGGGTTCAGCCAAAATGTATGTATGTGTGTGTGTGTGTATGTGTGTGTGCGTATAAATGGTCTTAATGGGGTTAGCTCTATCTTTCTTTTGACTTGTAGCAGATTTTCCAGGCTAGCTTTAATGGGTTTCCTGTATTTAAATGAGTTGTGGCCCAAAAGGATATATCCGTCATCTACTGCAAAAGTTTCAACTCCTCCTTACCCCTTTAAAGACCCAATATTCTCTTGTGTGTTGGACTTATGTGCAGTATAGGGATGTGCGAACAGGATGGAGTTTGGATGTTCGGACATTTGGATGTTCAGACTAAAAATTTAGTTTGGGTTCGTGGGTTCAGTCCCGCGGAGTTCGGACCCCCCCAAACATTTGGAAAATTTGGCAGAGGCTTGGGGCACTCCAGGGGGATCCATGGGACCATGGCGGGCCATCAGAGATACAGCAGCAGCAGCAGCAGCAGAGATCAGGAAGACTTGTGGCTTGGCACCCTGGGTTGCCCGGGCAGGCAGGCTCGGCAATTGGCCCCTGGGGGTGCCCGTGGGGGCATGACTGGCCAACTGAGACCTAGAGGCAGCAGTAGAGGCTGGGAATTGCAGGCTGCCAGGCATCAGTAGAGTAGCGGCAGAGGCCTGGACAGGGTTTGGTGGCTGGCACCCCTACTTGGCTGGGCGTTACAGCCTGGCATTGTACTCGACCGATCTCAAGAAGCTCTACTGAAAATTGGTCAAGCCTTGCCCGGTGATGAATCTCATGGACACCCAGCCTCCACCCGCCGGCGCACTCATCCGAGCTATGTCCATCAACAAGAGGGAGGAGCAAATGGCTGACGTGCAGTACCACCAGCAGCAGACATTGGATTGCCAGGGCACAGTAACTGCAGCTGGAACCCCTACTTGGCTGGGCATTGCAGGCTGGCTGACATCAGTGGAGCAGCGGCAGAGGCCCGGCCAGGGTTCGGTGGCTGGCACCCCTACTTGGCCTGGTGTTGCAGGTTGGCTGGCATTGGTGGAGCATTTTCAGACAGTGAAGTTGAATGACAGCCCTTCCTGCCTGGAACGTAGGCCCCAGAACCCTAATGGTGTGTCCTGGAGCTGGAGTGGCTGGCTGTTTCTTGATGTGGTGGAATGATGGCTCCCCGTGAGCAGAATGATGGCCCCAGAACCCTGATGGTGGGTCCTGAGACTAGAGTGGCAGCTTCTGGATGACGTGGATGGACATTCCTCCCTGCCAGTAACGTAATCCTCAGAACCCTGATGGTGGGACCAGGGGCTGGGGTGGCTGCTTCTTGATGCCGGGTATAACACCTAAATCTATCTAATCTAATCTAATCTAAATAAATGAAACTATGGAGGTAAAGGTGTGGAAATGGGTGAAATAGGAGGAGGATGATAATGGATTGAGAGGAACACAATCCTGGGAGAGGGAGAGTTCTGAAAACGCCTGCTGACAGGATCAGTGGCTAGCTCAGAACAATATGGAAGGGGTGGGGAGAGCAATGACTTTTGTTACTTGCTGCGCCCCCCCTTGCCACAAGCCCCATTGGCTCCGTGCAGCCTACCCTGTGGTAAATTGTGGACTGCCAAGCCAGTGGTCTGAGGAAAAGAGGGATGGTGATTGGGCAGGCTGGCTGATTGTCCACCCCTCTCCACCCCTCCTCAGCTGACCCCCCCCGGGCCTGCCAGCCAGTTTTTTTCCCGCCCAAACTCATCCGAACATGCCAGAACGTGGCTGAACTGCTTGGGGGTTTTGGCGTTCTGTTCGGCCTTTCTACTCGGCCATCTGAACTGGCTGAGCTTGGGCCAAACCCCGAACCTCTGAACCACGTTCGCACATCCCTAGTGCAGCAGTAATAGCAATCTCCTGTTTCAGGAATTGTAGGGTTAACTTTTCTTTTAGCTTTACCTGTGGAATGCATTTCTGCTTGCAATGTGATGGAGAAGGATTTATTCTTAGTGTGAGATTTTTATGTAGGAGGTCATAAGTGTCAAAATAATTAGTCATTTGAAAAATCCATTCCATCCCAACAGACCCAAGGAGAATACCATTTTTATAGCATTAATATTTCAGCATTTAAAATAAATTACATCTTATGTTTCATCATGCCAGATTACTTTTAAAAATGCTTTGTAATTAAATGCATAAAGTCACTATATCAAATGATTTGAACTCTTGGTCTCCCCTTGAGGTGATGGAGCCAATGGGAGCAGCGAGTGCTCAACAGTTCTGGAAATCAGTCCATCTACCTTTCTGCGTGCAGGGGACTTAGCAGGAAGTTCTTACAGGATGTAACACAATGCGTATGTGTAAATCTGCAGAATTGAATCCTAAGCCATGCCATAGTGATGGGAGCAGGCTGGAGAGAGCACTATAATTTTGCAGGAAAGGAAATAATGAGGGGCAAGAACCCAGTAAGACACTTCTGAAGCGATGGGAATCATTACGTGGTTTGGAGATGGTTGATCTTTTCCTCTAGCTTATCCTTCTTGTGTTTCTAAGGCTTGGTGTTGACTTATTTTATGTCACCGAGAGATGCTTGAAACGGCACATCTTAGCCTTGCTTTTGCCCCAGAAGCATACCAGACCTTTTATTTTTCTCCATTTTGCCCTCCTTTAAAGCTTTGCCTGGAGCTTTTCTTTCCAGTGCCAAAAGCTGCATTTTCCTTTTTTCCTCCTAGGTTTGACATCTTAGCTGCTGAATTTGTCTTGTCTCTGTTTGTAATGCAGAAATTAATAAGAGACTGCTTTCCTAATTGCACAATCACAAGAAATTATTGCTGCAAATTGGAAGGGGCAGAAACTGCATGTGCATTTTGGGTGCCCAGATAATGTCCAGCAGTAAATTGTTTTCATATAAATTGTGTACTTCATTAATTGCTTTCAAATATGCCCATGTATTTTTGTGCCAATACATTTATGCCTGCAATTCGTAAGAAAGCAGAGACAAATTAAATTGCCCATCCACATATAAAAATGTTGCCTTCAGTGTATCCTGACTGTGCTCGGTCATCTGCACTTTCCTCATTGCCTGCAATAAATTTGGATGAGATCCTTACATTCTGAATTGCCACTGGGGATCCAATTCAACAGATTTCATTTCCTCCTAAATTACTGACACACTAAGTCATGTTGTTTGGCTAGTAGAAAACAACATAATATGTCTACAATGTAAATATTATTATTTTTCTCTTTAGGATAATGTGTTTCTCTTCCTTAAAGAAAAGGAAAAATGAAAAAATAATATAAAATGGTTCCTTGGGCCATGTTCACACAAAACAGGACTTTCCTCTGGGTAAGACTACCTCCTAGTGATTTTACTTGGGGCGTAAAGTTATATATGTGTGGTTACTCCAATTTGAGATTTAATGATCCTCTGTTTAATGTTAAAAGATGGGAGCAGCCACACAGTTTGTGGTACGTTACCCCTGAAGGCAAGGTACCACATATTAAGGGTGGGGGTGGGGAAATTACCACAACCTATTCATTTTCATGGTTACTCCCATGATCTGCTAACATGGATAAAGGATAATTAACCCCTGAGACCACATGAATGGCTTTACCCCTAGATAAACTAACCCGGGGTAGCCTATCTCTGAGTAAGACTCTGTTATATATGAATATGCCTACAGTGATGGACTCAAGCTTCTGTTATGTTTGAGTGTACTACATAATCGGGTAAACTGGAGATCTGGATTTTGCATAGTTAAAATCTACAGCTAGCTCTGTGTGTATCTATATCGCAAACCAGCCCATTAATCCACATTAGCAGACAGGAGTCAGCCTTTAAAATGGACCATGATCTAAGCTGCCTGCTGCCAACTTGGAGTAAAAACAAACAGGTGGTGGGGCATCTCCCCGGTCTGACCAGGGGCAGAAAGCCACGGTGGTCACTCTCTGGGTCAGCAAGCAGCACGGAACAAATATGCCTGCTGCTCGGAGAGTCATCTCACCACCTGCATAACCTGGGTAGAGGAAAAGGATTCCAACAAACGTGTGGGTGCCCACCCCCTCCCCACCCACAGTGCCTCACCATGCTCCATGCCATGCAGCCATGGTGACCAAGCACAGTGCATGGCCATGGCGGTCTATGTCCTATGACAAGAATGGTGGGGATGAACAAATGTGCTGCCCTGCATTGGCTCACATTGGCCTGCGTGGGTGGCCCTTGGCCCAGGATGGGCACCTGGGAATGACCCCAGGACACATCCTGGGCCAACTGCCTACCCTCCCTGGGGCAATAGCGAGCCTGCATATGGCAGTGCAGGACCACACATGTGGGTGAATTCTGGGCCACCATGGGCCAACACAGGCCAGTGTCATGTTTGTTTTTACCCTAGGTTTCCTTTTGTCTGTTAAATTAAAATACAGAAACTGAAGTATGATAAAATCCCCTCAGGAAACATTGTTAGCACTGACTTTGTTTATTGAAAGTATAAATTCCTTTCAAAGTAAGTCTTTGGTTTGGTTTTTTTCTGAGGAGAGTTACCATTTCAGACTTCCAAGGCCCCTTTTTAAATGAAGAGGTGTGATCTAAAGTGCAGACAAACAGAGATGCTTTAATCACCCTTCAGAGTTGGTCAGTGATTATTAGCAAATCTTCCAGACTAGATTTAAAATCATGGATTTGTTTACAAATAAAAAAGCAAGGGTTCACTCCCTTGACATGAAAAGTAGTTTTGCCATTGTTCTATTATTTTGCCAAAATCTCGGCTGTCATGTCTGCCTGAGTAGGATATGGTGATAAAGTAGTTCAGATAATATCCTTTATTAGATCAACTACTGTTGGTGAGAACAAGGTTTGGGGCTACATAGGGCCCGGCCCTCCCTCATATAGATAACAAGTCAGAACAATAGACCAAGCAAAACCGGGGTAGGTATGAAAGGTACATTACGTTCTTGGATTTGCAGCTGTAGGTCCTTGTATTTTGAATGGTTTTCCTGGAGGGTGTCGACGTGCTGGCAAGTTTCACGCCGATATTCTGGCAGGGTCTTGTTACTGCTAGGGTTCCTTCCTTCTGTTTTGCAGCAGGTTCTCTTGAGGTATTTGGGTAGCCCGTTCTATTATAAGGTCCATCACTCTGATGGAGTGCTTTTGTTTGGCAAAGGCAGTTTTTAAGGTGGTAAGGTGTGCATCACGGGGTTTTCGCAGTACTGCCAAGCCTCCTCTTTAAATCAGGAGGCTAAAATACGTGTTGCAGGACTACACTGGAACCAGTGCAGCCCTGCAACATGTATTTTCCCTAAGACTCCGGATTTAATGGGGGTAGGTTGGCAATACTGTTTTCACAGCATATTTTGTGGAATTCCTGTTCTTTTCTGTAGATCATTTTTTTAAGTGTGTCTTCGGTGGTTGCTGGGTCAGTTGAGGTAAGTGTGATGGTCTGTAGGTTTCCTGTATGTTGCTGTCTGTAGAAATTCATTATGTTCAGGAACTTGGTACTACTGTGGAAATGTTCCATGGTAAGTTTGATAGAGGGGTGATAGTTGTTGAAGTCTGAGAGGAATTCTAACAGCAAATCCAGGTTACCTATCCAGGTAATAAAAATATCATATTTGTGTTTAAGGTATAAGCAAGATTTGCTGGTGCATTTTTTCCACCAAAAGCAGCCCATAAAAGGACTGGCATATTGAGGAGCCATTTTTGTGCCTATAGCTGCCCCCATGGCTTGCACATAGTGTTTGTTGTTGAATATGAAATAGTTGTGTATAAGGATGAAATGGATGTGCTTTCCAATGTGTTTTAAGTAGATATCTGAGGCTGCTTGCCCATGTTAAGAAAGAGGCAGGACTAACGTGAGTTAAACTCATGTTAGTCCATTCACATGAAACCCCCGATCATGGGCACAGGGGTTTTAGCATCATTTCCCCCTTCCCCTGTTAAATTCAATAACACGAGAGAGGACTCAAAATAGAGCCCTGTCTCATGTTACTGAATTTAATGGAGGAAGGGGAAAACAACGCTAAAATCCCCTGTGTCCATGATCGGGGGGTTTCGTGCAACTGGATTAACGTGAGTTACTCATGGTAGTCCCCGCCCCTTTCTTAATGTGAGCAAGCAGCCGGGGAATCCTTCATTATCCTGGAGGTATATGAGGCAGGATGCAATGTCATCAGTGTGAGGCATAATGGTGTATAGTGAGGTAACCTCCATGGTCACAATGATAGTGTTCCAGAGGAAATTTCTTATGTTGAAAAGTCTGCAGAGGAAATCAGTGTTATCTTGAATGAGAACGGCTTTTTTGTGAGAATGGTTTCTATGGGTGAAGCCTCATGAGATGTTAGCCCACTCTGGGCAGTGCTATCCCACTTTGGGCAATGTTAATATGCGATGCAGTGTATCACATGGCCACTGGCTGTCAGATTTTCACCCTGCCTTAGGGCAGGGTGGGCAGCCGACTGCTCTGTGATGCATCGGCTGGAGAAGGTTGGTGATGCATCGTGTAGTAATGTTGCCCAAAGTGGGATAACATTACTAAAGTGGGTTAATGGGCCGCCTCCCATGTGGCTGGCCTATGCAGTCCTGCTGTGATGCCAGGGTCTGAGGATCAGGACCAGCTGACCACGCTCTTCCTACCCACTAGGGCTGATGCGGTAGCAGCTGTTACCGCACCGTGATTCTATTCCACCATTTTGGAATTGCCCGCGCTACACGACGGCTTTTCTGAAGACATTCCGCTAATTCCGCCGGCATTCTGCAAATTGCGGAATTGTGGAAAAATTGCGGAAACTGTCGGAAAACCACTGTTCCGCTATTTTGTGGCATTGGTGGAATGGCGGAAGTAGTGAAAATGTCATGTTTCCGCTATTTTGTGAAGCCTGTGGGAGTAGCGGAATGAAATTAGCGGAACTGCAGAAGTAGCAGAATGAAACTAGCGAAATGAAAGCCCCTGCCACGCTGCACCACTAATTGCGGAAACGCTGTTTCTGGTGGAAATAGCAGCCGCTCTTTCATTCTGCTACAGCCCTACTGCCCACCTACGTACTGATCAGGGAGTGGGGGGCCTGCACAAGCTCCTTCAACCCGCCCAACAGCTGATTGGGAGAATGTGCTCCTCCAGGACCCCCCTACCTCTTGATCAACTGTTGGGCAGACAGGAAGAGCACGCACACTCCTCTGCCCCCATCAGCTGTGTAGCAGCAGCAGGCTAAGTCCTCCGGCACAGCAGGAGTCTGGGCATCCAGCCCCATGTGGTCAGCCCATGCAGCCCTGCTGTGATGTCGGGGTCTGAAGACCGCGGTCTCCCCATCCACCTAACTGTTCATCAGGGGAACGAGGGTCTGCACGAGCTCCTCCCACCTGCCCAACAGCTGATTGGGAGGATGTGCTCCTCCAGGGCCACCCTACCTCTTAATCAGTGGTTGGGCAGGTGGGAAGAGTATGCATGCTCCTCTGCCCCCCCCCAAATCAGCTGCTTAGTGGCAGCGGGCCCAATCCTCCAGCACAGCAGAAGTCTGGGCATCCAGCCCCATGTGGCCGGCTCCTTAGCCTCATCTGTGGCACGCAGGGGCTGGTGATGGCTGTGGAGGTGGGGAACAGATCATGTGGCCTGCTCTCCTCTGACCTAAAATGTGGTGGCTGCAATTGCCTTCCTCGGGGTGGATCGGGCCCACTGATTTCATGTGGCTTTACCCTATAACTCCTGGTATTCCTTTGGTCAGTGTGCCATTGCCATACATGATTGTGCCTGGATCTCCCTGTTTGTGCATCTCGGGAAGTATGGCCCTTTTCACACAGACACTCGAACACTGATAAAATGGGTGTTACATTTTATTATACATGTTGCAGGGCACTTACAGCGCACACCTGCAACATGTATAATAAAATGTAACACCCATTTTTATCAGTGTTCGAGTGTCTGTGTGAAAAGGGCTCGTATTCCTGAGGTAGGGTTAGTCCGTATGAGGTTTAGCAAGGAGCAGTTTTTGTTCTTAGGAGTAGTTTTTGTTTTATTTATTTTATTTATTTATTTTAAATGTATATCCTGCCCCTCCTGCCCACAGGGCAGCTTGGGGCGGTGAACAACACTCAATAAAACAATATAAAAACTTTAAAACAATTTAAAACTACAATATGTGGGGAGCCCCCCCCCACCTCTACCCCTCGCCAAAAGCCTGTCGGAACAGCCAGGTCTTGCATACATGCCAAAACAGCAGGAGAGTGGGAGCCAACTGAGCTTCCTCCGGGAGCGAATTCCACAGCACAGGGGCAGCCACCGAAAAAGATCTAACATCGGTGGCCACCTGCCTCACCCGGGGAACCTCCAAAAAGGCTCCCACGGATGATCTCAAGGGTCGCACGGGCACATGGGGAGTGAGGCGGTCCTGCAGATAAGCAGGGCCCAGGCTGTGAAGGGCTTTAAAGGTTAAAACCAGCACCTTGAACCTGGCCTGGTGCTTTATAGGCAGCCAGTGCAGAGCCCAGAGCACTGGTGTCATGTGCTCCCTGCGACCCGCCCCTGTAAGGAGATGGGCCGCGGCATTCTGCCCCAGCTGCAGCCTCTGAACCAGCCTCTCGGGTAGCCCCAAGTAGAGCGCGTTGCAGTAATCCAGCCTTGAGGTGATGAAGGCATGGATGACATATACAAACATATTGTATATGTTTTGCAATATACAGCTATGAGCCAGGGAACACCTCATTAGTGTCTTTATAAATGAGCTTTGTAAGAGATTTCTACTCCATCCTCTGTCTTATATTTATTCCCTGTACTCAGCTCTGTGTGCGTGCATGCGTGTGCCTGTGTGTGAGACAAACACCCCTGATACAGGGAAGTATCCGCTTTCTGCTAAGACAACAGAAGCTGCTTTTGCAGCTTGACTGGCTCCCTCCATATCTATTGCTTTTGCAGCTGCTGTTCAGCAAGCAGCTGCTATCCTCACATGCTCCACTGCTGTAGTTGCACCTCCAGCCTAGCTAATGGCTCAGGTGGCTGCATAGCCCCTTAACATCCCAGAAAGAAGACTCATGATTTTAGTTGCTAGCATTTGAAGTGCTAGCACACAAGGTCATCCACAATCTGCTGTTTGGGTTGGAGGCTTCTAAGGACAAGGGTATGAGAAAGATCTGGATGCGGAATTGAATCCTGCAGTAGGTTACATACACTTTGGTATGCCGTTAAGGAAAGAGAAATGTCACTCTACCCCAGAGGTGAGGAACCTGCTTCCTTCCATGAACTACTTTGAAAATGAGTTACAAGCTCCACAGACTAAATAGGAGTTGGGGGCAGGGTGTTTAAGGGGTGTGCTCGGGATGGGGGAGGAAGGCAGACAGCCAGAGAATGTATCACTGTCATAGATCCATTATTCCATGTCCTTGTGTGTGCATGATGCCCTCCTCTATGCTCCCTTCTCTGAGCTTTCTTTCAGTGCCAGAGGGGAGGCACTACTGTCTAGATCCAGGAATTGGGAAGGGGCCAAATAAAAACCCACCGGAGGCTAGATTTTGCTGTTAGGGTACAGGCTCCCTGTTCTTAATAGCATTTTCATAACAAGACGAGAGAGTAGCCAGCAATCCTGGGAGGGTGGGGAGCAGAGGGGAAGAGGGAGAATAAAGCTACTAGTGACATTTCGACCATTTGTGTAATACAAGATTAGGCACGGTTTCTGCTGCAGCTAGAAAATGATCAGGCACAGCATGGGGTGAGGTTTTACAGTGTTGCTGGTGCCTTGATGTTTAGCAACTATGGATAATGATGGAGAACATTTACGCAGGGATTGCATCCCACCCCAAAGCACAGCCACAATTTCAGCAATCACCCAGGCAAGGTTACCACCTCTCAGGGTTTGACCCCAAGTGTTTGGGTTTTCAAGCATCATCTCTAGGTTTGGGGTTAGTCTTTAATTTGTAGGGATGGGCGAACAGATTGCGGTTTGGGTTCGTCCGTTTGGTTCGGCTGCGTTTGGTTCGTCCATTCGGTTTGGCAGTTCGGTTAGTTCGCCGGGTTCGGGTTCGGCCGTTCAGTTTGGCATGTTCGGGAAATGTTTTGTTATGGGTGTTTTTGTTGTTTTTTATATGGTTTTTTGGTTTTTTATTTGGTTT
>QEPC01006382.1:38800-61716 GCA_003113815.1 Sphenodon punctatus
GAAGATAAGAAGTTCAGTTTTAGCCATGTTGAGTTTGAGTTGATGTTGAGACATCCAGGTAGAGATGTCAGAGACACAGCTGGTGAGGCGACATTGAATAGATGGAGAAAGAGAGGAGTAGAGAGATAGAGTTGAATGTCATCAGCGTAGAGGTGATATTGGAAGCCATGGGAGGCAATGAGTTTGCCTAGGGACAGGGTATAGATAGAGAAGAGGAGAGGGCCAAGGACTGAGCCTTGGGGAACACCAACCGAGAGTGGAAGGGAGGAGGTGGAGTTGGCAAGAGACACGCTGAAGGAGCGGTCAGAGAGGTAGGAGGAGAACCAGTCAAGGACGGAGCCACGGAAACCAAGGGAGTGAAGTGAATCCAGCAGGAGTGAGGGGTCAACAGTATTGAAGGCATCAAAATACAAAAATAAATAGGCCTCTGATCGCCAAATGGAGACTGGAAGCTTCTATCCACTGGAGGGCAGGGATGGGGGAGGGGAGCCCCAGGTGTTGTAATCCTCCAGCAGCAGCGGCACCTTCCTTCCCTGCAGTAGCCTGGAGGCTTTTATCAACTGGAGGGCAGGAGTGGGGGGAAAGGGGGCAGTCCCAGATGTTGCAATCCTAGCCCCTGATTCCACTTCCCCAGCAGCAGCGGATCATCCTGGATTCCTTGGTGGCAGGCTCCTGAAAAATATCTTAGCTAAATAAAGAGAGATACAATTGATTAGATTTCTAGCTATTCCTAGGATTTATTTATTTATTTATTTGTTATATTTATTAGCCGCCCCCTCATGCCTACGGCATCCCGGGTCGGCTTACAGCAAGGATTCCAGCAGTGTGCTGCAGCCTTTAGCTACCGAGTCCCAACGGGGTAGTACTTCACTAACTCTTTGAATGATGTCTTTTTTCATATTAACATAGTTGATTGATATTTTACTGTGGAGGAAATTGTGATTAATTTTCACTGATATAACTTCATTGACAATAGACTTGAACTGGTGCATTTTGAATCTATGTTCAGCCTTTCTCTATCTCTTTAATATTTTCCAATGAGTTTGTTACCCAATAACCTAATAGTCCATAATTATGACTAAAGAACTGCTTCAGGACATGAAGAGAGTAATATGTGTTTTAAAATGTTATCATGATGTTAGAACTCAAAAAAATTAAAAGTCAAAAGAGAGAATGCAAGTGTCTACGCCACAATCTACTAGCTTCAGAGGAGGATTTAAAGAAAGGGTTGATTCCAAGAAGAAGCATTTCAGCAGAGTTCTGAAAAGCAGATGGAGGGGGAAAACTTTTTTATTTGTTTTATTTGATTTGCATGTTTGCCCCACCTTTCACTTCAAGCTGAGGGTGGGTCATAATACATTAAAATTAAGGCTGAAACGAGCAGCTAAATTGCTGCTCCTGGGAAATTTTGCCACAAATAAAATAAATACATTTTGCCATATCAGGAACTGGGATCGATTTCCTGACCATTTCCTAAATCTGAAGCAATTTCTCAATTCTTCTAATACTGCAAGATACCATTTTGATTGACTGACTTTCTGCTTAAGCCCGTTCGCTGCCAAAATGGCGGCGATGGGCAAATTGTCACACTCCCCCCGGGCAAAAAGGGGCGACTCAGAGTGGGCTGCGCAGTGGAGGTCTGTTAGAAGGCTCCGCTGTGGTGTGAGAACGAGGCTGTCGGGCAGCAGTCCCTGAATGCGCATGCGCGGGCGGCGCAGCGTGGGGGGAAGAACTTGGAAACACGCCCCTTTTAGGCAGGGCGTGTTCCCTGAGAGCCGCGCAGAGCGGCATTCTGAGCAAAGAGTGGACGAGTCAGCCCACCCACCTCCCCTCTTGCACTGTTGTCTTTGATGGTTGCCCTTAGGGAGCCGAGGAGGAATTTTGGCGAACAGCCAGATAACTGGTTCGCTTGTTTCGCCTCCTCAGCAGTGCGGAGTAGGTTAAATAGGTTAATTTGCAATGTGTTCAGTAGTATCTTTTATTTGGTTTATTACAATTTCAATCTGAAAAATATTGAATTTGGTTCATTTCAGTCCAATTAAATAGGGAAATTGGTGAATAGCAAGACTAACGGGCAATTTGACAAGGCTAATGCATAGATTTATGCAGCTGGTATTACAATATTTTCGCACTCTGCAGGGGTCCAGTATGCTATTATAGGTTAAATAGGAATAGGTTAAGAATTTGAGTCATCTCCTTAAGAGATGGGAAGCTGACCTCAGGGCTAATGTGGGGCATCCTGGGAGCAGTGTTATAGCAGGGTGAGTAGGGACAAGCACTGTCTTCACACCCTGTGGGCACGAGCTCCTTACTAATGCCCACAGTTGGGCTTGTTCCTCCTTTCAGCCATTTGCAGTTTCTTTGTCGAAGGAGTGGACTGGTTGCGTAAAGGGTGCTGACACTGGAAGGCACGTCCAGGCTAGTACATAGGATAATAAGTTAAAATGTTAGTTAGCATACTGGACCCGAATTGCTTGGTGCAATTGTCCCCACCGGTCGTAGTTCATTTCATTCTGATTGGTTTTTCAATAAAGAGTGCGGCCAAGTTCAACCCAACTGTTGTGTCTGAGTCTTGATTGGGGGTGCTTCGACAACTGCATACTGTTCATTTACCACATGCCACATTGCTGAGGGTGTCATTTTACTTCCAGGTTTGTTGTTTCCACATTTCTGATCCAGTCACTGTGCGAATACCCCACCCCTTAACACACACCCAGTGCCCCTTAACCACCATTCCAGTGCCTCTAAACAGAATTGTTCTTCTATCTTGTTCTTGGCTTTGACCAATCTGCTGCTGGATTGCATATTAGTAAAAGAATCTGCAACTGAGTCAATGAGTGACAAGGAATTACCAGGGAAGATGGAGTGCAAGAAAGGCGGTATTGCATTGGTATTATCTCTCGGGATTTGAAATGAATGGCAAAGTGGTAAACGACAGTGTGGTAAATGAGATCCCGGTAAGTGGAATGTCGGTAAGTCAAGAAATATTGTTTAAGATATTACTGAATAATACTGAGAGCTTCTCAATTTGACCGTGACAGTATTGGAACCTGGATTTCAATGAGATTTCCTCTTTTGGCAAAATCTTGTTTCAGCCCTAATAAAAACATATCCAAAAGTACACAGATAAAACCAAATTAACGCCCCCCCCCCCCACCAACCCTGCAACATATTAAAAATACAAAAATAAAACCAAGTAGAATCTTCTAATCTTAAACTCCCCAAACCCTACCCCTGCCTGCCAAACACCTGGAGAAACAAAAAGGTCTTGCATTGCCTTTGGAAGATGAGCAGTTTTGGGTTTAGAAAGTGAAACACTTGAAAGTGAACACACTGGAACAGCTCCTAACTTGTCCCTACCTGGATTATTTCAGTAGAGCTACCGCAGTGGGGGATCGTTCAACAAACTATTTTGGGTGGATGCCAGTCACTCACCCCACTGCTGTTTATTGTATTATAATTTTAAAGCAGCCAACATTTTCATTCTGTATGTCGTGTTCACATAGCGTAATGACCAGCCCCCTAGATACGTGCAGTCATTGACCAAGAACTGCTTCACTGCTGCGGAGACTTCCTTTTCCACTTTCCATGCTTAGTGTAGACTTGTAACAGGAATGCAAGAGAAGATGTCTCTGGGTGATAAATAATGTATGCAACCTTTCCATATGACACATTATCCACCCTTGCTATTTTAGTCTGCTGTGTAACAGATAATGCAAATGCTACCTTCTGTAACCTGGAGTAAGCACGATCATGCCTGTCATTACTCTTATACTTGGTAGCTGTACTTTAGCAACCTTTCACCCACCATGCACAATATTTGAAATATCCATTGCTGCCTTGCCTTTCTCTTCACTACCTGAGTAGTGCCATAAAGGAAAGCACCAAAGTTGATGACGTAAAGTTTCCATCAGCGCAGCTTTAGTTTTGGCTAGGTTGGTTGGAGTTGTGCCTTTTATACTTAGGCTGCATTTGACCCCTCCTAAAATCCCTCATTGGACTCCAGTCCTATTGTAGTAAATAGAAAAACTGCAGATTCAGCCCTGTGTGAGAACGCTCTTAGGGTCTGTATCCTTTCTAGTAGCTGACCTTGCTAATGGGAACATGTTCATATGGTTAAGATTAATGAGTCAATTACTTTTACACAAGCTCTCCGTTACATAGACTGTTTTCCTTGACTTGATTATGTTAATTAATAAAAAAAGCTTTCAATCCTCCTTTTATTGATACCCATGCATTAATCACAAGCAATTATCAATAAGACTTTAGTGAATTGTTGTGTTTCCAAGGTCCTCAATGGAAAATATAGTAGGCTGATGGAAAAGGTATGTAAGGTTAATGTTTTCATTGGGTGCTTCCAAGGGAAAATCAAGTTTCTGTACAATGGGATGCAGCGTATTTGAAGTGTTACTTTTATGTGATTGAAAAGAGATCCTGCCTGCATGTAGGTATATATTATATTATGCAACAAATTTAGCTATGTGATGTCAGGTCTTATTATTCCCCAAAGGTGTAAAATCCAGAAAGACACAGTAAGTTTCTAGATTGTAAGTCCCTTGGGGCAGGGCCTGTCAAACTAATATAGTACAGTGCCAAATACATTGCTGGTGTTAGATTAATAATAATAATAATAATGAATAATAAATTAACGATACACCAGACTCAGTAACTCTGAGTTCCATGCTGTAACTCTTATCTTGCTGCTTCTAGGGAGCTGTCCACTGGTATAACAGCAACAGTTGCCTGTAGATTATAATTACACTATCAAATGAAAATATTAATTGGTACCAACACATCTCAGATAAGACTTGTGATTTGGATGCTGCATGTTTAACGATCAGTCCCCAATGACAAGTTGGTGGTTAAGGCTGTACCATAGAGCTCTGTTCTGGCAGCTTTGCAACAGCAGTTTTTTCCCCTGCTGACTAGGTGCCACCCTCCCCATGAATTTGGATCTCTATATGCACATGTCATCAGCATTGTCTGGAAGTGGCATGGGCTGGCCCATACTTCAAATTTACCCGTAAACTATTGGTCAGAGGGATATTTAGCAAAACCATACAAGGTAATGCCAACAATAGTGTGGTCAATATGAGCTTCTGCAATTCCAGTGTCAAGTGGATATCATGGTGGTGAGTAGGACTTGAAGTATGATTGACCCATTTTCTTACAGTAAAATCGAATAAAACGGAAAATTCTGCTCTTGGTTAAAATCGGGCAGCACTACTGATGTCAATAAAAACATTTGGTCCTGAAAAGGAGCAGAGACTTAGGGCGCTTTCCAACGAGACAGATCAGGATGGGATGGAATGTGCAGCCTTCGGTGTTGCGGATTCCCTGAGAGGTAGCATTTTGCTACTATGCTGGATGCGTATGTTTGCCAGTAAAGATCTGCACTTCTGCCCTTCCCACGAGACAGAAGCTGCACGCCATTTGGCTTCTGAACTTTCCCGCAAAGCCAATGGCTGCGCGTTCTGTCTTCAGAAAGCGCCCTTAAAGTAGGAGAAGCCTTCTGGCTTATAGAGCACACAGTAAAATGTGTGGATCTTTTTTTTAGTTTGCTTTGTATCCCATACTCATCACTCAGCTTCATCTCCATGAGCCCAGTATTCTGTTGAGACCCACACTGACGAGCTGAAGCCCAGGTGAGTGTGGGGGGTGAAACACTTAAGCTGGTAACATTCCATGCCTGGGTAAATCTTTCAACAGCTCCAAAGGAGACAAAGCCAGAACCACCTACTTGTCGTGTGTGTGTGTGTGTGTGTGTGTGTGTGAGAGAGAGAGAGAGAGAGAGAGGAGTACACTTGATTATGTTAATTAATAAAATTATTTTATTTTATTCCGGTGAGGAGTTGAATGAGAAGTGAAGTGATGCATTGGTCATTTGCTCATCAGTAACCAGAATGCCTTTCTGTCCAGAACAATGCTGAAGGTCCGTGCACAGACCAAGTGTGTTAGAAGTGTTTGTGCACATAGACATATTCTTTCTTTTTCTCCAGAGTGCTTTGTAGTAGAAAAACCACAATTCTCTGTCTCTGTGTGTGTGTACATAGACTGTCCCACCTCTCTGATCCATAAATAGGGAGTGGAGGTAGGTGGGGAGCACACGTTTGTAGCACTGGGGTCGGTCCTTCTTGAATTCCCCTCCCCCCCGGCTGTCCTTTTTACCCCAAACACGGGGGAAATGGGTGGAGGGTCTCCTCTGATCCTCCTTGTTTTTACACCGCTGGCACTTTGCCAGCCAGAACAGTGGAACACTTCCTCCCTGTTCAATTATAAGGTTAGAAAAAGTACTCTTAGCCTATAAGGCTGTTAAGGAAACGAGTGCTGTACAATTTATAGCCAGGATGTAAACTGGAATGTCTTGTCTTGTATGCAGCCATGAATACTGTATTGCATTAGTCCACAACCATTTTGCTTTTCTACCTCCACTTCACTGCTACAGATAGTTGACAATAGAAACTCGTGATCGGTGATGGATGCCTGGCATGCAACCAACCGTTAGAGATTTCTGTGCCTGCTGAATAGTCTCATTAAGGAACAGCCGTGTATCCCTTTCATTGAACAAGAGAGAACAATAGCAACTACAAAACTAAAGCTAATTTTGTGGGGAATAGAATAATTTATTCTACCATTAGAACCCCACTCCCCCGGTGCTGTTTGGTCACCATGCTGTAGGATTACATAGAGCTAATGCCAATGTTTGGGGGTAGTGGAAGAGAAATGGAGGCTAGAAGGTGCTGTGGTGATGGGTCTCACTTCCATTGACTGTGTACAAGGCAGGAGCAGGAGGTTATGGGTATGTAGGCTGGCGAACCCCATCCAAGATTGAAGGAGGCATTCACAAATCCATCAGACCTATCCAGTTAGTGGTTCAGAGCCATTAATCAGAATAATAAGGATATATGTTCTAGTTGTGATGGGACTGGGACCTCTTTGCCCCACTCAGGGCTGACTGTGACTCGGTTTCCCCACTTACAGCACCCACTGGACCAGCTCACTGCAGAACTATTCTAGTCCACAAGAGGTTGGCATTTCATCACCTTTACCTCAGAGCTTCCCAAAGCACAGAAATAAATTACAAGGTTTGCCTGAATCTCACTCAGAAATTCCCTCCACTGTGTCACTCCAGTGTCAGGATCCACACAAGCACGCACGCGTGCATGCACATACACAGAGAGAAAACGAACACAATTCTAAGTTACTTGGTTAGTTTTAAGCTAATCTTACCCTATGCAGTTGTACACTTAAAGGTTCAGTTCAGTCGTAAAGGCTTTTCTTTTCAGAACATGATGTTGAAAGTTGGGTGCAGATTCTTATTGGCAGTTGGTCAGTTCCAAGAGAATAGAAGGAATGAATCTCTTTCCTTTGTCTATGATTGCTTTAAGTAGTTTTTTAACAGCTCTTCCCACTTTTTGAAGTCTTGTCGTTGGCATGTCCTGGGTGTCTCCCTCGTCCTGCATGTACGCCAGGTAGTAGTCCCCATTTGTATTTCTTAACACCATCATTGTTGTGCTAACTGTCCCAGACAGGATGTCTGGGCTCTTACAATGTATTTCTTCTCATTCCTAGGGTTTTGATACAATATTTCATGTTTACATTCCCCTCTATGGTCGTTTTTACACGGACTTGGATGCCCCCCCCTCTCGGTGTTCGGACACACACACACACACCTCCACCAATCGCGCCAAAACACACCCCACCTTCGTCCATGTATTTAAGGCCTATGATACCAAACATGCCTACAGAATATTAACATACAGTGCTCACACCATATACAGTATAGGCTACTTTTAGACGTGCACGGCAAACACGCCACATAAAATCACGGTGCGTGTAAATATGCTGCGTGTGGGATTTAGATGTGATATTTCACACATTAGAGCCAGTAGCGCATTCTTTTAAAGCCACAAATTAAATACCTCAACATCCTAACCCTAACCCCCACTGGCCCCGCAGTGAGACAGCTGCACTTTCCTGCCACTACGCACAGAGAATCAGGCCCTCCGTAGCTTGTGTGACTGCACACAAGGACTCCAAAATATGTATATATTTTAATTTATTCAAAACTTATAGCCCGCCCCTCCTGCTCAAAGGCAGCTCGGGGCGACGAACAACATGCACAAAAAAAATTTCAACAATAAAACATTTTAAAATAAATCTACAAATTTTAAAACAAGTCATAAAAACACACATAAAAACATAATATTCCAGGCCTTTTAAGAGTCATTTAATTTTTGACATGCCAGGCTATACTTAAGTCACGTTTTCTCTTCAGTCACAAGGGCTACTTTTTATTTTAGATAAAAGTTGATTCTCAAGCATTCACATGTCTTCATGCTGGGGCTTTAAGAGCTGGTGGAGCTCCACTGAAATCAATGTAGTGATGCCAGCTGATCTGGCATTGTACCTGCCTAGAAAGGCTTGTCTGCACTGGAACATTAAACTGTGCTAGTAACAATGTTAATTAACCCCATGCTCCTGCGTTACCCCATGTGTTAATTGTCTCATTGTGGAGGAGGATTGTTAACCATAACCAGATGGTGCAATTTTAAACATGTCCTCCTTTTACAATTATTCCTCTGATGCCTAATACCATGGTAGATAACCCATGTTATAATAAGAATTAAAGAACCCTTTTGATGAAGGCTTTCCATATTGAGGCAGGCTCCAATCTTATACTTAAGATAGCAAGGTAGATGCTGTACTGAGGAGCTGTCTCTTATTTTCGTGTTACAGACTACACTCCGGCATACAATGTAGAATGAGCTCCAATGCAATTCAATTGCTGTACTTGTTGGCGTATTTGTTCCCCCCGCCCTCCGCCCAGAAAAGTGTAGGTTCCTCTTTGGCCCAATTTGCAGCAAATAGACTGTCACACAGTAGTTCATGTGTACTGAATTTAGACCTAAATGTGTTGAAGTTGTAAAAGTAACAATCATATAAATTATTCAAGCAGTCCCTTGATTCAACTTGAATTTTGCTGGCGGTTGGTTTATAGGGTTCGGTTGTCAAGGCATGCAATTGAAGGCAGTCATTTACTGAGCATCAGGAATACCACTGAGGGTGAAAGGGGAACTAACAAGGCTCGGCAGATATTTAGAGCACTGAATCAGTGGCTGGAAACGCTCTTTTGTGTATGTGCAGCACATGTCACAGAATTCACTCAAATCTACGCTCTTGCTCTCATTTTCTCTCCTGCTTCTCCCTCCCAGTAACAAGAGTCTGAGCATCCAATTGGAGATGCTACTCTGTAATAGACTGTGCCTCTTTCTGAATGGAATTACACTGCCCCTCATGACTACTGCATTTCCAAAAATTAAAACTGTGAAAGAAATTTATTGATTTTATTTATTTTGTTCAATTTGTATCCCGCCCATCCTGCGAACAGCTTGGGGCAGCTAACAACTTCATCATAAAAACAATTTTAAAACAGAATATAAACAATCCATAAAAACACTACAATAAGCTGGGATAAAAACAACAAATAAATAAGGGTGGGGCAAGATAAAACACCGCCTAAACCCCCCCCTCCCCAAAGGCCGGGGCAAACAGCCAGGTCTTACAAATTCACCGAAATGTCAAAAGGCTTGGGGCCATGCGAGCTTCCTCTGGGAGGAAATTCCAAAGGCGCGCCTGGCCACCGAGAATGCCCTCTCCATCGTGGCCTCCTGCTTAACATGGGGAACCTCCAAGAAGGCACCCCCGGCGCACTGAAGGAGCCGCTCTGGGGCATGGAGGACGAGGCGGTCCCTGAGGTATGAGGGGCCCAGACCGTGAAGGGCCTTATATATTAGCACCAATACCTTGAACCTGGCTCGGCACGCTATCGGCAGCCACTGCAGAGTCCGGAGCACAGATGTTATATGCTCCCGACAGCCCGTCCCCGATAGGAGACGGGCCGCCACATTCTGCACTAGCTGTAGCCTCTGAACGAGGAAGAAAGGCAGCCCCATGTAGAGCGCATTGCAGTAGTCCAGCCTCGAGGTGACAAAGGCATGGATGAGGGAGGCCAGGTCTGGGCCATAGACGAACGGACGCAGCCTCCGCAACAGATATAACTGGTAGAAGGCGGCCTTCGTCACTGCCTCCATCTGCTGCTCCAGGCGGATGTCTGCGTCCAAAATCACCCCCAGACTCAGAACCTGACAAGCTACAGGAGGGCGAACCCCCCCAATCAGGGGGGCCGACACCTCCCTTGTTCTCCCCACCACCATCACCTCCATCTTATCGGGGTTGAGCCTCAGTCTTCTCTACCACTCCGCCACAGCCTCCAGACACTGGGATAGCAGCGAGATGGCAGGGTCTGGGTTAGCTGAAAAAGAGAGGTACAACTGAGTATCATCAGCATATGGGTGACATCGCACCCCAAACCCTCTCACAACCTCCCCCAAGGACTGCATGTATACATTAAATAATAATGGCGACAGAATGGAACCCTGCGGAATGCCGCAGAATAAAGTGTGGGGCAAGATGTCTCATCCCCCAGCACCACCCACTGGCTTCTCCCCGAGAGGAATGAGCAGAACCATTCAAGAACAGTCCCGTCCAGACCCCCCAGGTCATGCAGCCATCTCAACAGCAGCCCACGGTTCCACGGTATCAAAACAGCTGAGATATCTAGCAGGATGAGAAATGCTGAACATCCTGCATCCATCTCCCGGTGGAGGTTGTCGACCAAGGCCACCAACTCCGTCTTGGTGCCATAGCCGGAGCGGAATCCAGATTGAGATGGGTCCAGGAAACCAATGCTATCTAGATGTGCCTGGAGCTGGGTCGCCACCGCCCGCTCCATAACCTTCCCTAAAAAGGGAAGGTCAGAGACAGGATGGTAGTTGGCGAGTGCGTCCATATCCAACAATGGTTTCTTCACCAGGGGGTGCACCACAGCCTCCTTAAGACTAGGCGACAACCTCCCCTGCTGCAAGGACGCATTGACCACCCTTGCCAGCACCATCCCCAACATCTCCCTGGAGGAAGGTTGATGTTGGGTGTTATATAAATACACTACAGCTGAAACGAATAGGTCTTTTAATATTTGTGAGTATTATTCACATTTTTGGATTGTTCCTCTGAATAATATGTGAAAATCATAACGAATAAATAGATATGTGAGTATTTCAGTTATTAAGTATTTCTATAGTGCCGGTGGTGTACCTGGCACTGTACAATGGTTAATTATAGACCCCTGCCCTAAGGGACTTGTAATGTAGGAGAAACAAGGGAGTGGAGACCAGCCAAAAAGGAGCACAAGGAGAGGTAGGAATAGATTCACAATGTTGAGATGTTGCAGGTGCAACATGCTTGGTTAGTTCAGTTATTCCAATCATTTTGGTTTTCTGGTTACTTCATTTTAAACTATATTTTAGTTCAATAGTGCACACGGCTCATGATATAAGGAGACCACCAGGAATGTGAGGGTGACTCTGGATTGAGAGTTGTGCTTCAGTGTCAGAGAAAGAACCTAGGAGGCAGGTTCAGTGAAAATCTTAATAGGACACATGCAGGAGGAATACCGACTATTGCAAGAGTACTGGAAAAATAAACAACCCAAGCAGGGTGTGTTCAAAGAGTGAAATTAAGGGGGCACTCTTACACTATTGAAGTCAGTAGCAAAACTCCCATTTACTTTAAAGGTGGAGGATTGTCCTGCCAGTCTTCTTTGTGTAGGCTACTGGGAGATTAAGGCATGGTGGGGCAGCCCTATAAAAGGGAGTTGTTGTTTATTATTATAGCATCTTATTTCATCTACAACACAGAGATTTGTTGGAACAGAGAATTTTCTTCCACATTATTATCCCTTCTTTCCTTTCTCTCAGCTACATTTCAGATAGAAGGATTTTCAAATTCAGCAGCATGCGCTCCTTCTCCCTATTCCTTTCTCTCTCTTCTCCCCATGACCAGATACTTCTTTCTTTTCTCCTCACTTAGGAATCTCATCCTCTCCCCTAGTCGGATAGAAGGCAATACTGCACCACCACTTTCTCTGGACTGAAAGAGATAATTCAGGTGGATGGATTCCATCTCCATCTCCCACTCTGATCAGGGTCCAATGGAAGAGGGACCGGCCGTGATCGGTCAACATTTTCTTGGAGATCCGAATTGGTGCGTTAATTCTCCCACCTCTGCAGCTCACCATCTTGTACATGTACAACATATGTTTTTGTGCATGTGCAAAAAAGGTATGTTGCCTATTTTGTGCATGTGCAAGATGGCGACTTGCAGGGGTAGAGAGCTGAAAGAACAGAGTTCAGCCAAATGTTTGGAAAGGTGGTGAACCTATGCATGCCATTCCGTATCTCCAGATTATATCCACGGATATGGAAGAGGCAAACTGCTTCAGCCCTACTTTTTCTACATTCTCATCTCTTGAAGGGCGTACGGCAACGTTCAGCAGCGTGGAGGGTGAACGAGCCAAGAGGGAGGGAGAATGGCAGGAGCTAGGGGAAGGGGGTGAATGATGAGTTCTCATCTTGTGGGCAGAAATCTCTATGTAGAACAGTTTTTCTTTAAAAAAAACCCATCTGCAATAAAGGCCATTTTTGCATCAGGATGCTTCCCCACATGTCCACCCAGTGGACACATAGGGGAGCGCCTGTGTAAAAGTGGCAGTGCATAAGCATGCACTCCCGCGACCCACCTATCTCCACCTGTTTCCATTCATGGAGCAACCAGAGAAAAGCCGGGTCACTTCATAAGTAGAGATGGGTGTGCACCCATCTGACGTCTCCCTCCATGCATGGCCCCCCAGCGGCGCACACATAGTCCACCCTCCCCATCGTGGTCCATGTAAAAATGGCCACAGAAAAGGCAGGGGCTGTAATAAATTGGATTACCAGTTAGTTTTTATTGTGGTATACTAGGGAAACAATATTAATGCCAGCAAATATTTCCATGTGGAGATCAGTGGGTCCTCAAGAGATGGAGATGGGGAAACATACCATAGCATGCTGTTTGTTCATGGATTTTACCCTCACCAACCCTGCCTCTGCCCGTAGGTTCACAAATCCAAAGCAGGTATCTGAAAGAGCAACATGGGGTAATTTTAGACGTTACGAGACCACAGTCAACCACATTGAAACTCCTGTGGTGACCAAAAGTGCCGTAACGCCTAAAGAATTACCGCCAGATGTTCACCACGGTGAACCTCCGGCGGGAATCTTTTTGACCATGATTCTGGACCTTCGGCCACCCGGAGGTTCAGAATCGTGGTTAGCTGGACCACGGTCCGGAATCGGTCAAAAGTAACGTGTGATTGGCCGCTACGCCCACCCGTCTCCCGGAGGGCGGGCGGCTGAGGGAGCATGGGTGGTGGTGCTGTGCAGCCGCACGTTGTGCCGTGCAGCCCCTCCCCCGATCCCCTGTAGGAATCAGCCAGCACGTCTGATGGACAGCTGGGCTGATTCCTGTCTGGCATCCAAAATAGATCCCAGACCGTGGTTGAGCGTGGCGGGCCGAGTGGCCCGTCACGTCTAAAATTAACCCATGGTCTTAGGAAAAGGACAAAGAGCTCTGGATGCCTTCATTACTGGAATAGGCTTGGTGTACTAATTCATGATTGTTTGGCTTGCCCACAGCCTGCATTCTGGATGTGTGTGTGAGAGGCAAGAAATGGGTGAGAAATGAAGTATCATTTGTTAAACAGAAAATTCTATCCTAAGTGTCATTTACATCTGTAATTGTTTGCTTTGTGCATCAACAATAACATTTAAACAGAAAATTCAAACCTTGAGCTCTACCAGAAAGGATGGGGAGGGCGAGCGCATAGGATGTGACAGTTACCCTACATTATGCTCACTTGAAACCTGCATTACAATGCCACAGTGGAAATAAAGGGCTTTAGGGCTTCTTCACATGAGCAAGTGATATGAGGTAATAAGCCTTCAAATTGCACCCTTGCTTCTGTTCACATGAGCACCACGGTTGTAATGAGCCTGGCTGTTCTCATCTGAATAGCCACAGGGCTGTTCCTCTGAGTAACAATCTCCTCTCACAATGTTCCTATAAGCCTGAGAGTTCACACATCCTTCCCTGTCTCCCAAATCACTGAAGCCAAAATGGAGCGCATCTTGTACTACCCTCCTTTGTGAGAGGTGTTAGGGTGTGTGTGTGTGTGTGTGTGTGAGGTGAGTAACTTTTGCTGAGCAACCCCTAGTCTGAGAGCTAAGCATGCTTTTCCTGGATTCTTGAACCACCTTCCCTTGTACAGTTTGAACTTTCGTACCATAATCTGCCTCTCTCCGATTTCTGACTTTAGCTCCTCCTCCACTTGAATTAGGTGTTGTAAAATCAATGAGTCCATTTTTCATGGGCTCATTATGCTCTCCAGGGAAGTACCTGTGGGGAAATTAAGAATTAAACAAGAGGGAAACTTATTTGATTATTTATGTTTAAATATTGAATATTTAAAGAGACCTATCTTATGTTTGTACTATTAATAATACAACAAAGCTCTATATGTTCAGGAATAATGAGAACTTAAAAGCGGATTGGTTTAATTTTGGGTTTTTTTTTTAAGACAAAGAAGAGTTCATCTCAGACTACCATACATCACAAACGAAGTGCAGTTTTCATACAGAAGGATATCGGTTGGTTTTCCTTGGACTCTGTAAAATGCACGAACACGTGATCCAACATGTGAGACCAGACAAGGGCTGTTGGATATTGGTCACAAAATAAAGATCTCCTCCAGCTATTTACAGTGCGTGTTACATGAAGATCAGCTTAATGTAAAGCTGCCTGGGGTCTATTGGAACATATGTTCCAGATTTGTGAACATTTGCTTACTTGTTGGAAGAGGACACTATATTTGAGCCAGATGCCCAGCTATAGGGGACGCTTTGGGTACTAGCATCTGCCTGTACTCACGGTCACCTCCAGCAAAGACTCTGCAGCTGTAAATAGCTCTCTGGGGCCAGAGTCCCAAGTTACTGTGGAAGTCTAGTGAGTCTAAAGACTTTGACTTTCTTAATCCAGCTCCCTCGCCAGAACTCTCTGCTGCCCTTTATTTCAGATACATTGGTTTTTTTTCACGCGGGGAGATCTGTTCCCCTCATTCTGTTCTGAATCTGAATGTTGTTGTTAACTATTTATATAGTGTCGGCAATGCACTTGGCACTGTACAATCATTAATTATGGACAGGTCCCTGCCCCGGTCGCTTTACAATCTAGGGAAGGCAAGGGAGTGAAAAGGAAAATGACAGCACTCCTGCAATGCAATAAAAAGCAGGGCTGTAAAAGCACATTGGATTGAAGAAAAGGTCTGGAGAATCTCTTTATTCCATAAGGAGGCAGCTCTAAAAGTCCAATAAAAAGGGCCATGGTAGGCTTCTGTCTTCTCTGTCTCTTCAAATACTATTTCCCAGGGAATTGGGAGAATCAATTTCATCTCTGAATGGAACTAATGACATGGATGCTGCAGCTATCCCTCTAAATCTGTAATAGGGCTATTAATGATTGTGGAAATGGATAGTGACAGAGAGAGTCAGAGCCAACGCCTGTATCATCATGGGGCTGGCAGCGCTTATAAGGACACTGCTAACCTAAACCTGAGCACTAAAAAAAAGTATCCCTACCTGCATATTGGTAATACTATGTAGGTTACTCAGACTGACAATAAAAAATAACTCATTTTTTCATGCATGCGACTTTGGTTTACATTTTGCTCTGCATCCATCTTGGACAAAAAAAATCTCCTTTTGTTATTAGGCAGTATCTCATTTTGCTTCTTGGGCTCTAGCATAATTTTGCTTCTCTTGCCTGAAACAATTAAGTTTATATTCCATGCTTTAAATTACCTACGCTGCAATCCTCAAGCCACTTTCTTCAGAGTAGCCCCATTGATTTCATTGGGACTACTCCAAATTAAGCTGTTTGTGGATTGCATCTCTGTTGGTTGGAGCCCTTCGTGCTCGGCTTGACCTCCAAGAGTCCCTTCTCATGTTACGAGAAATGTGCAAAAGGGAAGTGATTCAGTTGTTAAGCCTTGGTTTGTGTCTTGACACTTGTAGGTTATTTGTTGAGGCATCCTGTGATCTAACCCTTTCACATGTTTAAAAAGCCCCGGGAGGGAACAGGTTTTTGTGGTTTTTCATCCATTGAGAATGTGCCCTGAATCTCTGAGCTGAGAAGCTTTGTATGCTGTTTATGCCCCTCGTCATAAGTGACGAAAAGCAATAGACTGCAAAATGCTTAAATTAAATGAAAGTCTCTTTTCATTGAGTTTTAAAAAATCTATATATTCAGATTTTGTTACTCAAAAGTTTGGGCTTCAGTTTACTGGCCATTTAATTTAGCATGTGCAGAAAGAATTAATTTTTAATATGACTTTGCAGATCTTGCAATTTGAGAAATCAGCCCTGTCTCTTCTGATACAGCTTTGCTTTTTTGCCACTAAATATTGGCTTGAAATAAAAAGGCAGAAGTAATGGTAGATTGATGGTGCCATCCTGTCCCTACTGAGGTCAATCATGACTCAGTTCTCACTGACTTTAATGGGTGAAGACTGCATTTTGACATCTCCAAATTCTGAAAACCTAAAAAGGCAAGCCCACTGCCTTTTTTTTTTTTTTTAACCCTAGCAAGCATTTTATATGATGGATTCTCCATGCCTTAAAAGAAGGGTTTGTTTGTAACAACTGCCCCCCAATAAAGAATAGTAAAAAAATATTCTCACCAAATTTCTGCTATAGCAGAATGGGCTGCTATTGAGGCGGCTGCGTGACCTGGGGGGTCTGGGCAGGACTGTTCTTGAATGGTTCCGTTCATTCCTCTTGGGGAGGAGCCAGCGGGTGGTGCTGGGGGAGGAAACATCATGCCCGCGCGCTTTATCGTGTGGCATTCCGCAGGGTTCTATCCTGTCTCNCGGCTGCACGTCTGTTGTGCTGCCCCGGTCCGCAATGGTTCGGCCCGGTTCCCGGCCGTGGTCCAGGTCCCGTCACGTCTGTTTGGGTCGTTTTTCCACCCCGGGCCGTGGTTGTTCTGTTCACCCCCCCTGGGGGTTCACTGTGGTGAACCGGCCTCCCGTAATGTTGAAATCACCCGAGATCATCTAGTGCTAAGTGTAATAGTTTTGTTTATGTAACTGATGTGAATGAGGCAGGGAGTGGTATTCTCACAGTAATGATGGTGAAAACTGATAAATCAGTGTGCTATACACCCAATGAAGCTGTTTTTTGGAAAATATTTTCTGCCTGCCTACTATGACTACAGAGCAAAAAAAATTGAAATTATGCATCAGCCAAGAACCAAGAATTTGCATGAGCTAAAAGCATATGTAATGTGATGGGTTTCTAAAAGTATAGCATTTTAGTTCTGGAAAGGCTCTTAAAAACCATCTAGGTCTTCCCCTTCTCTTAAACAGGAGCAATTGGATCTAGACCATATCTGAGAGGAATTTAATCTACCAAGTAAAAAAAATCCCTATGAGAGAAGTGTCTCTGACCTTTTCCTGCAGAAACATTTTTGTACCACCCTGCAAGCCCCAAATACAGGTCTTGTAGGACAAGTGCGAGGGAAGCTTACTTCCACACTGAACAGCAAGAAATCACTCTCCCACTCCCATCTGCCAAGCAATCCCAATCTGAGGTTTGCAAGGTGGGTGGGGGAAATCTGCTTCTCTGATGAAGAGCTGTTTAGTGAGGATCTCTATTTTAAGGGGTGAAAACAATTTTCACGGGCAAGCCCATTTTGCAATTTCTGCACTGTTTTTATCCCTTAAAATATCTCTCTATAAGGTAACCTGTTCTTAAAGCTTCCAGGGATGGGGAGTCCACAGCATCCTCAGTAACCTGATCCACTGCCTCTTCTACAATCTAAAGTGGGTCCCAAATTTAGGCCAGCAACTGTAATTTGTATGTAGCACAAGGAGGCGTGGAAGGGAAACTTAATCAAGTTTTATTAATTTTGTCCACACAATCTGTTTTTTTCACTGAACTTAAACAGTGTTAAATATCCAGCCTACACAGAGAATCTTAATGCACATGGAAACTGGCAGTTGAAACTCAAGTATAGTTCTTTGTACCACAGACACTTTTGTCTGCGGTATCCCAACTCAAGAGGTGTTACCGCATCATCCTTCAAATGTGCAGTACAAATATGCAGATAATAGCATGGCAAAGGAGTGTGGGAGATGGAAATGACTCAGGCTACGCAACTGTGTCCTTTGCTGCCTTGGGTAGTAACCATAAAGGAAGGGAGGGGGGTAGTTTCTTTCTTTATTTTTTCTTTAAAGACTTAAGAAGTGTATTAAGCCTCACAGCATTAGCCTGTTAAAGGTGAATTGCAACACAAAGAACAAAAATGTACTTTTCAGCATATAATGGTGAAGTACATCCCCACTAATCAGACTGAGGATTGAATGTCTGCAAGTGGCATGGAGACTATTTAAAAACACCATTTTAGAGGCCCAGACTAAATGTATTCCACAAAGAGAAAAAGGTAGCAAGAGGACAAGTGTATGACAGCGTGGCTAATGGTGAAGTGAGGGAGGCCATTAGAAGCAAAAAGACATCCTTTAAAATATTCTTCACCACAGAAGAGATACCCACCCCGGAACTATTATTTGTAGGAAATTAATCTCAAGGACTATCATAAATCAGCATAAATACAGAAGAGCAAATTGACAAATTAAGCAGTAACAAGTGACCAGGATTGAATGTTATTCACCCAAGAATTCTGAAGGAACTCAAATATGAAATTACAGAACGACTATTGGTAATTGTAACCTATCACTAAAATCTGCCTCTGAATTTGAGGACCAAAATGCAATATCAATTTTAAAAAATGCAACACCAATTTTTTTTTTTTAAAGTGTCCTGAGGCAACCCAGGAAGATACAAACTGGTGGGCCTGATGTTGGCACTGGGAAAATTTTGAGACAGTTATTACAGCGCGGGAGTGCTCTAATAGTTATGATGTGTTACATGACACATTATAAAGCTCTGACATTCTATTTCTTCTAAAACCAGCATGATCAAAGTTAGGATTGTGCAATTTGTTGAGGAGTATCACCGGGATAAACAGTTCATGCTGTGACAATTTCAGCTGAATCCGTTTGATAAAAGCTGAGATATCACACTTTGAATACTGCACTTTCAAGTCTGATTTTTTCATTTAGTTAGACCATCTCGATCTGGGCAGGTTAGGGGGTTGAGTGTTGGTGGGGAGGAGGAATTAGCCTTTGAGAACATTAAAGGAGGCTGCCAGGCAGTGCCTCTGGGGTTTTATTTGTAAATCTGATTTAGTAGTTTTAAAGTTATGGGGTTGTAATAAACACGTTAGACTATGGAGAGGGGCGGGGGCTGCTTTGAAGAGGGGCACTGCTCACCGAGGCGGTGAGACTTCTCCTGTCTTTTCCTTCCATGAGTGAGGCTCAGGGCAATCGTGTCTGCAGGTTTCAGAGCGCCAGTGGGCAAGGGACCGATGGCAGAGGGGCACTTTGGGTGTGGGGGAGGCAAGGAGGTGAGGGCAAGGGGGGCACTTTGTATTGAACAAAAAACTTGGATATTCCATAGTGAAAAAAACTCTGGTTTACAAGATGAGTTAAGGGTCTTGCAAATTCAATCATACACTAAGAAGCATGGACATTGCAAGTTAAGGCTCCTGCCTTAACTTCCATGCCATGTTAGTAGTAAAGACATTGTACAGCTCACATATTGTGCTCACACAACTTAGGCTCCATGTACCCACACAGTTTGCCTTCATCTTTCAGCCCCAATCCTCTTCCTCTGCAGGTTGGGGGCAACACTGAAACTGGGGACAGGAGGGCATGAGCTGGCCCCTCACCCCCTCCATTCCCTCTATCCTTTCATGTCGGTTGGGGAGAATGGGACAGCAGAGTAATGTCTCACATCCCTCCCTCTTACCCACTAGTCCACACTGCCCTCCCAGAGCACAGTGAAGGTGGGTAGAGTTGTATGCACGTTTAATTAAAACTTTAAGTTGGGTATGCATTGAAATTAATAAAATGGAATGGCCATTGGAAGGAATGGAGGCAACAGTAGTGCCGATTTCTAAATAAATACTATTGTCATTCCAACATTCAATTAAGTGATTGTGAAATTATACAACACAGCTGCATCTTTGGGAGTACATAGGGAAGGCAAAAGGGTGTGAAATAATGAGGAAGGCACCAGATGCAGTAAGTGGAATGGTTGGAATGATAGGGAAAAATACAAAGATTGTGCAGGATTAAGTAAGTGGGTGGAATGACAGGAGGAATTAGAAATAGTTACAACAAGGTTATGAGGCTTAACCCCGACAAGACGGAGGTGATGTTGGTGGGGAGGGTGAAGGGGGTGGTGGCCCCCCTGGTTGGGGGGGTTCGCCCTCCTGTAGCCCTGCGCGCCCCAGAGCGGCTCCTTCGGTCTGCCGGGGGTGCCTTCTTGGAGGTCCCCCGGGTCAAGCGGGGGGCCACAATGGAGAGTGCATTCTCTGTGGCCGGGCCGCGACTTTGGACTCCCTTCTGGAGGAAGCTCGCCTGGCCCCTAGATATTCCAGCGAAGCTGCAAAACCTGGCTGTTTGCTCAGGCCTTTGGGGAGGATGGGGGTAGGGTGAGGTTTTTTTTTAGCTACCCCACCTGATTTGTTATTTATTATATAGTATGATTTTTAGCCCTGTTTTAATATTTTAATATTATTATAAAATGTTTTAAATTGATTTTATTGTATTTTATCTGTTGGAACCGCCCCGGGCTGCTTTGCAGGAGGGGCAGGGTATAAATTCAGTAAATAAATAAATAAATAAATAAATATTTCTAAATACTCATTAAAATTAGCTTTTTCAATTAATCTGTAGTCCTTTTAGGGTTTTATTTAATTTTAAAAAATATTTTAAAAAATAATAATCGCTGTTTTCGCCAGTCCTTATGAAAGATAATCCACATCCAAGTCTTTTTAATAGTATATTGCAACCTGATAAATTGGCAGTCCTCCAGCCTCTGTAATACTCCTGCCAAGAGCCTGGGCCCCGAGACCTTAAATGGACTTTTTTTTCCAAATTAAAACATGTTTTGTTTGGGCTGGGCTTTTAATTTAATCCTGAAGTGATTTTCACCTTTCTGTGTCTGCTGCCAGCAAGCAAGCTGGCTCAATATTCATCCATGTTGGGTTTATTTTAGGTGCCTGTACAGCCAAGAGAGGCTGCTGTTTGCAGTGCAAGCTCATCAAAACAGTGATTCTCATTGGTGAAGGTGCTCTATGAGTTTGAGTCTTGGGGCACCTTTAGACACAATGGAAAGGGGTGACTGAATGTGTGTTGATTGACACCATTGTATAGCCATACATGTTTCCCCGTGTTTAATATGTTGCAGTACTTAGACATAATGACTGCTTTTCCACACCCAGGGACTAATCAGGGTCTTGCCTATCACTTGCACTGGAAGCTCTCCTTGCAGAAGCACTCCCATGGAATTATGGGATTTGTAGTCCATTCAGGAGAGTGGCTGGGTCTGTCCCAAATTTTCTTCTCTCTGCTGCAGCTAAACAGTTCAGTCGTCACTTCTCACCCTCTCAGGAGAGCACAAAGACAGTGTGCTGCAAGGAAGCAGCTGTCAGTGTGCAGCAAGGAACTAGGCGCTGAGTGGAGGATTCAGGGCAGACAGGAAGGAATCGAGGCATACAGACCAGAAATGGCTGTGAACACACCACCCGATATCTTTAGACACAACGTTAGCCACGGAGAGAGGGAAAACACTCAACTGCTGCACTCAAGACATCTGTGCAACTAACAAAGAGTTAATGGGGGGGGGAAGACAAGTGGCCAAAAATAGTGACAGTGCTTAGAAACAACGCACAGTCACAGGACTAACATCTTAACCACCCAATCAGTGTTGGGTCTAAGGTCGCCCTTGATCTTTTCCTGCTGTAGTGTTCTCACTTCAACTCAAGAGGAGCTTGTGTCAAATAAGATTTCTTTTGTTTGTGGATTTAAAATTAAGACTGTTCCTAACTTTAGCAGTTAGCTGCCTATTCTGTACTGTTTCTGAGCCCTGGAATTCCAAAATGAAGAGGAACCATTTGACCTTTCCAACCCTTTCCCACATTATTAAACAGTGGAATTAACTACTAGGCACACCTGTGTTGGGTGGCCCTGGTGTAGGCAGATAGTTCCCCCTTAAACCAAAGCACTGGTTTCAAAGTTCCTTTGAAGTGGAAAGTTGTACAAAAAATTCTTGCCCAAGAAGTAACTTGGAAGATAACTAGACAGTAGTCCTGTGCTAGTGTAGCAGAACACAAAAACAGTATTATTCATTATTATTATTATTATTATTATTTATTAATTACCTCATGCTCCTCACTACCTGCTTCCAACCTGGTGTCGAATTTACTCTGGATCTGAGCAATCTTGTCTGCAAAGTAGGTGGCAAACTCCTCACAGCAGTCAGTCTGGCCTCCCTCCAGATGGAGGGAGGCCAGACTGCTCAGCCCGCGCATCACCTGGAACAGCTCTGCTGGATGCGACTTTGCAGACACTATGAGGGCAGCAAAGAATTCCTTCTTTGCTGTCATCACAGTCACAACATAGGACCACAAATAGGTCCTATGGAGAAGTCGGTCAGATTCAGAGAGAGTCTGACACCAGCATCGCTCTAGTCTCCTGCCTACCCGCTTCATACACCACAGCCCCTCGGTAAACCAAGGGGCCCTGCGGTGACGAGACGAAGGCAGTAGATGTCTCGGAGCCACCCTGTCAATGGCCTCCCCCAGCAAGATGTTCCAATGCTGGACCAGCTCATCGACTGAGTGGCCATCAGGGTCCAGGGTTATCTCCCTCGGAGCCTCCTGGAATCGCTGTGGTTCCATCAGCCTCCGAGGGAGGACCAACCTTACTGGTCCATGGTGTGGCGGATTGGATGCAGCAGAGCAGACTGAAGCTCAACCCTAATAAAATGGAGGTGATGGTGGTGGGGGGGGTG
>QEPC01006382.1:63788-74236 GCA_003113815.1 Sphenodon punctatus
AACACAGCTAAAGCTCGCCAGATGCACAGTTACAGGGGGAAGGGTGGGGACCCTCAGGAGGTGGGAGGATCCTTGGGGGATGGGAGCGGGGTGGTGGGACCCTCAGGGGGTGGGGGGACCCTCAGGGGGGCTGTTGGGGGTAGGAACGGGGTGGGGGGACCCTTGGGGGGTGGGGAGACCCTCGGGGTGGGAGCAGGGTTGGGGGACCGTTGGGGGTGGGAGTGGGGTGGGGGAACCCTTGGGGCGTGGGGGGACCCTTGGGGTGGGAGCGGGGTGGGGGGAGGGATCTCTTACCTGGCTGCTGCTCCGGCAGTCCCCGACAGCCCGGGCTTCAGACAGAGTGGGAGGCAGCATGGCTTATTTTAAATTGCTCGCGTGTCCTGCTCCTCAGGAGCCAGGACACACGGGCAATTTAAGCTAAAAAAAAAAGAGTTCCCTGCCTTGCCGCTCCCCCCCTCGCTGCTCTGAGCGGCAGAATGGGGGGGAGTTTTGGCAGAGGCTGGCAGTGCACTGTTTGAAGGAGAGCTCAACAGCACGCCGCCAGCCTTGTCCCTATCATGTGCGGCTGAGGCAGGGAGCAGCGCGCATGCGTGCTGGTCCCTGCCTCAGCCACCTGGCCAAAAAGCTTCTCGCCTGGGCGTTTGTATTAAGTGCCCAGGCGAGAAGTTCCATTGCACCCATTAGGCGCAATGGAAAAGGCTAGCCCCTCCCTCCACAGCACGCCCTATGAGGGGCTCAGCTGCCCAATCACGTTTTCAATAGAAAACGCGGTTTTGGCAGCTGAGCAGCTGATTCTTTTTGTCCCTTCCGGGACCCACTCTCAGAGCGCCTCTGAGAGTGGGTCCTGGAAGGAAGATAGACCACGGACAGCAGCAGCAGCCTCTTGAAGTCAGGGGCTGCTGCTGCTGTCAGAAGCAGATGTGAGGGTTTTTTTGTTTTAAAAAGCAGCGGCGGGGTCCCCCAGGGCGCTAGGGGGCACTGCCCCAAACTTCCTGGGGGGTCATTCGCTCCTGCTGCACGATCTGGGCACCTCATATCTTGGGGACCGCCTCACCATCCGTGCCTCAGAACAATCCCTTTGATCCACCAGGGGCGCCTTTTTGGAGGTCCCCCGTGTAAAACCCAGGGCCACAATATAGAGGGATGATGTTTTATAAATTGTCGGGGGTCCGGTGTTTTTATTGTTGTTGATTTTATTATTATTGTGTTTAATGATGTTGTAAGCTGCCCCGAGATGCTGTAGGCATGAGGGGGCGGCTAATAAATTTAATGAGATAAATAAAATAAAATAAAAAATTATATAGCGCCAGTGATGTACCTGGTGCTTTACAGAGAACAAGATAGACACGGTCCCTGCCCAAGAACTCACAATCTAAAGAAGATGGGGGAAGGGGAGACAGGGAAGGGGAAACAGAGGAAGAGACAAGGGATGCAACATTCATGAGGATACAAAAAGTCAGGTACACTCTCTTGACTTGGTTACAGTACATTGGGAGTTTGCAGATAACAGGTAGGGGATAATCCTGGGTGGGAATGATTAGCAGGAGTTCGGAAGGGCATAGCGGAAGAGGTTCGTTTTTGAGGAGGGACTTGGAGGTACAGAGGGAAGGGGCAAGGCAGATGTGGGCAGGGAGGGAGTTCCAGGCATGTGGGGCAGCGAGGAAGAAGGGACGAAGGCAGCTGGGGGAGCAGGGGAGGCATGGGAGGGTGAGGTAGGGGATGGAAGAGGAGCAGAGTGCTCATACAGGGGTTTGGTGGGAGATCAGGGCAGAGAGATAGGGGGAGCGAGGTTGTGAAGGGCTTTGTAGGTGAAGATGACGAGCTTGTGCAGAATAGGCTCAGGAAGGGGGAGCCAGTGGAGAGAAGACAGCAGCGGCTGCACATGGTCAAAGTGACGAGCTAGGTGGATGATCCTGGCAGCAGAGTTTTGAACAGAGATGAGGAGAGAAAGGTGAGAGCGGGGAAGGCCAGTGAGGAGGAGGTTACAATAGTCGAGGCGTGAGATGACTAGGGCATGGATGAGAGTTTTGGCAGAGGAGACAGACAGGAAAGGGCGGGATCTTAGTAATGTTGTGGAGGTTAGAGGTGATGCGGCAGGCACTTTTACCACGCAGCAATTCCATTCCTAAACCTCGGCATCTGATGTTGCGCCCTGCAGAATTCCACTCGTACCTCCGTGATTCTGCATTTGCCGCTACAAGAATCCGCAGATGCGGCATTTATATGCTTTGTTGCTTTTTCCGATTGTCACCGTTGTCGCATACAATCGGCCGCCTTTTCCCACCTTCCGCCAATTTAATATATGAGAGACAGTCATGAGCGTTTATCGTGGTTCCGCAAAGGGAGTATGCAGCGTTGCTGTGCATGTGTGTGCTCATGCTGCTGACTGCTGGTGTTGTCCCTCTGTGCCGCAATCACTGCCCATTCTTCTCAAATACATACATGCACATGGTCTGGGTGGGAGTACAATGAACGGCATTTTAATTTAATGGTAAATTGATCTTTTATGTATCCATAAATTGACCTCCAAACTAAAGTTTTTTGAGCAAAATTCCTGGTGGGAGTTTAAGGTGGCCTGTATATTGGCTGACTGAGTCATTTTTTACATCATCGGACAGGTACAGAAAGTTGAAGGAATGAAGTCCATGCAGAAGAGTTTGTTACAATCCTCATTCCGTACTTCTGCAGTCTAGAAGAAGTCAGAAGAACAACAGAACTCTGTTGGAGTATCTCTTGATCCAATGTGAACAGCAGTACTGAACTAACTAACTGCGATATCAACTCCTGCAAAACCAATATGGCATGGTGGTATAGTTGTTAAGGTTCCTGCTTGCTGTACAATTTGAAGCTGTGATTCCACTGGTTTGAATCCCCACTGTTCTGTGTCACTTAAATTTATTGTTTTTTAGTTTTACATTACTGTTATTGTATGTTAATCATAAACTTATTGCTGTGTTGTGTTGCTCATGGCATACTTTGTATGCCAAAAAAAATGCTTAGTTATTACATTAACCAATAGCCATCCAAGACTGAGTAGCCAAGGCCAGGCGTGAGTTCTATTATGCAGCCGTAGTGCCGCCGGCGTTATGCTCACTCGCCGATACCATCACTGACTGCCCTGTCCCTACCTGTCCTTACGTGCCCCCACCTTCCCTGACCCCTGAGTTAACTCCACCTTACCTGCCCCCATGCTCACTACCTTCCCCCTCTCCTGTCCTGCCTGGCCCTGCACATGACCTAACTGACCCACTGGGACACCCACCCACCACTACCATATTCACAATGTAACTTTCACAATGTAACAATGCATCACAATTCACAATGTAACACATAAGCAGCGGCTCAGTGTAATGGGAGGACTTAGGGGAGTGCAGGCACGCAGGCAATACATAAAACCGATCTGTGGGCGGCACCATGACTCCCCTCCTTCCCCCTCTAAGCACTCGGAGTCACAGGCACAGCTGAGAGATGAGTTGAGTGAATGACATTCATCTGCATCACACACCCGCCACCACGCCTATCTCTTTGTTATGTGTCAGTTAACACTAAACAGCTAACTGCAGTAACTAGGGTTGGAGAGTGAATGTGAACTCCCCCCCCAAGAGTTAAGAAACTATAACTATAATTACTAATTATTAGTAATTAGTTATATATAGCACCAACTATGTACCTGGTACATAGTTTGAAATATTTAAGTATGGTTAAACTGTGATTAGTGTCATGTCAGAAAACACCCTTAGTGTACTCACTGGCACTGCATCTGCATCTATCTAGATTGCAGAAACAGTAGAGATATACAGGCAGGGAGGGACTGGGAGGGTGGGTGTGTGACTGTTGCAATTTGCAAATTGATGCTATGGCCCTGCCCTGACCAAGCCTTTGAAATGAAAATAACATTAATCCAATGCTATTCAGTTACAGGAAACTCCTCCCTCCCCACCATACTAGTGTGTCCTCTTTAGTGTGACTGGCTGGCTGGGCTGGCTCAACTGGCTATGGATGGCTATATTCTTCTGGTCTTAAGAACAACCCCCTCCCCCCCAACTCCATCTGCCCCACTGGCACTGCCAATGCCTGCCTTAAATGTAAAGACAGTGTGTTGTCATTCATGATAGACTCGGAGTCAGTGAACAGACACCACCACCACCTCTCTGGCGCACTGATGGATTAGCAGCCAGCAGATGTGTGTGGGCAGACATAAGAGAACATTTTCATTTATTTTGCAAAATACGCTTGTTTGTTTTGGTATTGGTTCTAAGTAATCTATATAGCGTGTAGATTACTTAGTGTAGGTTAGTGTAGATTATTTAGCATGTAGATTACTCGAGTTTTTATTGAGGCAGGAGAGCAGCAGCGAGTGGGCGGTGGGTGAAAGCGAGTCTGAAGCTGCCGCCGCCCGCCACTGCCAGCTTGCATGTGCAGAGCTAGCACTGCAATGATATATCTACAATGGTCATGTAGATATATCTACAATGGTCATGTACATATATCTGCTGCGACTAGTCTGCTCTGCACATGCAAGCTGGTGGTGGCGGCGGTAGCGGCTTCAGACTCGCTTTCACCCACCACCCGCCCGCCCGCTGCTGCTCTCCTGTCTCAATAAAAACTTAATATAGTCCTTTTCTTTAAAAAATAAAAATCACTGTTAATTAACATAATTTTTGGTCACTTATAGTCACTAAAATTACACGCCTCCCGACCCTGACTTTAGATGAGACAATTCAAGCCCATGTGTGTTATAAATTTGAGGGAGGACAATCAAGCCCTACGTGTGTCGGTCAATGAGGTACTCCAGGAGGTGCGAGTACTGCAGGGACTTCTGAGAGCTGACAGCTGATTTGCATCAATTTGTATGTTTATAAAACCAAAGTTTTAAGTTAAATGATGTAAATATTCCAAAGATTATATTTTTTAAATAGTTGGTTTTAAAATATTTTTTCTATTAAATAGTTTGTTTTTCACTAATGTGCATTTTTGCTCATTATTTAGCTTTGTGTCTCCTCTGTACATGTAGTATCCTAGTCAATTGAAAATGTTCCCATTTCCAAGCACTCCCTGATGTACTCCTGTCCTGTCGCTCACCACACTCACCAGTGAAGAGACCAAACACACAAGTGACACAACCCTATCTGCAGCAGCTGATCCCTTGCTACGAAAGTATAGTATGTTCACCAGGGAATAAGAGCGGATAGAATGTTTAAGAAGTTACATTCCCCAAACATACGTGAACCCATCTTCCAGAATATTTCCCAACCCTTTCCTAAACACAGCTATACAACTGGACTTCCCTTGACCACATCATCTGGTACTGTCAGCCAATTGTACCACCATTTAATTGTGCGATGGGATGCCCCCCACTTTTAAAAAAAAAATATGTACTACCCCACACCAATTACTTTTAATTTGGTGCCCCCTACTTCTATTACCATTTCTGAGAGTAAATAACTGTTCCCTTAATTTTTTTGGTCCACAACACCCATGATTGTATAAACTTCTATCATATCCCCCTCCCCTCTCAGATGTGTGCCTCACTCTCTACTCAAATGTAATGAGTCCAAACCAACTGAGTGTCTCTTCAAATGGAGGAGGCACTCAGCCTAGGTAAGCTGAGAAAACAACACATGCATCAAAACACACACCCCCAGCATACCTACCTCTTTGTTATGTTACTAGGTAGGGAATGTCTGTGAACTTAGCAGTCATCTCCCTAAATGTTTTTTGTTATCAAATGCCCCTTCCATTTCTCACCAACTGTCTATACAGGCTTTATTGAACACTGCACAATGGGCTGTTGTGCTAGTTTTAATTTACAATGTATCTCAATGCAAAAATAGCACAGTGGTATTGATTTTTAATAGTTAATTTATATGCTTTATTTTAAAATCCCAGCACTAAGAAAATGGACTACTTTTTTTAGCTAAAAACTATGAGCTACAGAATGCACTGTTATCACAGCTGCAGCAGGATTGTATAATCTTTCTTGCCCTCCATGCAAAGCTTGGTGAAGTAAGTCCCGATGACAGGACAGGACAGCACAGTTATGTGTGCATTGGACTGCTCAACCAACCAACAGACGTGCAGCAACGTCACAAAGCAGTGTGCATTTTGGTATATTTTCTATAATTTTATTAGAGAAATGCTAAAATGTTTAAAAATGGTTGAAATGATTGAGAGAATTTTAAAAAGAAATTGTTTTTCTTGACATTACAATATGAGGACGCCGGCTGTACATGTCATCATACCCTATTCCATTAATATTTTCCCATTCCCATGTTGAAGCAATCCATTATGGACTCAGCTCCTTTCTTTCACCTCACCAGTGTCCAACCACACAGCCACAGCTGCATAAACTACAGTACCAGAAGTGAACACAATCGACATCATCATGCGACGATGTGCTAAAAGAGATAAAATTGAAAGGCCAATAGGCCTTTGCCATAGGCCTTTGCCATGCCACATTATGAGTGATTCCTGTCACGTCACACCACCACCACCACCCCCGTCTGTGTTCTGATTTCTCTTATTAACTATATACCATGTGTCCAGTGTATGATCAGTGATTGAAAGATGATAAAGCACATACAGGAATGAATAACAAATTATTTTTATTAGATGTAGGTATTGATATGTACTACAGGTTGCTAGCTGTGGCAATCAATTTGGTTGCAAATCCAATTTGTTTTATTCTCCAGATGAAGGCAAAACCAACTTTTCACATCTTATAAAAAACCCACTCCTGACTTGTGGGAAAAATTGATTTTGGTTGGAAAATTCCTTCATGACTCCATATGAAAATGGCAATCAGATCAGTACTTGATCCCTGAAGAATACTGGCACTGGCTACAAATCGACTGTGTGTAGCTGTTGCATGTTCCTGTCATGATTTGATCCATTTTCCTGAAAAAAAGCATTTAAAAAGCACACTTATTAGTCACGTTGATTGTTGTTCAGTTTGCATTGTTGATTTTTAATAGAGAAGTTGAAGGAACACTTTTAAAAAAAATCCTAGCTATCACATATTATATAAATGTTTACATATTTATCAAAGATAAGTAGCATACTTGTGTTATATAAATACAACTTTGGTAGCACGTTTACAAAAAATTAATACATAAGTACATGTACTTATGTACGTGTACATAGGACATAGGTATCAGTTTTAAATAATAATAATAATAATACTTCGATTCAACTTTGGATTGATCACTTCTCTTGCCTGCTGTTCTTTCAGTCGGATGGACCATCACTTTCCCCAAATAGCCAAGATGAAGGTTAAATACATTAATTTATTTTAAAAAACACACTATTTCCCTGATGCACAACACACTGAGTGCATGCATTCCTATGCTATTTCTAAATGGACCACCCCATGCGATTCCCAAGTCCAGTTTGCCTATATGTCATTCTGTTGAGGCCAGGACTGCACAGCATCCATGGCTTTTGGAATCATTGGTGGGTGCTGCTATCCTGAAAAATAGATCCATGCTGCAGAGTTCTGCGATCTGTTCCTGAGAGTTCTGTAAACTATGTGTGTGATACAGAAAAAGACAGCACAAATTAATCACTGACTACACAATCACTACACAATCAAAGACAGCAGAATCACTGACACTTCATTACAGCAACACAACCTTTGCTGCTCACAAGCAGCCTCCTCACTCAGTGCTCTTGTATACATTCCGAGATTTCGTCTGGGTGGTCATAACCTTTTTTCTGGTGATCAATCGCCTCTGAGGTGCACCTCATTATTTCCTCATCTGTGGCTTGCAGGAAATCCTTAGTAATTTTAGGTAGGAATGACCTGTTAATTTTAATTAATGCTAGGTGCTCAAGATTTAAACGGGAAAGACTAGTTCTTTTATTACCTACAATTGCGCCCACACAGCTGAATAAATGTTCTGATGGGACACTGTTGGCAGGACAACCAAGGAGTGTGATTGCCAAACTGTAGAGTGCTGGCCAAGTGTCTCTTTTTTCTGCCCAGTAAATGAGTGGATTGTTATTCATGCCAACCACACCAGCAGACGACAGGTACTGGTCGTACATGTTCTCAGCTGCAGCTAGTGTTATTGGTCGCTGAGGCGAATCAACTCTTCTTGGTCGTCGAGTGCAATTCTGTGCAAAGAGGCCATACTTTTCAAAATTTGACCACATTGAAGAAGCCTGAGGCTGTTGAGTGTTATCTTTGGAAACGTTCTCTGCTTCATCCTGTTCAGATTCATCATTCGTGTTGTTGCCATGCTCTCCTACCATCTGTGTGGCTATTTCTTCATGTGCAGTGGAAGCAGATTCTCCCCACCCACCTCCAAGACTGTCTTAACCTTCTTGAAATGTGGGTCCAGAGCTGTTGCCATCGGGTACACCTAATCTTCACCAATCTTCTCAAACTGGGTGCTCAGGTGGATAATTTGACGCAAGATAATGGCAAGACATTTACTCCTCTGTCCATCCACCTGCTGACGATCAAAGGAGGCAGCGATGTCTTCGACTTGGCTCCTTAATAATAAAAGTGAAGCCAAGCTCTGGCTGACTGTCGCATCGGCCTTGCTCATGAACTCCATCATGGCCTGAAAGGGCTCCAGCAGAATAATGAGATTTTCTATTTCATTCCACTGTCTGAGATTTATCTGCATATCTGAGGCTTCTTTTACAGACTTTGCGGCCACAGCAAAGAAAGTCTCGATTGCAAGTCTTTGTGAATGCAGTCTCTTCAGCATATGCTATGTGGAGTTCCAAAGTGTGCAAACATTGATAGGTACTACAAATTTATTTTCATCACAGGCAGTGAAATGTTTCCAGATGTCTGACCTTTGCGCTTTTCTTGCATCTGCATGGCTGTCGGTGGTTTGGGTGATTGTTCCTTGCTGTAAAAACAATGAAACACTGTCATCATTTATTGATGTTGAGGGATCCAGCAAACACGCAGGTGTAGAATTTCTAGTAATGGTTGTGCTATGAGCCACTGGTGATGGGCTGCTGGCATTGGTTGCTGTTGTCGTGGTGGTGCGGTTGGAGCTGGTTGATTGACTTTTAGACAAATATCTGTTGAACATCGGTGCTATATTTTTCCTTATTCTAGATTGCAAGGTCAAATCATTTCCTTGGCCTTGCTGTTTCACATTTCTTGGGTTGTCATCAATCCTGGATCTTTTGCACAGTTGACTTGCCAATTTTGATGGTGTGTAACTTGGGGTGTATGTTGGATCTTCATAGTCATAGCCGTCAGCGTCATTGATAATGTCAACATCATCTGTGGTGACATCACTATCTGAGTCAGCATCACAATGTGCAGCACTCACACTGGTCACAGTGGCATTGTCAGACACACCCAGTAGTACCACCTCACTTTCCAGAGTGTTTTCTATTTCTTCCGCATCTCTCGCTGAAGTAGACAATAGGCACTGGGTGTTGTCACATCAGTGCGTTACTGCCTTCTGCATGCATTTTTGAGATTTGTCGGTTGTGCATTCGATTTCAAGCAGAAGCATTTCATCATCATCATGCTGTGACAACAATTGGCTTTCTATAGCATTGTCTGATTCTAATGATGATTGTTCTACATCAGGCAGTGTGCATTTCACAAGATATTCCATCAGTGCCTCCTGCGAAGAATGAAAATAATGGCATTTAGAACTGCCAGGCTGCAGCAATGATATCTTTACTGGCGAAATATGCATTGATAGCAGCAGCTGAGACAATTCTGCAACATCAGACTGCTGTGGGGCCTCTGGTCGCAACACAAGAGGAGGCTGTGAGCATGCGGTGCATGAAGCAACAGCTGGAGCATCCAGAAAAGATTGTGGTAATTGTGGTTGGTGAGACTCAGAGTGCTGCTTCTTCTGATGGTTCTCTGTCTCCAGTACCCTTTTTTTCCCATTGTGAAGCGACAAAGTAGGGCTCGGACAGTGACTTCTATTGTGCAGCTTAGAATAATAATAATTACGTTTCCGCTTTGCAGAATCATGTGCCATTTCTTCTTTTCTTTTGATAATCTACAGAAAGAAATTGAGAAACAAATGAGTGTATTTAAAAAAGTTTCCAGGGCTTTTAAATGTACAAAATATTGAGAAACAAATGTAAATTAAAACATGGTATTACATCAATATGCATTCCTAAAAACACACATCACAATACATTTTGTAATATTGCAAACCTAATTTTACTATAGAACATAGACATGCCAGATTGTGAAAGATGTACACCATCATCTAAAAACATATTTCTATCAGTGGCTACAATGTTCCTATGCCAGACCGAAACCGTGTCAATATCTTTAATGAAAGCACCAACAGACTTGTTAACATTTCGAACACATTTATTAATAGCCTTCATGTTTGTGCTATATCTGTTGCACTTGCGAATAATGAGATCAGAGAAAGCAATCTTGCAACCAGGAAAAAGCCGACAGATTGCCATTAAATCATTTCTCATGTACTCTAGTAGCTCAA
>QEPC01006382.1:74357-117536 GCA_003113815.1 Sphenodon punctatus
TAGTCTGGTGATGTAGGAATCACCAATGAACCAAATGTTCTTCATCATTACCTAATGGAATAAGGCAAGCAATTAGTGATTAGTAGGCTGTTTTTAAAAAAATATATTAAATAAATGTCCTTATTACACTTACTTAAATTCTGTAATGGAGAGAATGCTGTTGAAGTGTTTTGTCCTGATGATTGTCTGCCAAATGTATCAGGGAGTTGATCTGAAGAGTGGATGAGAATTTAGGTTAGCAAGCATAATGTTTGATGAAGAATGTTGATTTCTTCTTTATTATCACAAACTAAGCAAGTAAATAAGTAACACACAAAGCACATGCACATATCACACATCAACAGCATATGCCACGTGGGACTCGGGACGGGGGGGAATGCCAGAGGGAGCCACTCACTACAGAGAGGCCTGACTGGGAATACTCCTATTTGTCAAACGATAGGCTCAGAATCACATTGAAAATGATTGTAACTAAGGTTGTGACCTATGCAAATATCTAAGGTATTCTTAGGAAAACTACATGCAGTGCCTGCATTGACTAAGTTGCCAAAACATGAATGTTCACACAAATCATGAGCTGGGAGCTAAAAATCATGAAACTGAAATAAAAAGAACCAAACTGGTTCCAGGGACTATCACGTTTGTGGGAATGGGAAGAGGCAGTCAAAGAACAACATAAGGTTGCTGCCTCATAAACAATGTTCTTCGCAATGGCTCTGAACATTGTCACAAATGCCAACCCTTTGGAAAGTACTGTTTGGAATGAGCGGGAAGGTGCTTTGTATACTGCGTGTGGGCTCGAGATTGTCATCGTATGATTGTTCAAACTAGTAAGCTGTGCTTGATATATGACTGTGTGTATAATGGTGCCCGAGCGCATCCCATTTGTGAAAATGTTCAGAACCAGTTCGCAGAACCATTGTTTAGAAGGCAGCGACCTCGAGGCACGCCTCTCTGGCGGGGATTTTTTTCTTTCTTAAAAAAACACTGCCTGACTTCGCTGTTTCCATACAGTGAAGCTGCTGGAGACCAAGGGACTCAGGAACACATGGGGGAATAGGCCGGGGGGCTTCTGGGAGAGTCACTCAATAGAGAGCCGGGGGGGCAGTAGCTGCGGAAGCCGATGACGACCCTGGAGCATGTACTTGGGAGCATGTGGGGGAATAGGCGGGGGGGGATGCTGGGAGAGTCAATCAATAGAGAGCCAGGGGGGCGGTAGCCGGTAGCTGCGGAAGCTGCCGGCAAGTCTGGAGCAGGGACTCCGGAGCACATACGGGAATAGGCGGGGGGGGGCTGCTAGGGGAGTCAGACATGGAAGAGCATGGAGGGGGGAGGTGATAGCTGCGGTCGGTGTTTGCCCATCGTTCACAACTAATGAATCGGGACAGCCACAGTAATAATGTTTTCACAAATTATCTAATTATCAACCCAACAGCACAGTTTTCACAAATTATCCAATGATCCCACCATCCAACCAATAGCCATTATCATGAACAACAAAATGAACATAAGCACAAACTGAGTGATAAACATATACGTAAACACTAAAAGGCTAGCAACAAACAACATGTGTACATTTATAAAAGAAAGGATAATGGAAAATGTAAAGTGTAGCTGTAGCAAAATTATTTTAGCTACTTTAGCACTAAATTAGCAGGTAAATAAAGCACAGTTTAGCAGAAAAGTTCAAGCATTTACACAAAACCTTCTTTATGTTGTGTGTAGTAGTCTGCTTATCCAAAATCAATAGTATAAATTACGAAGAGATAGGAGTCGGACTCTCTCTCCTCGAGTCGCGATGCGGTGTTTTGTTGCGGAGCGCGGAAGATCATAGTGTGTTAACAAACACAGACACTGGTGGTGCAGCTCCAACAGTCACTCACTCTCAGTGTGATTGGGGATCAAGAGGGAGAAGAAGGCAAACACACCTATTTGTACTTAATGGTGAAGGCGGTACTTGTCTCTCTGGGAAAGCCCTAGCCAATGAAATTGGACATGCGGGTGTCTGTCAACAGGGTCCGAGAGTTGATCATGCCACTGGGTCTCGTGGTACCGAGTATTCCAGCCCGGTGTAAACATGATACAATGATCAGATAACCACAAAGATTCTGCGATCGATGGAAAGAGGAGTTGGTGCCACTTGTTATTGAAATCCACAAAAGTTTCACTTCCGTTGACCAGTCGCAATGCCGCAGCACCATTTGAGGCAAACCGCAGCTGTCAGAAAGCTGTCTCTGCCGAACCATGCTGCGATGCGTGGAATAGGGGTTTCTGCCGGTAACAGCTGCCGCAGCGGTATGCCACTACAGCCCTAGTGGAGGTTGCATATCCCTACGCCCACCAGTACAACACACCAGTTTAAGCATGTTATGGGACTCTGTCATGTCCGCTCCACATGCGTTCTTACGGGGGGGGCTGTCACGAAGGGACATAGGGTCACACAGATGTGATACTGGCCTACATGTAGGCTACAAGTCCAGTAAATACATAAAGCAAAAGGTTCAACATGTATATAATGTTACAATTGTAAAACTTGAATCATGTACTGTAACACTGACGAAACTCCAGCAAATGGAAAGAGATAAAGTTTGTGGATTCACCCCAGACAGAAACCCATTTACTTGCAAATTAAGCTTCCTGTTTACCTGGGTTGCCTACATGAAGAAACACACAAGCTCATGTGCGGGAAAGCTCAAACAAAGAGACCATGAAAAGTATTTAAAGGAGAGACATAGCCATCTTGAGCATCCTGATCATGTCCTTGTCTCACATGGGGAACTGAAGGGAGTGAAACCACAGGGCACACCTGATTCTGAAGCCCAGGATTTAGCACCCCACCCTACACAGGAGGGACCAAATTCTGCAGAATCAAACTGGGTAACCACCGCGGGGGGAGAGTTGCAGGCTGAAAAAGCCCCTACTCAACCCAGGGGATTGCAGGATGGCCTGGAGGTTGGTTGTCCTACCTTATGAGAAGGTGGGAAGAGGCTAACTGAACCCAAGGGGTTACAGACAAGCCGGGAGGTGGAGGATTCTACCTTAAGAGAAGGCAGAAAGGTGCAAGAAACCTTTCCTGGGATGGAGGGGGGAACGATGGGTGTCTCTCCTCCAGGGATAGAAATGCAGAACCCTGTAGTCATAAAGGGCCAGGGGCATGGGTCTAAGAGCAAACTTTGCACCTCTGCCTTACCAGACAAGGAACAGGGAGATGCTACAGAGTATGCTAAAGGTAAAAGAAAGACAGTGAAAGACCCTGAGAAGGAACAGGGAAACGCTGCTGAAGTAGAGACTGGAGGGGAGGAAATGGTAAGAGTATCCAGGGTCAAGCCGCTGCACTTGGCAAACTAAATCCTCAAGAGTTTTGTGTAGGGGGGTCTGAGGGGATGCATGGGGGTTCTCACACCCATGTCACGAAGTCAGACTCCCAAGAAGGAGAAATACATGATTATACGAACCCAGGGGATCCTGGAGGTACAAACAGAACTTGGGGGCAGGGCACAAGAAAGGCTGCTCGCAATAGCCCCTTCACAGAAGCAGTTTTTGGCTGGGCGATTGATTTGGATTCAAAAATGTTCAGGCACACCAGTACAGCCAGGAGGGAAAGGCAAAAAACAATGAGCACAAGTATTCTCACTGGGGATTGCGACAATTCTCCAGGTGACAAGGGTGTTCAAATGCAAAGTAACACATACTATACAATGGGGGTATTCAGCAATGTGAAAGCACTCACATGCACTCCATACTCCCTCCTTTGGGTCATACGAATGCTTATGATCTGCAGTCTGGACACCCCAGCCAGATCAGACAAAGAAGTTATGACATGGGGAACAGAAATACAGCCAATAAGAAACAGCCTGTGAGATAATCTGGAAACATGGCCAAAGTTTGTAACTGGGGAACAAAGGTTGTTAACATGGCATTCCCATCCATTTGTCACAGTCTTATGCAAACACCTACTGATATACCTTGAAGGGTATGGGCCACGGAAACCGTACATGCAACACGGGGTGGAGGGACATAGACACCTCAGGGTATACGCCTACAAAATATTGAACCCAGAAACACTGAAACCTGAGGATCACTCCACTATGACATGGTGGAAAACACGTGAACATGATAGCCCCACAGGGCTAACAGAGGGTTTGGAAAACCAAAGGTATAACTTTAATAGGATTCCAGCACATGGAAATAAGGTGGCGAGCAGGGTCGGCCCCAGGGTTTGTGAGGCCATGTGCGAAGTCTTGGTGTGGGGCCTAATTTGCATAATTAGGCACCACCTAATTATGCAAATGTATACATTTGCATAAAACTTACTCCCTCTGGACAGGAAGGATTCCCATTCTCCACCTCTCCGAGCAACCATGGAGAAACATGGCCTCCTAATGCTTCCCCCCACTCCCCAGCCGAGTGTCTACCACCACTCCCCAGGAGTGGTTCCACTGCAGGGGCAGCCAAGCGGGCAGTGACACAGGCACAGAGAGACTGACTGCGTCCACTGCCTTACTGGAGGAGGGGCCAGGGGGTGATCTTAACCAGTCTGGCCTCCAGGGCCTGTTGCTTCTTGCTTCCAGTGCTGCCTGTACCTTGTGCATGCATGCGGTGTGACCAGTTCAGAGGTGTTGCTATCACACACACAAGACACCCAAAATGCAGCTAGCTTATTAAACGCATTATGCCATGAAAAGAGACATATAACCAGTTCAGTTGTGCCCCCATAATCAGTTCATGCTGCCCCCACCCCATAACCAGTTCATTTCTGCCCCCGCCCCCATATAATCTATTCACGCTGCCCCCACCCATAACCAGTTCATTTGTGCCCACGGGGCAGCGTGAATTGATTATATGGGGGTGCAAATGAACTGGTTATGGGGTGCAGGTTTAAAGACAGTATTCCTGTTAGCAATAACTTCATTAAGAAGAGTTAGTGAAATAGCAGCCATAATAATCTCAGAACCATATTAGCAGATTTATTTTCCAAGACAGAATAGATATTGCGCTACATCCTAAATTCCTACCTAAGATAGTATAAGTAAGACAGTTGTGAGAATGTGGCCCTTTTTACACAGGTCTCTCCTCCCAGACATGAACACGCAGATTTCTGTGTGTTCATAGGTGGGGGAACCCCATGTGAATGACGTGGTGCACGCGCCCATGGTGAGTGAGGGTGTGTGCGCGTTCGCCTAACATGCATCCCCACTCACCCTCCACTCATCCCCACGCACAAAGCAACTGGGGGAAATGGTGGTTACTATGTGGGTGGGGATGAGTGGTGGGTGAGTGGGGATGTGTGTGCAACTGTGTGCATGCCCCATACATGCACTGGCGCGTGCATGCCCCATCCATGCACTGGCACGCCCACGGACTCCTCACCCGGCGGAGTATCATGTGAGGAGCCACTCGAAGAAGAACAGAAGGTTGCTTCCTTGCAAACAAGGTTCTTTGAGATGGCTCCGAACATTCTCACAACACCCACCCTTCCAGCCCCGCATCGAATTATTTTCTTATATTTCTAGAAAGGGTTGAAAGGAACTGTCATTCAGAGGGGGAGGGTTCTTTCTATACTAGAGGAGCTCAAGACCATCATGTGGTCTATTATTTGAATAGAGTGAATGTGCACAACCCAGTCATGAGAATGTTGGGAGCCATCTCGAAGAACCTTCTTTACAAGGTAGCAACCTTCTGATCAGCACGTGGGGAGGAGCTGTTTGTAAACAGCCTTATCTCCCAGCCCGATCCAATGTCCCCGCTGCTGCCGCAGCACTACTAGAAGGCAGAGGCAGGTGAGGGATGGGGTCTGGAGCCAGGGAGGGGAGGAAGAATCACTTTCTGTGGGAGAAGCTGGCTGCAGTCTGTTTCCCAGCAAGGCAAGTGTGGGGCCCCAGTTGGCTGAGGGGCCATGTGCTACCGCACATGTGGCGCATGCCTGGGGCCGACCGTGGTGGCAAGGTTGCATATCCCTATGTCCACCAGTACAACACACCAGTTTAAGCATGTTATGGGACTCTGTCGTGTCTGCTCCACATGTGTTCTTACGGGGGGGGGCTGTCACGAAGGAACATAGGGTCACACATATGTGATACTGGCCTACATGTAGGCTACAAGCCCAGTAAATATGTAAAACAAAAGGTTCAACATGTATGTAATGTTACAGTTGAGAACTGTAAAACTTGAATCATGTACTGTAACACTGACGAAACTCCAGGAAATGGAAAGAGATAAAGTTTGTGGATTCACCCCAGACAGAAACCCATTTACTTGCAAATTAAGCTTCCTGTTTACCTGTTTTCCTGGGTTGCCTACACGAGGAAACACACAAGCTTATGAGCGGGAAAGCTCAAATAAAGAGATCATGAAAGGTATTTAAAGGAGAGACATAGCCATCTTGAGCAATCTGATCTGCATCCTGTATCTTGCCAGCTAGCAAGGCTGGAAGACATGCACTGAGACAAGGACTGTGATTTCTAACCTTAAGAATTGGAGCCCAGCCAAACTGGCTGTGAATGGACTGATTCCATGGACTTTCATAGGGTAAGATTCTTATCTAGGAATTCAACCAGTATAGATTAGGAATGCGTTATATTTACCTTTCATTTCTAGTTACCACCCTGTATCAACTATCTTGCTTGTGTAATCAATAAACTTTCTTCTTATCTTTATGAAGAAGTGTCTGTGTCTAACACTGGAAACACGCTGAGCACCAGTGCCTAAACACTGGGGACCCCAGAGAGAAAGAGTCTGTAAATAGGAAGGATCGGGCCCTTGGGTGAAAAGGGGTTGTCCCTGTTGCAGGCTTGAATTGGCTGGAGAGAAAACTGATTCAAGTGGGCTGTAGGCGAGGGAAACTGAGTCACTCTCACCCAGTAAAGTGAGGGGTGTGGACCTCCAACCTGTGACAGACAGAAAAGGGCAGATCTTAGCAATGTTGTGGAGGGAGAAGCGGCAGGATTTGGCCACGGAGGGTTTGAAGGTAAGGTGCAAGTCGAAGATGAAGCCCAAGCTATGGGCTTGGGGGACAGGGAGGATGGAGACCCCGTCAATGGAGGTTGACAGGGAAGAGGGAGAGGAAGGATTGGGAGGGAAGATCAGGAGTTCAGTTTTTGCCATGTTCAGTTTGAGTTGGCATTGAGACATCCAGGCGGAGATATCAGAGAGGCAATTGGTGAGACGAGCCTGAACAGAGGGGGAGAGGGAAGGAGTGGAGAGATAGAGTTGAGTGTCGTCAGTGTATAGGTGGTATTGGAAACCGTGGGATTTGCCTAGGGTATGGGTGTATAGAGGAGAGGAAAATCAACAAAGCCACCCATCCCCATGATCTCCAATAGTGTTGCCAGAAGCAATGCCCCTTTGCTGTCTTCTATCTCTTTCCACCCAGAGAGGGATTTAGCAGCCATGTACAAAACTAAACACCCTTGCAGACACCTCGCCACTAGAGCTGAAATGGATAGCATAAAAATTATCTGTGGTTAATATCTAGCATTCTAGACAGGTTGGTGGTTACTTGACAACAATTCAATACATGCGGAGGTTAACAGCCAAACAAGGATGCTGGATATTACCATTTACCAAATTACTGTTTACTGAATTATTGCATAACCATACCATTCCAGGCAGAGGGAAGGAGTTAAAGTGGAAAAAAAGGTTGAAGAGTAATTTAGTAAACAGTATGAAGTAAACATTAATCTGGTTAACCAGATAGCCGCTAGATACTAAACCAGATACCTTTCAACATCCAACTGGATGCCACAATAACTATCCGGATACCGAGAGTAGCAGTTACTCGTTTCAGCTCTACTCACCACCCTATGGAAATATGTAATCAGACAAAACGATTGCCTCTCTGGTTTGTATTTAAATTGGGTTGAAGAGACTTCAAAGTGAGCAGTTCATTGAGATGAATTAGGGTAGCGCATACATCTCAGAAACAAATGACGCACCCTAGTCCAAATCTGAATTGAATCCAGTTTTCACAAAGCACCCTGGGGGCACACAGTTAGCCAACCAGCGAGAGGCACTGAGGAAGGGAGTTGGAGGAGGTCTCTAAATAGGGCTAATGTGTGGGAGGAGAGGGGAAATGGCTGCTATCCTAGTGTCTTTTAAAAAAATAAAATAAATCAAAGGTAAGGAGCCCTCACAAGAGCTAAGGAACCCCCTTCTATCCAATCCCCCTGTAATTCAAGGGCTGCCCAAAAGTGTAACTGACATGAAATCACTTGGGGCCATACCTCTCAATTGCCAGGACATTCCTGATTTTACACCTCTTTTGTTATCTGTCCTGCAATCTGGGAAAACTGCTATGTGGTCCCGGATTAAAAAGGGAGGTGAGAAGGAGAGCAATTTGCAAGTCATCAATGGTATAATGAGTTGAATTCTCTAGCCTTAAAGAGTCAGACCAGCCAAACAGTTTGCCCTAAACTAGTTCAGAGCAGCCCATCCCACAGGAAAGAGAAGGGATTCTCTGTTGTTCTGATTTATTAATGATTCTTCTCCTTTCAGGGAGAAGAATATGGTTTTCCAACACCTGGGAGAAAATGGTCTGTCTTTGGAATTAAAAAACCTCCATTTGGGGCAATGTAGAACTATGATGTCTAAACATATCTTTTAAAAAGCAAACAAACAACAGCTGGTTAGGGGTTCAGACCTGACCCTTTTAAGAAGCTAGTGTTGTCAATAATTTTCTTTTTAAAAACAACAAAACATTTCTGACCAGCCCCTCTGATAAGTAATAGGCTATTGCTAATACTTGCCCTTGAGAAAATCCTCACAGCATCTCATCTGTCAAGAAATCCACATGGGAGAAATGGCTGGAGTGGGGGAAAGTTATCTTGTCAGAAGAAAGGTTGTGTAAACTGTGAAGTTCACTGGACATGTGGTATGGAGGTCAAGCAGTTAAGGGAAGTGCTGTGATAGTGCTTGGGAGTAAAGACTGGCAGAACAAGGGTTTAATACCGCATTCACAACTGACGCTCCAGCGCTGTTAGAGTGACGCGAGGCACAGATGCAGCAGCGGGAAGGAGCCTGAAGACGGAAGTAGAGCTGATGTGAAAGGGGATCTGCTGTGGCTTGTCTCGTGCATGACAGGGCTGGAGTTTGCGCCCTCTCATGCGCGAGACTAGCCGCGGCAGATCCCCGTTCTCACCGGCTCTACTTTCGTCATCGGGTTCCTCCCTGCTGCCACATCTTCAATGTCGGATGTGCTTGAATGTGGCCTAAGTCTCGCTTATGAGTGAGGTAGTTGTATTGTCATGCAAGTCCTTTTAACTTTTTAAGATTTACCCCTTTGCCTCCCCCCTCCATCCAAGCACAAGGGGTGGCAGCAAAGGGTATTTTGTCATGCCCCCCCCCTTTGCAGGAATGAGTGGGACTGAGGGGAGGCCACTGCAAAGCAGTAGCTTCCCGTTTGCTGCTGGCGGGAAACGTTGGAGCCTGACTGGGTTGCTAGGCAACCCAGCCCAGGGGCCTGAGTGAAGTCTTGCATGCGAGTCACGGACCCAACAATCAGCTAGTCTAGAGCTCCAGCGCAGCAGGTGCAGGGAAGGCCGAGCAGCACACCCCCCAGCCCCCATTTAAATTTTTACAGGAACCCCTGATAGGCTTAGTAATTCCTGGTTTTTGCCTTCCCCACAGTATGATTTGATTGGATTGATTTGGCCTCTTAAGGCTGGGGGTTGAATGTATATTATAAGTTGTCATACTCTTGTGGGGGTCCAGTAGATCGTAACATGGTGCAGAAGCAGAGTGTGGTGAGCTCCAGGGTCACATCCCTAGGAGGGGTAAACTTGAGGTCACCAATGAGGTATATGCGGCCTCGAACCTTCTGCACCCTACTCCTGGTTCTGGTCCCTTGGAGGGACATGTTTGTCCTCCCTCACCCTGGATGTGTGTCCTGGGATGGAGGGGGAGGCATAGTTGAAAAAGCGTTAGGGGCGGGACCCTGAGAGTGTCTCAGGATCCTTACCCCAAAGCTTATAAGTAATGTTTGATGCCTTTCTGCTACTGGACCCAAAATTGCCTGTGGCAATTCCACACCCAGATTATGGCATTTGAACAAAGAGTGCAGCCATTAAAATCCAATTATGGTGTTCTTGTCTCATTCTGGGATGTGCTGATATTGCTTTCTTTTCTTTTTTTAAAAAAACAAAACATATTTTTAGCCCAACCTCAAAGTTAAGTAATAGCCTACTCTGAATTTGTGTAATATATAAACAATATGCAAATTTTGTGCAAATGACGTCCCATATTGTCCCGCATCGATCAGGGTTTGAGAGTTATGCTTGGGGCTGATGAGCTTAAATCAGAGATGAGGAACTTTTCTATTCCATGGGCCACTTTGAAAATGAGTACAAACTCTGTGGGCCAGATAAGAGCTGGGAGTGGGGGAGTTTACGGAGTGTACTTAGCATGAAAGAAGGTAAAGGAAGTTCCAGATCATGGATCTATGCCATGGGTACATTCCTTATCCTAGAGTACATACCCTCATTCTTCTCCCTTCCTCTAAACTGGCTGAGTGCTTAATAGGGATTGGACCCATGGACTGGATTCAGGGACTAGAAAGGGGCCCAATAAATCCAACCATGGGCCAGAATTGGGCCATGGGCCATAAGCTGTCCACCCCAGGCTTAAATCAATAATAACTTTATCTGAGAAAAAACTGCAGAATCAAGTGTGTCGGCTTTAGCTTTATATTTAACAAAGAAAGGAACAAATACAGCTCTCCCGAGGGTGTAAGCAAGAGTAGAATTGGGCCAAGATGGCTCAGTTATGGGACTAAACAAACACCCCAGGCTGAAAGCAGGCTTGTGCAGCATCACTTCAATATGAGGTTGAGGATGGAAGCACTGTGCCTCAGGTCAGCCTGACACCCTCAGAATAGAATACTACTGACCAGAAAGGAAGCATTGCAGGGATGTAGCTAGGTGGGAATGGGTGCTGGCTCAGAAGATGGAATGGGCCCCTCTGCTGGAGCAATCTACTCCTTTGTGCATATGCACTCTGCGTGCGTGTGGGGCGCCCAGGTGCGTGGGCCCTGGGGTGGCTGCATCTGCTGCACACATTATAGCTACATCCCTGAAGAATGGCACAAAATCCATTCTTTTGTTTCTGGCTGCTAGTGACCTGGCAGAGCTTTCAGGTAAGTGTTCGTTTCATAACCTCACCTCTTTGCAGCGCTTTAAGTTGTCATACAATCCTAACCGCTAGTGGCACTTTGACGTCTGTTTAAGTCAAATTTAGTGGGGCATTTAAAACTATGAGCAGGTGAAATCCTGCTAAGTTCTGGACACCGAACAGTTTTCATTTAGGTCTGTAGGCTAGATTTGAACCATTAAGCTGTGGCATCTGGCATGTGGGATAAAAAACAGATGTGTTAACTGCCACTTAACAGACTCTTAACATGAGAAATCAGAAAATTGAAGTAGGGAAGATTAAATTATCCCTTGCAAAATGTAGCACATTTAATTGACTCAGGGCAGGGGGAAAGAGTTGTTTGAATTCAAAAGGTACTTTGAGTTAACCAAGTTTGACTTATGTGGATTCTGCTAAATACTATATTTAGAGGGGGTGGGGTGGGGTGGGGTGTTAAAATGCAGCCACATTATCAGATCATATTCTAGAGTAATTATTATTATTGTCAAAAAAAAGACTAGTCCAGATTCTCCATTACCAGAGGGCTCCTATGCTGCTTTCAGTCATACTAGGGTCAGAACAATCCTTAGGATCAGGAAGAAATAACTGGGTCTCTGGGATGCAGGAGAAAATCTGTCTGTGTCCTTATATTTCAAGCCTGGGAGTCTGAGACAGTCATTATATTTGCTTGCTTACTGCAGGGCTATCAAATCAACACTGCAGTCATTTGGGTGCTGTAATTATGTACAAATATTCCTGCCACCTCCAAAAACCCTCTGTAAAGCTTCACCCATTCATTTCAGAAAGGAAATGTTTATGCCATAGCTACAAGAATGTCATCAGATTTCATGTTTATTTCTCATCTAGAAACACTATTGAGCACTGAGTAAGACACAGAGCTTGATCTTGAAAAGTGAATTTCAAGCTTTTGCTGCTGCTAAACTGGCTTCGTTTAATCAGTATTTCTCCTGGTACTGTGTATAACCTCCTATGCTTGCTTTCCAAACTCATCTGGACGTACTGTGATACTGTATTCCAATCCTACAGTGGAGCATCTGTAAATAATATGGCACAGAGACTCAGAAAAAAGGAGAAAAACAAAGAAGTAATTCAGTGCAAGATAAAATAAGGTATGCATACATTCATTCCCTGGACTGAGGAGATAAATATGTGTTCATGGATGAAATTTCTGATAATTTTCTTGTTTGATAATTTTTCTGCACATTTTAGGATATGCTCTGTTTGCCTAATGACTGTCTCTTGTGTTAGCCATATAATATAGGCAGGACTTCAGGTGATTAAACTCGGTGTATTCTCTCAGTCACCAAGAATACAGCTTTTCTAAAAGTATACATGTTTCTAATATGTCGTCATTCTGCAGGATGCCAGGAAAATGCACTTCATTCTAAGATGTAATAAAATGGAAAAGCATCAGTGTTGTTAGAACTACCCCAACCTTCCAGAGATTCTAGCCTTTTTTTTTAAAAAAAAAAGTACTATCTTTGCAATTTCTCTGCCAGAGAAAGAAAAACTAGTTTACTCTGTAATCTAACCCGATAATGTGGCTGCCTTAGAGTCAATTTTTATGTCATTCAGTACCGTTTGAAGCGTTTCCAAGGTGACATCTAGCACACCCTGGCATAGGAAAGCATTTAATTAGTATAATCATGGTCAGCCAAAATGATGAAGAGGGGTGGGGAGGAAACAGCATACTTTCTGGGTCCTGTTAAGAGAGCAACTTTCCCTGAACTACAACGGAACTGTTTTAACCAAACTGCTCTTTTATAGTGCTGCCAGCCTTTTGTGGACATTAGAGACAATTTGCTCGGCGTTCTGTTGCTGAACCTGACCATTTTTATTTGTTTTTAACTGCTTTTTTCCCTTCTCTTTTTGCATAAAAGACTTACTTTCATTTGGAAAGTTGCTACGGATGGGTACTTTACGAAAGCTTCATAAACAAAGATTTTTACTGCATAAAATGCTTAGTGATGCTGGAGGCTCAGTAGGTGGCACTCTTACCTCTGAACAAGGCTCACAGTATCAAGCAAACCATGTAGTGATGTAGTTCAGACTGAAGCTGGCGAGAAGAATGCATGGTATTATGGTAAAACAAGAGTGATTGTTGTAGAACAGTTCTGATCAGATCCTCGAATTAGTTGCTCTTATCTCTCTCCTTTCAAACTTCTTTTTATGGAGTTCCTCTGTGAGCATTAGCTTAACTACTAGCATTTTTAAAGTAACAAGCATACCGAAAGCATGTGCATACATCTGTGTTTCACAACAAGAATTAAATCCCACTTTGTGGTCAAAGCTAATACGTTAATATTCAGATTTGCTGTGTCTCCTCTTTGGGTAAAAACAGACATGTGTGGGCGGTGTGGTGGTTCAACAGCCCTACCTGGGGTGGGAAACAGTGACCACACCTCCTTGGACTGGGTAGGGCACCGAACTAACATGACTGTGACTGGAGAGATGTCCTGCTGCCTGCACACCCCAAATAGGGTGGGAAGCACAACAAACATGTGGCCAGCCATCCCTGTCCCTGCCTCGCTTCCAGCACCCCACCCCCTGTCACGATGGACAGCCATGGTTACTAGCTATGGTGCTTAGCCATGCCAGCACCTGCCTAAAGGCAGGGACAAACACATGTGCTTGACCATTTTGGCCCATGTGGGTCATGGTGGGGATGGCACCGTCACACTTTCATCCTGCCCAGGGTGAGCACTCTCACCCCCAGCCACCCACCCACCCCATGCTGTTGAAAGCGACCTGTCCACTGCCCTGACACCCACTGCCCGTGCTGCTGCATGTGCCTGCACCAGCCTCAGCTGTAGACTGGGGTCAGGCAGAGTGGGCCATCACACATGACGGCCCACTCTACCCCATCCGGAGATGGTTTTCCAGGGCTGCAGCAGCACTTAACCTGGTCTGTGACTCGGCAATGGGCCTGGTGACATCCCTAATCCAGTCTGGGGTAACATCTTGTGTGTGGGATCAGACGTGATGGCACTGCGGGTGGCCACACGGGTCAAAGCGTGGCCTCCCGTGGCACCATCACATCTGAAAATACCCAACATTTCCATATACGTTCACATATGGAATATTTAACTGAGATACAAAGGATAGTGGACTATTAGCTAGACATAGATGAATCATGCAGTTAAGCATAGAACGTTGTGTAGAATTCAAAGAAAAAAGGGGGGAAATCACCACAGACTTTTAAATTGTGCATGAAAATTAGCAGGGAAAAGTGGTATTTCATTTTTTATTTAAGGGCTGCCCATGTGAGTCAACGTGGAACAACATGTGTTCGGCCCTGCCATCCCCATACCATGGCAGGGGCTGCGAAGGCCGAGCGCCATGGCTAGTTGTCATGGCTGTCCTTCATGGTGGAGAGCAGGGCACTGGGAGCAGGGATGAGGCCAGTCACCCACACGTTGGTTGTCCTCCCTACCCTACCTGGGGCATGCGGACGGTGGGATGGCTCTCCAGCTGCAGTCACATTAGTTTGATGCCTCCCACCCCCATGGAGGGGCGGTCACTGTTTCCCATTCTGGGCCAGAGAACCGGCACACTGTCCGCAAGTCTGTTTTTACCCACTTCTAGTTCTTGGTGTGCCTGCCTGTGTGTCAGTATTAAATCAGAGCTCCAGTCTAGTATGCCGAAATTAGCAAAAGTCATTCTTCCTAAGCGGAGCACAAAAGTAGGGCTGTGGCACACTTTTATGTGTGGGCAAACCAATCTGCACAGTTATTGCACCAAATACGTCATCCTAATGCAAAGTGAGCTGCCTTGACATTTCAAAAAAATTGTGGATGTTTTCTCTAACAACATTTTTTAGCAAATCTGTGTGTCTTGTGAGTTCAACTGAGGGCAGAAGGAGGAAGTCTGAAGTACCATCTGAAAGGCCACGCTTCAGGTATTTCCTGGAATGAGGATGAATCAACACTCATGTGAAAACCTCTTGGCAGACCTGCTTTGTAGTTGCAAGAACTTTGATTAATTTTTGGACAAACATTCACAGTTTTGGGAGTTTTATCAAGCGGAAAGACTCCATGAGCTCTCTGTGAGGGAAAGAAACACAACAGCCACCAAAAAGAGGATAGAGGAGATAACGAAGTGAGTATGACTGCCCAAAAAGAGGGTTAACACACAACAGCATAGTGGTCAGTTTAGCACATCTTCCTGTAGCCATGTGGAATGTTTCAAGAGATGACGGGAAGCTCCCTTTTACGTTAACTGTGGTTCCTAGCTACATAAACCCTCACCCCACCCTTTTTGGTCCAAGGTCTAACTGCTCTGCTAGGTAACAAAGTAGGAGATATTTCATTCTACTAGGGGCATAACTAGAATGGGCTCTGGTGAAGAAGATGGAATGGGGCCCCCTTCATCATATAGTCTCCCCCTTCCAGTGGCAGGGGACACAGCTGCACAAGGAAGGAAGCATGTGCTCTCCCCACCTGCCCCCACTTCCAGGCTTGTGGGCCATTCTGCACCTGCATCACCTGTCCTTATCACAGCATTTAACAAATAGCTTTAGAATGAATGGGTTGGTCCTGAGAGGATGGTCTGAGTAGGAACTCAGTCTGGGTGCCACCACCTGACCTATGGCACTTGCATAGGTATAATTTGAATTTTTACATTTTGGATATAAGGGAAAGTCTCTTCTGTTGAGCAAACAGAGACTAAGGGCCTTTTCAAATGGACCAGGGGTGCATGGGGTGGATGTGGGGCCATTCCCACGGGTGCACACCCACCTCCATGCATGGAGGCACCTTCATATCCCCCAATGCCTCCATGCATGTGTGATGGGTGGAGATGGGTGGAAGGCAGGCACGTGCACGCACATCCACCCATCTGCCATGGCATTCCCATGGGCACCCTCCACCCATCCCCACGCAGCGAAACTGCATGGAGATGGGTGGGATGCATCTCATGTGAAAAGGCCCTAAAATTGTGTATGTGGCTAGGGGGTCTGTGAATTTTGCTGGGCTCAGAAATGAATGTACACAGACAGCCCCACACATCAGAAGTAAAGGCAGCTCTTGCTGGATCTTTAAGGGCTGGGGCTCTGGCACTACTGCGTGCCTTTTGGTTCTGTGGAGGTGAGCAGGGTGAGTTTGACTTCTGAAGCCCTAGTGAAACTTTGCTTATGGACCCTTGTTATTCCCTTGGTGCTGTAAGACTTAATTCAATAATGTTTTCAAAACATTTTGAGGGCCTCCGATAGGAAAAGTATTCTTCTGTTGTATCATGTCGTGCATTCAGGCCAGGGTTCCCATAGCACTGGGCTTGGAGTCTCTAGGATGAAAGCTGCCTTATATTTATAAGGAATTACTACTGCAGGCTTCAATAAAAACAGGGTAATTTAGAGCTCTGCTACGGGACAAATATCAAAACATCCACTCTCTAAACCGATAACCGTTTGCTTGAACTAAGGATGGTTTTTACTTTCATTTATTTCTGTAAAAAAAAGCCGAACGGCAAGCTATTTCTGTATTGAAATGCCCATAGAAGGCATATCACAGAAATTCTTGCTACATGTAGCCAGTCTTTGGTTTCATTCATTTTTGTTCCACTTTTGGGTCACTGCTTTATAATGCAACACAGGCTTCAGCCACTTTTATTAAAAGACAGAACCAAAGCTGGTGCTGGAGAGTTGCATTTCATCAGGAGTCCACAAGCTGCATCATCATGCTATGTTTAAATAAATAAACAGATGCGAATCTGTCAGCTGCTTCCATACCACTTGGCAGAGCACAAGAGAAAGCACGAACGTATACTTGTCTCCTGCTAGACTTCTTACCCTTGTAAATATGAATCTGTTTTCTACTACGCTACACAGCATACATATTCCTTTTTAGCAATGAAAGCCCTCTGTAGCCTGAAACGAAGGAGCGCCATGTGGTTCTCTGGAGGTTTCAGAGCAGTGCACAATTACTTTGCCAGCTTCTGATAGTTAGTTGATGTTTTTCTAAAACCTTTGAACTGCAACTTCATTCTAACAAGAGGGAAAACATCCTATTTAATCAATAACCATGGCAAGGCATGAATAAGTGCATATTTATGGTCAACACTGCTTGCCCTAAATGAATAATATCCTCTAGTATAATTCAAAGAGTGGAGTGTCTGACTGGAGTAATGCTGTTTTTATTAAGAAATGTTACTTTTCTTGTCCAAGAATTTGCATAATGTTAATTACATGAAGAAGCTCCTAAGTTCTGAGGAATGATTTATGCTGTTGTACAGCGTTAACCAGTCAGACCGCTCCACTTTTCATGCTTATTTTCTTTTGTAGATTCAATGGCAATACAAGGGTTGATTTGCAAGTAGCGCCAATCACCCTGGAAAGCAACTGAACAGCACAACTCTCAAGGAAGCTCTGGATCCCAGGAGGATGCAGTCAATCAATAATTTAATAATCATCTTTGTAGATGTAGATTGATAAACAGAGGTAGATGGAAAGATAAAAAGCTGATGGTGAAGCTGGAACTAAATGTTTCGGCTTCCGCCTTCGTCAGTAGCACACTGGGTTTCCAAATGTTTAGCTATATATATATATTCATATTCTCTAATAATTGCAGTAGTCCCAAAAGAGCTTATTTAAATGATCTAATAAGGCACCTCTGTCCAAGTGAGAAGGGAAAGTAAACAACTAACTTCAGAGCCAGTGTGCTGATAAGGAGGTTGCTTCTGCATTCCTTGAATACTTGGAATTTTCATTAGTATCAGTAGGAATTCTGTGTGCACATGGGATGTTGGATCAGTCTCTGTGTGGCCAGACTCATCCACACAGAGGATCTAGTAATGGGAGTGAGTCCCTTCTCCTCAGAGACCATAAAGGGTAGAGACATTACAATGGCAGCTCACTCCTCCCTTCTTTGGGAGATAGCATACGTCGTGTTGCTTTGTAGCAATTCTCCAATCGATCTATTTTTTTGCCATTTTTCACATGCACAGAATGTTTAAATTTTTTATTTTTTGTAAAGAATCTTGCGAGATCTCGAACCGTTAGCGAGATCTTCTTCTTCTTCTTCTTCTTCCCTGCAGTATGGGCTATAGCCTAATCTTTTGGATTATCTGGATATGGTTGTTGTTGTTGTTTTTTAATATATAAAATTGCTCCCTCTTGTTACATGAATTGGTGTGCTCTAGTCCTTCCTGATCTCTTCTTGTGGTACATGTTTATTCTAGACTCTATTTTTTTGTCAGTGGATTTTTCTGTTGGGGCAGGTTAGGTAGGGGGAATCCTGCATCAGTGCTGGACTAGATCATTTGTTAAGTCCCTATCAGCCATAGGACTCTTTGAAAAGGCAGGACTTGAATAACAAGTGGTGAGTGAGGCAGAAACCCTCTGAGGGGAAACGCAAAAGGAGGAAGTGCTGGCACAGTGGCACACTCAAAAGGTTTTCTGGCACTGGTAATTGCATCCCTGTTACCATTACTGATGACCAAATCCCTTGCTAATATGAATCTGGCAGAGATAGCTGTGTGGTTGCCTTTCCTATCTGCTCCTCTCCATTCCTTGTTGTAAGGGAAGGGAGAGGCACATCAGAAATATTTCGGGGAGCGGGTATCTTTAAGAGCTTCTTGTCAGCCTGCAATTTTTCATCGTAGCTTAGCCTTTTTTCAAATCCATAGGAAACTTGACACCGCCCCCCTCCCCCCAAATACTAGCGTTACCATGTCTGTAATAGGGCTGAACCAAGAATCTTTTTTTTTCCTTTGTGAGACTCTTGAAGAATCAAGAGCCCTTAGCAAGATCTGAGCCTCTGAGGGAAGGGCAGCAAATAAATATGGAAAAGAAAGAAAGAAGAAAAAAGATCTTACTAACAGTGTGAGATCTCGATGAGAATCTCACTTAAAAAGAAAAAAGCATCTGCACATGGTGCAGACCAGCTGGCCGTTTCCAAAATGGTGGTGATGCTGCTGACGCCATTGGGAAAGGGTTGTGCATGCATAGAATGTCCCCAGTAGCCATTTTTTGCATGCACAAGGGTTTTTTTCTTTTTCTTTTCTTGTGTTTCTCAGTGGGAATGCCGCCGAGACACTGCTTGTTCTCAGCTTGTTCTCGTTCGTAGGAGCGAGCCGAGAACCATGATTCTTGACAAGAATCAAGAGCAACTCAATGTCAAGTTTCAGCCCTAGTCCGTAATTAGGGCTGATGCGGCAGCAGCTTTTACCACGCTGCGATTCCGTTCTGCCATTTCAGAATTGCCTGCGCCACACCGCGACTTTTCTGTGGATATTCCGCTAATTCCACTGGAATTCTGCAAATCGCGGAATTGCGGAAAAATTGCGGAAAAATTGCGGACATTGCGGAAAGCCGCTATTCCGCTATTTTGTGGCGCTGGCGGAATTGCGGAAATAGCAAAAATGTCATGTTTCCACGATTCCACTAAGTTGCGGAATTAAATAAGCGGAACCGCGGAACCGCGGAATGAAACAGCGGAATGAAAGCCTCTGCCATGCCGTTCCACTAATTGCGGAAACACTGTTTCCGCCGGAAATAGCTACCGCTGCGATATTCCGCTACAGCCCTATCCGTAATGTCTTCTTTCACGCTTTGTGAGTCTAAACAGAACACTCCTATCCCCTGTGCCCTTTTAAACATTGTTTACTGTGAGCTTCACAGCAATGCAGTGTAAGACAACACAGTCATTGTGCATTCTATCATTTGCACAAATCTAATCTGTTAAATAATACTTAGCCTTCTTGCCCATAAGAAGCATGTTTCGATTACTGTGTGTTTCTCTGTGAACAATTTAGTTGAAATGGATGTAGCTGTACTATGAATTACACAGCATTGTGTTTGGTCCCCATACAAATAAGCATTCATTCAGCAGTTCAGTTCGGTGCGTCCTTATAGCTCTTCTCAACCACAAGCAGTTTACTCTTTCACCATGCTTGCTCCTTTATTGGCTATTCATCTGAAAGGAGGTCCTCGCTGTGTTTTTTAGTGTACTTTAGTTTGGAAATTAATTGTTTTAACGGGACTGTTTCTTCAACAGGTGCTGTTTAAGTGGGCTCCAGTGAGCTGTAATGCTGGTTCAATAAGCTGCCTGAAGCCCCTGGGTTTGGAAAGCAGTGTTTAACTAACAAGGTGTTTGATTCTTTCAGACTTGCCCTATGTCCCACCTTTCATTAAAATTAATTACTTGCCAAACGTAGATGGAAGAGGCACCACGGAGATAGAAGAAGAAAGATTGTAGTTGTAGCATACAGACTTTGGTGGGAGAATTAAAAGGAGTGTTATTAAAACACGACGTTCAAGAATATAGTTTAAATCTTTAGTGAGATAAAACAAATCACTTGAATGATTATTCCCCCCTCCTATTCTTTCTACAGAGTGTGCACTGTTACCATTTAACTACAATTACCAACCACCCAGGAAAATGAAGCCAATGTAATTACCAAAAAAGGGAGATGTTATAAATGGTAGGCTAGGCACTTGACTCGTTTTTATTTGGTCCTTAACCTGGTGAGTTCCACTTTCTCTGTTCCTTCGGAATGGAAGGAGAAAGGGAAAGAGAGAAAACTTAGTTTTATTATATCCTCATAATGCGAGATAGCGACTATCTTTTTAGCTATATAATTATTGCATTCCTTACTGTTATCAGTAATACTTGTATCATTGCTTGCATTCCAAATGATTTCACTGCTCATTAACAAAAAAGATCCATTTTTCTGCTGTATCTTTTTTTTTTTTCATTGCCTTTTTGCTTGAGATAGATTTTGACTCCACTTTCTGGTTCACTTTCAAGCATTTTAGAAGAGATGGTATACAAAATGCCGTGTCCACATCTGAGGTCTTGTTTGGCAATAGCAGCCAAGGGATTTGTTTTGATACATGTAAAAGACATGGGCTTGACTCAAAGCCCAGTTCAATCGGAGAGAAGAGCTCAGTGATGTCAGTGGGCTTCACATGGGCTTCACATGTAGGGATTCTTAAACTTAATTTGTGTTTAAAAAACAAACATGGGCACTGGAGCTCAAGCTTGCTCAGAACCCAACATTTGGCCTCAGAAGCATGGGGAATATTTTGCCCTGCCAGACCTCCCACACTCCATCAGTCCCTTCCCACCCCCTACTTTGCCAGCAGTTCCTCAGACCTAGATTAAATCTGATGGGAGCTGGAACTGGAGCTACTCCATGAATCAACTACAGTCAGTGCCAATTCTTTCAGGGGGAAATCTGAGGCTGAGACTTGTATTTCTGCATCTAGCCATGGGTGGGGTCTTGCATAGTGCTGAAACAGATGGCAAATGTATTACCTACTGTTAATATCTGATATTCTGGATTGTTTGGTGGTTATCCAGTTACCGTGGAGGTTAACTGCCAAACTGGAATATTGATTATTACTGTTTACTGAATTACTTCATTACCATTTACCGAATTACCATTACCACTGAACAAGGTCTGAGGGGGGTGAGTGATTATTTTTTTAAAATATCTAAATGGTAATTTGGTAAATGGTAATCTGATTAACCAGATATCCACTAGATACTAACGATACCAATTGATATCAACTGGAAATCAGTAAATACAATGATATTGTACCGCCCCCCCTGGCTCCCTCTCCTCCTTTCTCTCCGAGTTCGAGTCCTGTCTCACCCTATTCCTCTCTGATGACATCCCCACTCATCCTTGGTGACTTCAGTATTCATGTTGATGCATCCTCTCAGCCTGGCATTGCCCGCTTCCTCTCCTTAGCCTCTTCCTTTGATCTCCACCTCTGGACTAGCTCCCCCACCCACACTGATGGTCACTCTCTTGATCTCGTGTTCTCTAGGAACTGTTCTGTCTTCGATCTCTCCTTTTAGTCCTTTCCCATCTCTGACCATTTCCTTGCCTCCTTCAACCTCTCCCACTGCTCCCCCTCCTCTTCCCCATCTCCCCATCCCTTCCGTGATCTGCAGGCTATTGTGCCTCAGGACTTAACCTCCTCCCTCTCTCCTCTTCTTCCCTCAGTTTTCTGCTCCTCCTCCTCCTCCTCCTCTGCCATCTCCGTCTTCAACTCCTCTCTCGCCTCCACTTTCAACTCCCTTGCCCCCCTCTCCTCACACCCGTCTCGCTCCCATAACCCTCGCCTTTGGCTCACCCCTACCATTCGCCATCTCTGCTCCTGCACCCGGGCTGCTGAACGCCTTTGGCGCAAATTCCACTACCGCACTGACTTCCTCCACTTCAAATTCTGCCTCTCATCGCTCAACTCTGCTATCTCCCTCGCTAGACAGCAGTAACTGTGCCTCATGCATTGAGTCCTGCTCCCAGGACCCTCGCCACCTCTTTTCCACCTTTGACTCCCTTCTCAAACCCCACTGTCCTCCTCCTCCTTCTTCTCTCTCCGCTCAGGATCTTGCTCTCTTCTTCACCTCTAAGATTGACAAGATCTGCCTGGAAATCGCTTCCAAGTCCTCGCCCCTTGACACAAGCTTCCAAGCCCTCACCCCTCCCCTCCTGCATATCATTAACCTCTCCCTCTCTACTGGCTCCTTCCCCTCTGCCTTTAAACACACCACTGTCTCCCTCATCCTCAAAAAGTCCACTCTGGATCCCTCTGAACCCTCTAATTACCATCCTGTCTTGCTCCTCCCTTTTGCTTCCAAACTCCTTGAACGGGTTGTCTACTCCCATTGCCTCGACCTCCTCTCTGCCAACTCCTCCCTTGACCCCCTCCAATCTGGCTTCCGCCTCCCTCACTCCACTGAAACCGCTAAGATCACCAAGGATCTTCTTGTGGCTAAATCCAACAGCTCTACTCTATTCTTGTCCTCCTTGATCTCTCTGCTGCCTTCGACACTGTTGACCATGCACTCCTGCTTGAATCGCTTCACTCCCTGAGATTCCGGGACTCTGTCCTCGACTGGTCCTTCAATGTTTCTCTTCCTAACTCCTCCCCCTCACCCCTCTCGGTCAGGGTTCCCCAAGGCTCTGTCCTTGACCCTCTCCTCTTCTCTATCTACACCCAGTCCCTAGGCAAACTGATTGCTTCCCATGGTTTCCAATACCACCTATAGGCTGATGACACTCAACTCTATCTCTCCATTCCTTCCCTCTCCCCCTCTGTCCAAGCTTGTCTCACCAACTGTCTTTATGATATCTCCGCCTGGATGTCTAAACGCCAACTTAAACTGAACATGATGAAAGCTGAACTCCTTATCTTCCCTCCCAATACTTCCTCTCCCTCTTCCCTGTCAATTGCCATTGAAGGGGTCTCCATCCTCCCTGTACCCCAAGCCCGTAGCTTGGGCTTCATCTTCGACTCGCACCTCACCTTCAAACCCTACATTGATCCCGTGGCCAAATCCTGCCGCTTCTCCCTCCAGAACATTGCTAAGATCCGCCCTTTTCTGTGTGTCTCCTATGCCAAAACTCTCATCCACGCCCTAGTCATCTTGACTATTGTAACCTCCTCCTCACTGGCCTTCCCCACTCTCACCTTGTTTCCCTCATCTCTGTTCAACACTCTGCTGCCAGGATCATCCACCTAGCCCATCGCTTTGACCATGCGCAGCCTCTCCTCTCCTCCCTCCACTGGCTTCCCCTTCCTGAGCATATTCTGCACAAGCTCCTCACTTCACCTACAAAGCCCTTCACAACCTTGCATCCCCCACATCTCTGCCCTGATCTCCCTCTGAACCCCTTTTTGAGCACTCAGCTCCTCTTCCGTCCCCTCCCTCACCCTCCCACACCTCTCTGCCCCACACGTCTGGAACTCCTTCCCTGCCCTTGTCTGCCTTGCCCCCACCCTCCACACCCTCAAATCCCTCCTCAAAACCCACCTCTTCTGCTCCGCCCTTCCTAACTCCTGCTAATCATCCCCACCCAGGATTATCCCCTACTTGTTATTTGCAAACTCCTAGTTACTGTAACCAAGCCAAGAACGTGTACCTGAGTTGTCACATCCTTGTGAATGCTGCATCCCTTGCCTCTTCCTCTGTTCCCCCTTCCCTGTCTCCTCTCCCTCTGTCTTTAGATTGTAAGCTCTCGGGCAGGGACTGTGTCTATCTTATTCTCTGTAAAGCGCCAGGTACATTTCTGGCGCTATATATAAATGCTTATAGTAATAATAATAATAATTAATAATATCTGGCCAGAAACCAGATATAGTGGATACTTGTTTCAGCTCTAGTCTTGCAGCATACATGACTGATTACTGTTGATAGTGGCGGGGGAGGGGGGCAGGCAGGAGTGGGGGCTGGGAAGGGGTTCTATAGGGCTTCTGATAATCTAGGGGTCACATGTCCCCCCTGTACTCTGTCATATACATCTTGCAGAGAAGCAGCAGTGACAAGTTCTGAAGAGGTGTCAGCGCTAAGCCTAGAGGAGGATTCCGTTCCACTCTTCCCTTGCCTTTAATCACTCACGATATTGGTGCTTACTCCTTGTTCAGGAGACATGAACCATTCAAATGTGTGTTTTTCTTGTCAGTGGAAATCAGGCTTTAGAATCTATATTTATTGGAATTGTGGCTTTTTAAAAAGTAAGCAAGTCCTTCTGCCAAGGAATATTAGTATGTAGCAACCTGATCCAAGGTTTAGGGCTGGACCCAGAGGCAGGTGCACTTCCTGACCTCAGAAGTGTCTCAAGGGGTCAGGCAGTCAGAGAAGCTGGCAGTGAATCCTGTTGTTTCAGTTTTGGTCAGACTCCAGTGGGTGGCTTCAGTGCCACCACTGCCTCTGTTGCTGTGTTGGGGGGGGGGGGGGGGATCAGCTAACACGGGCCAGGGAAAAAAGTGCCAGTAACAGGCCCCAATAACCAGCAGCAAGTAATGATCTAAAATAGCGGGGATCTTCAGTTTAAATAAGGGATCTTCAGTTTAAATAAGAGACATCTTCAACCCCACTGAGGCGGATATGTAAAAATTGATTTCATTGTCTTCTCCCAGTAATTGAGTAGTGAGGTTATTCTTTTGACTGGCACTGGTATGCTGTCTGTTTCATGTTCCTTTATAATAAAGACATTATTTGGTGCATCCACTCATATCTTTTCAAATGAGTTTGCACAAGAGGATAAGAGTTTCATATGAGCTCAGTTTACACAAGAGGCTATAACACTATTGTCTCTCTCTAAAATGAGATCTTGTACGGAGGAGGTTTTAGTATCCATAACAGCTTGTTGTCCTAGGAGACTGCTGCCCTATGTCTGCAGTTACTGGGACTGGAACTGATGAGAATCCCCAAATATAATCTCAGAAGAGTGGGTAGCAGAGCATTTTCTGACAAAACCTTACATGTTTGGAGTAATTAGCACAAACAAGCCCTATATTTAGTGAGAGTTAAAATTGCATCAGAAGGACATGACATATGGCCATAAAACCTTATATGTATGGAGACTCTCATGAACTCTGTCACCTTCATATTTCCCACCAGTCTTTCAGCCACACTTTCCAGTGCTCCATTCTGTTCCCACTCCATCTCTAGCCATTACCATTACCAACTTCATGTTAAGCCTTAAGGGTGACATCTTCAATAGTAAAGCAGACTGAGCTCCCAAACATTTGGAATATGAGATAATCAGAGTTGTACATCTGACGATTCAGAGGTATGCAAAATAGCTGTTCATAGTTTTGTGGCAGGATGAAAGTCTGTTGTGCTGACTTCTGTTTCTTCAAAATTTATGGTAAATATTAAATAAGATATTGTCCTTCTGTCTATTCATCTTGAGTTTCATTCTGTGTTCTTTCTCTTTGTACTTCCTGAATAATATTTCCTCATTGCACAGAGTTTTAATTTTCAATACGCTGTAGAAGTATTTTCTGATCCCATTATCTGCAGTAGGGGTGGGAATATTGGTATCGGATTAATCCGATACATGTTTCAGATTAATCCGATAATCACCGGTATCAGCATACCGTTTTTTTAACTTTGGCTCCTTTACCGATTTTTTTACATCGCGGCCATTGAAATAAATGGCCGCAATGTAAAAAAAACCTGGTAAAGCGGCCAGTAGGGGTGGGTCACCGGAGAGAATACCGGATACCGGATGTACTGGTATCGGATCTCCCTGGTACTGGATTTACCGGTATCAGCATATCGGATTTTTAACATTGACTTCAATGGCCACAATGTAAAAAATCCGGTACCGCGGCCAATGTTAAAAATCCGGTATGCTGGTACAGGTAAATATTGGATTTATCGGATTAAGCTGATACACCCAAATACCGGCAACATCGGTTCTCAGGAGAACCGGAATTCCCACCCTTAGCGGCCAGCGTTAAAAAAATGGTATGCCGATACCGGTAAATCCGATACCGGTAAATCCAGTATCCAGTATTCTCCCCGATGTCCCACCCCTAATCTTCAGGATTTCTGTACAGACAACAGTTCCACCTCCATGCTGACAGTGGCTCATGTACACTCTATTGATCTGAATGCTCTTGATCCTCTCTTAGGTGAAGATCAGCTTGAGTTGAAAACCTGTCTCTGCTAATCCTTCAAGTTGATCTGCCCATTTCCCTTGTCAGGATGAAACTCTGCTGTTCTATTCAGAAAAGATTCGTGGTTCTTGGACAGACTTTTGGAGACAACTGTACCCATTCATGAGAATGGGAGTTTAGCTTTGCGCATCTCTTCCCATTCAGCTGGGCATGCTTTAACCTATAGTGGAATTTCTGCTTCTAAAAACCCATAGTCTTTTTAGTGGGGGTTGGAACAGCTCAGCCTCCAGTGTAACAGAGGTTTTATTCACATGCTACACTGAAAAGTACAATACCATGTGATAATCAACTGGGGACTGAATGTGTGGTATCTCTGTATGAAAGTTTACTATATATTTCTGAGCAAATGTGCACTGTCTGTAAAATGTCTATGTCTTACAACTGTTCAATAAGTGTCCGCACATTAGCTTTCTAAATGGCAATTACCACTCATTACCCTCCAGCTAGTAAGTGGTACTTACCCCAGCCTCACCATAAGTGTAATGTCTGAACACAACAGAGATGCCACAGACTTCTGCTGGGATACTCATGCCTTTCTCTACTTCTAACATAAAATGTGAACAGGCCAGAGTAAAACATGCAGCAAGGAATTTGTATGCATGGAGCAGAGGGTTGCACGCAAATGTAGCAATTTGAGATGAACTGATTTTGTCACATGTTAAGAATTCCTTGACTGGCTACCATGACAAATGATGAAGTATTAGTGAAAGCTGGAGAAAGTAGATGTCTGGTAGATTTGATTAACATTCACGAATTGCATTACTTTGGCCACATGATGTGAAAGGATGATCTCTTGAAAATGTAATCAGTGGAAAGGTCCTTGCTACATGAGGCCGAGGGAGATTCCGTAGACCATGGTTGCAGGGTTTAATGGATTGGTCAGGACTGAACATCTCCAGTTTAGCAAGCAAGGACTTGTGATAAGACTGAGTGGCAAAGACTTGTCCATATTGTCACCAATCTTTACTAGATGGAGAAAGTAGTTGAATGAGGAGCAGGGGGAGCCCAGAGGCCAATCATGAAGGTTTAGATTGTGATTGTGAATTTAATTACATGAGGATGTAAGCACTGAGTGGGGATCCCTCTGTACAGACTCCCAAGGTGTGAAGGCTCACTCTAATCCTATGGACTAAAACTGATCTACACACGCCTCTTCAGAGGAATAGGCAGTTAAGTGCATGGCATAATGTGGAGTTGAAGTGTGGAGCCATGCCTCTTGCTGTTGTGCAATGTGAGAGCCCAGCACGTGTGGCCCTTTTCAAACAAGACGTACCCACACATGTGCACTGTGTGGGCATATGTGGGTGTATCTCATTTGCACAGCCATGTGTGTATGCCTGTATGCTCCCATGTTCCACGCATCCCCACCCACCTCCACCCATCACCCCCACATGGAGCAACTGGCAAAACCCTCAGTTGCTCCATGTGAGGGCATGCGTCAAGATGCGTGTGTGTGTGTGTGTGGGGGGATAGATATGCAACTCGCCCCTCCCCAGCCCCTGCAGCGCCTTCCCAGCCATGGCCCATTTGAAAAGAGCCTATGTCTCTGTGTACAAAACTCTCTCTCCTGCCTCCCCCTAATATTTGTTGTTCAGGCAGCCTGCAGAGCTATCAGAGTATGGTATGCCAGACTCTGCCACTATTCCACCAGGAAGGGGCCAAGCACCCACAGAGGGGATGTGCAGCAGCAGGAATGAGGCCATGTTGATTTCAACAGGGGTTGAAAACAGCAGTGACTTGCATAAAGCACTCACTACCTCATAGCATCAAACACAAACACAGTCACTTGATCATAAAAATCAATATTAAAAAGGCCTTGTTCCTGGATCACTAATTTTTCAACCTCCACCATCCTCCCCCTGCACCACACACACAAATTCCCTCAGCCATTTGCTGCCAAAGGAATAAAAGCTTTCAAAACAGCCCTCCTACTGCAACCATAAAACACTCTTCAAGGCTGAAACTGTTTACAAACTAGTTCTTAAAAGAGTCAGAGCTGCAATTAGACAGGGTCAAATAACAATTCTCACACCTATTGTAAAACACTGCTAATAACTGCTGTAAGATTTAATAGGAAACACATAACAGCAGTCTGGAAATGGTAATTATTGTGACTTGAGTTTCTTGGCCCTGCTCCTTTGGTTGATTGTTTATCTTACAGTCAAAACTAAAACACCCAACCTAAAAAGCAAGCAGGCAAGAAAGAAATACTGAATCTTTGCCACCTCCTCCACAGCTAAAATAGTACAGAAAGATGTACTCAGCAAATTAACAGAAGAAGGGAAAGATGGAGGAGAGTGAAGGAAGAATGTTAAACTCTACTGCTTTTAACATCCTCCTGCTCAAGAAATATTGACTGTAGCCCACTAGAAGGCTTTCACTTAACCACGTTTTAAAAAGCTGTCATAAATATTGCAATAAAGTGAAATTCATTGCTAGTTAAACCCTAACACAGTCATAAGCTTATTTATCATTCAGAGGGCTGAGCTACAGCAGAGAAGGAACAGAGGGATAGCGCAGGATTTATACCACCCATCCTGAAATATCTTTCTGCATGAAGTAATAAAGGCCACTCTCCATATTCAGACCTAACGACGGCCAATAAACAAGAGGCACAGGAAGAAAAATAAGGGTGGCAAAAACATACAGCACGTTAGGAAATTATATTCACAATGCATTTCAATTACTGGAGCAGCATTTTGCTTTAGAATACAAACTTTCCCCCTGAAGTAACACTTGCCAGAAATCTTACAGCAAGGGCGTATGCACATTGGACCGCTCTTGCCACCCCAGATTGTTGGACGAGCCCTTCGGGCTCCTCTTTACTGATTTGATTCAGGCTAGCAGTGTGAGTAGAGTACAGTGCTCCCTCTATCTACCTCTGTGGTTTGCAGTGTGGCTATTGATCTCAGTGAGGAAAGGGAAGTGCCTAAGGTATCTTGTATTGAGCTAATTTATTACAGCCTGGCTTCCTATTAGGAGAAAGCTTATGCATTCATTTAGTGACTCTTTATTAACTTGTGAATCACACAGGCCAATTTCAACCAAATCTGGTTGAGAGGGGAGAAGGCCCCAAAGTGAGTAGTAGTCCAAAGTTTTGTAACCATAGGTGGGCATGTAGGGGAAATATGGCTCCTTTTGTAGCCCAAACCCCTACTCATTTATCTAGAAGTTTCACCTCTTAGGAAACCAGGCTTCATTAGTATGAATGCACTGAGTTACTTTTTCATTTTTCTGATGCTGAGATTACAGTGTGCATGGTACGGGTGTACAGAAGGCACCCCTTCATTTTCGTGTTTGTTTTAGTTTACAAAACCCCCTTCATTTGCAGAGTTTTCATAAATGACCCAATAGTTATCTTTTTAAAAAATAATAAGAATAAAAATTAATTAAGTAAAAATCACTTTGCATGCGCAAAATGGCCCCATGGCTGTTCTGCACATGTGTGGCCTTTTCTAAAATGGCACTGATGCTGCTGGCAACATTTTGGAAAAGGGCACACATCTACAAAATGATCCAGCAGCCATTTTGCACATGCGTGGTGATTTTTAATAATTTTATTTTTAATTTTACAAAAATCACAGCTCAAGCACCAAATGGCTGCTGGGGCCATTCTGTACATGGGCACCCTTTTCCAAAATGGCACTGGTAGCATTAGCGCCATTTTTAAAAAGCACAGCCGGTCTGCACATATGCAAAATGGCCACATGTACAGACTGGCTGCCCTTTTACAAAATGGTGCTGATGGTGCATGCACAGAATGGCCCGGGTGGCCGTTTTGTGCATGTAAGGTGATTTTTAAAAATGTAATGTTTATTTTGAAAACAAAAGTGGATGAAAGCAAATGACAATTATTTGATTATTTATCTGTTTTCGTAACATTACTTGTGAAAACAAATGGGGCTCTATTCATTTTTGTAACTTATAGAAAACGTTACAGATGCACACCCCTAGTGCATGGCAGGTCTTGGGCACAGAACTCTTGTTAGGTTTCTCTAAATTATTCCAGCTGCTATCTTTTCCAAGGGGCCAAAATCACAGCTGGGGGTTGATCCAGCATAGTAGTCACAGCCACTTTTCTCTGAACATTGCTTATATTCAGCATCCTCTCAAGAAACATGGTGGTGCCACGATCAGGGAACCACAAATTCTCTAGAAGCAGGACTGATTTTTCTCTGCCTTTAGGCTGTACGAAAGGAAAGCTTTCCCTGTATACAGTGGCCTGGATGCCATTTATCTTCTTCTGTGATTGTGGGTGGTTGCAGCATCTGAGGTGAACACTGAAAAGACTGTTATAACGCACTGGCACAAATATGCCTTGGATGATACATAGCCCTAGTAAGAGAGTGCGGTTGCCATGTTGGTCCCAAAAGCAATAGATGGAGACAAAGTCGTTCCGATGATACAGTCAATCTTTTGCTCTGTTCCAACTACATCTACTAGCAAATTTTCAGCTGAAGGTTATTTAAGATATTTATTTTGACAGATAAAGCCCTAAATAAATGTTGTGGGTCCTGGTTCCATTAAAAACAGCTGCTCTCCTTGTGTGATGTCATGGTAGTCGGGATCAGTGACGCTTCCAACTACAACTCTCCTGATTTAAGCTGAAAGGGCTTTGTCAGCAACTTGAATCTGGAAAACATTTGCCTGCTTAGGTCACAGACCTCAACCCACTTACTCCAGAGAGGTGCCACTGAACTGAACGGGTCTCTGGTGTAAGTAGTTTGAGGACAGCAGCCTCGGACTGCTATAGTTTGGAGCTGGGTATCTTCAAGACACAGAGGAAAGTCTGTTTGTTGTCCCAGGCTCTTCTACAGTTTGGGAGTGGGTAGAAAGGGGAGTAGTTTGTTTTGGTAGGTGGAAGGAACTCTAATGTCTAGGATTATTTTTATCCACAGAGCACCCAGAACACTGGACATTAAGGATTAATACCCTGCTCTGAACTGTATGAGCTGCTCTTGCTGTCACAGGAAACTTCCCTGTCATGGTATTGCAGTAGGGGTGTGCATGTCGTTTTTGTTATTACTGCAATAATGAAAACGATAATAATGACAACAATAATGAAAATGACAATGTCATTATCATTAGTGATACAGTTGCGGTTTTGTTTTGGATGGAAATGGAGAGGGGAGGAGGGAGCAGACATCTTGGAGCCCTAAAGAGGCTTGAACTCTTGAACTGTGCCTGTGTTGGGAGGGGCGAGCAGCTCAGCAGTATCTGATGGATGTATCACTGGCCAATGAGCAGCGCAAACAGGCCCCAGCAGTCTCATGGAACTCTGTGATTGTTCAATGTGTGCTGCCTCCCACAACCAATCAGGGGGGCTCTGGGGGAGGACACTGCAACCCTTTACAATGGGAGGGTCATTTCCCGCCCCCCCCCCCTCTGTTCTGTGAGAGCTCTCTGCTTGTTAGGTTGCATTTGAGAGAACTGGTGCTTGCACACAAAAAATCCTCCCTAGCCCAATTCCTTTCCTTCCTCATATACCCTACCTCTTACCTTCTCCCGTTCCCTGCCCTTCTCCCCCCTGTACATTATATATATAGATAGGTATAGATATAGATATGATAGACATTTAGATTTAGATAGATATTAATTGTGTACATATATAGAGAGATTAGATATTATATAGGTATTTAGGCTAGTCTGTTCTATTATATATATTAGGATTACAGGATAGTAGGATAGGTTAGGTGTGGGTTAGATTTTGTGTATATATAATAAGATCATACAGCACTTCTTTGACTGTGTGTGCACTTGTGTGTACAATGAGAAAGGGAAGGACTCCTAGTTCAGCCTCTGGGGCAGGTGGCCCTGGTAGAGGGCGAGGCCGTGGGGGAGTTGGCAAGCCCGCTGCCACTTCTGCCACTGCTGGCAGCCCTCTGCCCAAGCTGAAGAGACCTGATTTTTTCCCCTCAAGGCGGCAGGTCTTATCAGGGTAACAGGCTGCAGCAGAGATTGTGGGAGTGGCATCTAGTGTGGCAGGCAGGGAGCCCCAGGCTTCCACTAGTAGCAGTGGCACTGGAGGAGGGAGCCAAGGGCAAGGGGTGTGTGTGCAGCAGCAGCACTACACCCCACCCCCCTCCTGAAGCACCAGCAGCAGCTGGCACTGTCAGCAGTGATTTTTCACTGGGGGCAGCAGCAGATATTAGTATGGGGAGCTTCAGCAATGATGATGATGTGGGTGCTGTTGCTGGGAGTGGTGCAGGGGCAACCACCTCTTCTGGGTAGGCTTCTCCCTCTAGCACCCAGGGATTTTGAGGATTTGGGGGAGGATGTATTTGAGGGCATCCTTCTCCACCTTGGCAGCAGCAGCCCAGTTTCAGCAAGTAGCAGCAGGGCATCCTCTCCTCCCATGCTGCAAGATGGAAGCAGCAGCAGTTTCAGCATGGGTGGTATCATGGAGCTGGGCAGCAATGAGGGGAGTGAGGAGGAGGTGGAGGAGACTCCTGTTGATGCCGATCCCCCTGTGGGCACATTGGTGACAAAGGCAGCAGCCCCCAGTGGTGTCACGAAGGGTTTGGGAGGGCACCCCAGGGGGCCTGTGTGGAATCACTTCAAGGAAGTGATCCCAAGTGACAGCAGCCGGGTGGCCTGCCTTCACTGTGGGAAGGTAGTGTGCTGTGGGAATAAGAAGGGGAATTTAAGTAATAATGGCATGAATTCCCACATGAGGACCTGGCATAGGGCTTTGTTGCTGCAAGAGACATTAGAGAGTGTGGGCAGGAGTGGGTTTGCTGATGCAGCAAGCACAAGCAGCAGAAGACCTTCCTCCTCTGCTCATGGCGAGGGGAAGGAGGGACAGTAGCAGCAGGTCCCAAATCAAACCCCAGCAGAAGCAGCAGCAGCTCACAATGGAGGATCTGGGATTTGGGCAGCTGCCATGTTGCAGAGTGCATTGTCCAGTGGTAATCAAGATCACCAGGTGGGTGGGGGAAATGATTGCCCTGGATGACAACAGTGTGTGGGCAGGAGTGGATTTGCTGCTGCAGCAAGCACAAGCAGCAGAAGACCTTCCTCCTCTGCTCATGCTGTGCCCCAGGGTGAAGGCGACTGTGGCAGCTCGCATGGCAGACGTCACACTGAGGAAGAATGCTCTGGTGGAGAGGGTGCCGACAGTCGAGAGGGTCATAGCGTGGCAGAAGCAGCAGGGCAGCTAGGAGGGGTGAAGCAGCAGCAGGAGGGCGGAGATGCAGAGTACTCCAAGGAGCAGCAGCTCCTCAGCCATCAGCCACCCTGAGTGGACCACCCCAGGGCAGGCAGCATGAGCACATGAAATTGGGGAGGAGGTTGGCGGCAGCAGCAGCAGGTAGAAGGAGCAGGAGCCTGACACTGCGGAGCAGGCAGTGGCAAAATATCTCAAGGAGTCGGTGGTGGATCCCAGCAGCGATCCCCTTCTGTACTGGGCAGAGAAGAGGAAAATATGACAGGTTTTGACCAGGTTGGCACAGGAACTACAGTCCTGCCCACCAACCAGCGTGCCCAGCAAATGGGTGTTTTTGGCAGCAGGGGACATCGTGAGTCCCCACCGTTCGCGGCTGGGTGCTGGGTTGGTGGAGCAGGTCCTGTTCCTGAAGGTCAACCTGCTGCTGCTGGGTTTCCTGGACTTGGCCATGGACCCATGGTGATGGGGGGGGGCACACTTGAGAGAGAGAAAGAGAAAAGTCCCCGCTAATAGAAAGAGAGAAAGAAAGGAAAACACGCTCCTGCCCATGCTGTCACTCGCTGTACATGACCAGACAGAGAAAGAGAAAGAGGCTCCCCACCATTAGAACAAGAGAGAGAGAGACAGAAAGGCTCCCTGCTGCTAGAACGAGAGACAGAGAGAGGTGCATCCTGCTCAAGCTGCCACCTGCCAGAACCAGAGAGAGAGCTCATTTATTATTATTATTATTATTATTATTATTAACAAACATTTATATAGCGCCAGCAGTGTACCTGGCACTTTACAAAGTAATAAAATAGACAGGGTCCCTGCCCCTAGGGCTTACAATCTGAGAGACAGGAGCTGGGGGAGAGACTTAGGAAGGGGAACAGAGGGAGAGACAAGGGGTCTAACATTCATGAAGATGCGAGGTCTCAAGTGCACGTACTTGGCTTGGTTACGATGAGAATGACAGCAGGCAGGTCCATGTTGCAAGGATAAGGGTAAACCGATCGTAGGTATAGGAATAGTGGCTCAGCAGGATAAAGAGTCAGACAGAGCAGAGCGAAAGAGGTGAGTTTTAAGGAGAGATTTGAAGGTATGAAGGGAGGGGGCAAGGCGGATGTGGACAGGGAGGGAGTTCCAGGCATGGGGGGCAGCAAGTGAGAAGGGACGAAGGCGCTTAGGGGAGCAGGGAAGGCGTGGAAGGGTGAGAGAAGGGACAGAGGAGGAGCGAAGTGCACGGGCTGGAGTATGGAGGGCGATAAGTGCAGAGAGGTAGGGGGGAGCAAGGTTGTGAAGAGCTTTATAGGTGAAGACTAGGAGCTTGTGCAGGATTCGTTCAGGAAGGGGAAGCCAGTGAAGCGAAGAGAGGAGGGGCTGCACATGGTCGAAGCGACTGGCGAGGTAGATGACCCTGGCAGCAGAGTTTTGGACAGAGATGAGGGGAGAAAGGTGAGACCGGGGAAGGCCAGTGAGAAGGAGGTTACAGTAATTGAGGCGAGAGATGACCAGAGCATGAACAAGAGTTTTGGCAGACGAGACAGAGAGAAAAGGGCGAATCTTAGCAATGTTATGGAGGGAGAAGCGACAGGATTTAGCAACAGAGTCAATGTAGGGTTTAAAAGAAAGGGGTGAGTCAAAGATGAAGCCTAGGCTACGGGCTTGGGGGACAGGCAGGATGGTGACTCCATCAATAGTTATTGACAGTGAGGAAGGAGAGGAAGGATGAGGGGGGAAGATAAGGAGTTCAGTTTTAGCCATGTTGAGTTTGAGTTGACGTTGAGACATCCAGGTAGAGATGTCAGAGAGACAGTTGATGAGACGAGCTTGAACAGAGGGAGAGAGAGAGGGAGTAGAGAGATAGAGTTGAGTGTCATCAGCATAGAGGTGGTATTGGAAGCCATGGGAGGCAATGAGTTTGCCTAAGGATGAGGTATAGATCGAGAAGAGGAGAGGGCCAAGAACAGAGCCTTGAGGAACACCAACTGAGAGGGGGAAGGAGGAGGAGGCGGAGTTGGAGAGAGACACATTAAAGGAGCGGTCAGAGAGGTAGGAGGAGAACCAGTTATGGACAGAGCCACAAAAGCCAAGGGAGTGAAGGGAATCCAGCAAGAGTGAGTGGTCAACAGTATCGAAGGCAGCAGAGAGATCAAGGAGGACAAGAATGGAATAGAGACGTTTAGATTTAGCCACCAGAAGATCATTTCATCTGAAATGAAAGGGAGCCTTGGGAAGATCATTTAATCTGAGCTCATGCTCAATGCCCACATCCAGCAGCACACCCACTGGAATGAGATGGAAACATATGTTCCTGTGTGTGTGCCTGCCTCCCTGCACCACCACCTATCACAATGATTGAATGAAGTGTGCCCAATCATGCACCAATTCTCTCTTTCTCCTATGCCCTGCTCTCCATAGGGCAATCAGTTGGGGGCTTCCCAAGGCTCCCTTCTCTGATGCCCCGCCACTCAGGGGCTTCCAAATGATTACCACCAACAGTAAGCGAAACCAGTATCCAAGTATCATATGTCACCTCAGCTTCCCAAGGTGGCCCCCTATGGGGCGATCTATTTGCAACCTGAAGAGGATGCCCTGCTGGTCGGAGCGCTTCTGAATGAGTACCAATGCTGCCAGAGAGACTCTCTCTCACCCCCAGACAGAAACATGCCCTGCTGCTGCCCCTGCCAAGCTGCCACCTGCCTGACTGCCTGCTCCTCCGATGCTACCCACTGCCAGAGAGGCCCCCCCCACTCTCTCTCTTTGGCACCCCAACACAGAAACATGTCCATCTGCTGCTGCCACCGCCGCTGCTCCTCCCAAGCTGCCACCTGTCTTCCTGACTGCTCCTCTGACGCCACCTGTCACTGCCCGCTGTCAGAGAGTCCCCCTCTCTCGAGCCCCCTCACAGAAACATGCCCCGCTGCTGCCGCTCCTGCCAAACTGCCACCTGCCTGCCTGCTCCTCCGATGCCACCCGCCACCACCCGCTGACAGAGAGCCTCTCTCTCTGGCACACCCTCACAGAAACATGTCCTGTTGCTGCCGCTCCTGCCAAGCTGCCACCTGCCTGACTGCCTGCTCCTCTGAGCCACCCACTGCCAGAGAGCCTCTCTCTCTCTTTGTCTATCACCCCTTCACAGAAACAAGCCCTACTGCTGCTGCCACTGCTACAAAGCTGCCATCTGCCTGACTTCCTGCTCCTCCAATGCCACCCGCTGCCACCTGCTCCCAGAGAGCCCCCCTCTCTCTGGCATTCCCCCCCCACAGAAACATGCCCGGCACCTGACTGTTCCACCTGCGGTGCTGTCTAAAAACAGATATAAGCTATCATTCCAGCCCCAAGAACCATCATCTGGGTTCTGGCGTCGTCATTCTGCTCACAGGGGCCTGTCATCCCACTTTGCATCAAGAAGCATCCATTTCAGTCCCAAGAACCATCATAAGGGTTCTGGGGTCATCGTTCCAGTCATGGGGAGCTGTCATCCCACTGTACTCAGAAGCAGTCACTCCAGTCCTAGGAACCATCATCAACTTCTCAAGCTCCTCTAGTATAAAAGGCATCCGACACCGCCTGCTGCCAGAGAGCCTCTCTCTCTCTCTGGCACCCCCACACCATTCCATCTAACTCTTTCTAGGACTATGAGACAATCCCATGCATGGATAGAAGTGCGGGTGATGTGCGAGAATGATCAGAGCCAGTGCGAAGAACCTTGTTTACAAGGGAGCAACCTGCTGCTCATGCCCAACTGCCCACCATGATAGCCTTGAGCTCCTCTCTAGGATAAAAATCACTCTCCCCTTAAGAATGACAGTTCCTCCCTACCCTCTCTAGGACTATGAGACAATTCCATGCAGGGATGGAAGTGCGGGTGATGTGGCGAGAATGATCAGAGCTAGCACGAAGAACCTTGTTTATGAGGGAGCAACCTGCTGCTCATGCCCATTTACGAGGAAGAATATAACCTTTCTTACAAGGCAGAAACCTTGTAAGAGAGAGAGACTCCCTGATGCTAGAACAAGAGAGACGCTCCAGTCCATGCCGTCACCTGCAGTACATGATCACACACAGAGAGAGACAGAGAGGCTCCCTAGCCCCCGGTGCTAGAACATGGGGGGGGGAAGAGTTGCATCCGGCTCAAGCTGCCACCTGCCAGAACCAGAGAGAGAGCTCATCTGTGTTCATGCTCAATGCCCACGTCCAGCAGAAAACCCATCAGAATGAGATAGAAATAGTACACAACATAATTATGTGCCTGCCTGTGTGCCTCACTGCACCTGCTACCACCTATCGCAATGATTGAATGATGTGTGCCTAATCACACACTAATTCTAGGGATATCAGTCAACTCCCATGGACTGTCATTCCACTGCATCCAGAAGCAGCCACTCCAGTCCCAGGAACCATCATCAGGGTTCTGGGGCCATCATGCCACTCACAGGGAGCTGCCATTCCACTGTACCTGAAGCAGTCACTCCAGTCCCAAGAACCATCATCAGAGTTCTGTGGCCGTCATTAAGCTCACAGGGAGCTGTCATTCCACTGCATCCAGAGGCAGTCACTCCAGTCCCAAGAACCATCGTTAAAGTACCAGGGACATCATTCAACTCCCATGGGCCGCTCTCTCTCTCTCTCTCTCTGACATACCCACAAGCCCTTTCCCTTCTGGTGAGTGGAATACGCTACCTGTGCTGCTGCTGTCAGGTAGGGATCTGACAGCTTGTATATATAACGAGGTTCTGCTGCCTGCCAGAAGCAGCACAGAGGGCTAAAAGATTGGACAGGCCAAAATCAGCTGGTAACAAATATAACTTTTATAATAACATTTTAAAACACATTTTAACTGTGAACAAACTAAACATTTGTATTTTAACAAGGCATAGAAAGATAACTAAGGCTTCTTTGGGCCTGTCCCCGGAACATGGGGAAAAAAGGACAATGGTGCATGGGACTGAGGTGTAGGGATGTCATCGACCTCTGCCCTATGTTGCCTCACAATGTTCAGAGCTCTCAACATGGACTCCTTCCATGTCACCAGGGACCGGCGGAATGTCTCAACAACATCCCTTTCATGTAAGCCTGGGCCTGCTACTCCCTGATCTGAAGCTTCCAGAATTTCTCCACCAACCTGTCCTCCACATCGCTCATGTGGGCCTTGAAGCCCTTAATATATTTTTTGTAGAGCCTCCACAGCAGCCCCTGAAATGCCCTCACTTCAAGGGTGTCCTCTTCCCATGGGGCTGGTGAATCGTTGGAGGGGGAAGGACTAGGACTGCACCTCTTCTGGCGTGATTTCCTCCCTCCTCTGCTTCTGCCAGCATGAGACTCATCCCTCCTCACCTTGATGAGGTGGACTGTCTCGACATGGGCAATCAGCCCCAATGTGGTCCCCTGCACCCCCCCCTCTTAATCTTTTTGTCACAGATCTAAAGAACATAAAAAGACAGGAACATAGAAGTGCCATACTGTGTCAGACCAATGATCTATCAGGCCCTGCCTGCATTCTGTCTCCACAAGTGGGTGGCTGGCCAATCTCTCTCTCTGCGGGGGACTTCCTAACAGGTCATAGGGCAATCCATTCCCTGTTGTGCCAGCCCCCATGTCTTACCTTGCATTGTACGAATCCGCCTTTGGGGGTATAGAAATACTTCCATACCGCAGACCTTGTTGGCCTGGTTTGGCCCTGTGACATCCACCTTGATGGGCTTTCTGCACCAGCGGTATCATCATCACCCTCTCTGAAACAGGAACACATAAACCCCTATATAATATCATGCATTCAATACCCATTCTCCCACACCAAGTGGATGGATGGTGCTGCTGCCTACTCACCTCTTTCCCTTTCTCCCACATGCTTTCCTTGGACTCCTTGAAACCCTGAGGATTGAAGGGAGCAATTGCCTTGATTAAGCAAAGGATTGCGGACCAGGATCTGCAAAGTGAAATTGCCTCTTTGGAGTCTCAACAGGTAGCTCCCTTATATTCTAAATTATCCAGGCCCTGTTGGGGCCAAAGCTATCTTGACTCCTGGCTACACCCTAGTCAAAGAACGGCATTTATGAAATTTCGCTGTAATATCTTCTCATCCGCTGTGTTGGAGGGCCAGTATAGAGGCACACCATGGGAGGACAGGGTCTGCCCTTTATGTAATCTCGGGTCTGTAGAATCCTGCACCCATGTGGTGCTGGAATGCCCTGCCTATGTCTCTCTCAGGAACAGATATTTGATGTCCCTATTGAGGGATTTTTTTGCATTATGTTGTAATATTGTATTGCACCCCTATAAGAATATATGGGAATGTTTTAATTTATGTTTTTAATAGCCTTTTGGTTGCACAAATAAATTTAACCTACCTACCTCTCCCACATACAATACCATCACCTGGGATGTTGTAATGTCTGCAAGTTGAGACTCTGGCTGCTACTGCTGCTGAAAGATCCCCTCTCTCTCTCTGGCAGACCATGAAATAAGACACATGCAAATCTTGCCCTTCCTGGGGTGCTGCTGTCTGTAAGTTGAGACCCTGACTGGCATGCCTCTGGGTGCTGCTGCTTGTGTCTGACTGCTCGCCGGCGCCCACTCACCTGCCATCCTGTCTGCTCGTCAGCCTGCTTCTTCTCTGCCAACTGCTGATGCCCGCTGCTGCTGCTGAAAAAGTGCCCCTCCCCCCCGGCAGACCATGAAATAAGACAGTTGCAAATCCTGCGCCTCCAATGCCACCCACTGATGCCTAGCCCGCTACTCAAGTATGACTGCCCACTCATCCACACGCCAGCAAGCTCGCTCTAAAGGATAGTAATCTTCTTGTCCTCGAAGTTATATGGAACAATAAATAAATAAAAACAAATTTTACAAACCTGGCAGTAGCACCTTCTCTGCCCTCCTCCTCCTCTGGTGAGGAGCCCACCTCCACCACCTCATGAGACGGTCCAGCCTGGGCCTCCATGATTTGTTCCTCCTTTACCTTGACCTTCCTCCTCAGGTTCTTCTTCCTTCACCTTCCCTCAGATTCCTTGCACAGACACACACAACCCCACCCCCCCACAGCTAGCCACAACAGAGCAAGTTTACAACCAAGCAGCCACACACAGACACCACACAGCCAGTCGAACTATGATTTCTGGTTTTTGGTCTCGCGAGATCACGATACCAAATATCAATATCGATAACGGAAACGTTACCAAAAACAAAATTTTTGTTTGAAACCAGTATCGGTATCGATAACAACAATAACAAAAACAACATTGTTGTTATAACGATAACGATAAAACAACACATTTTAATAACGATAGTGATAACGATAACAAAAAATGACATGGGGTCCTGGTGCACATTCCTATATTGCAGGGGCATTCGACTAGGAACTTAGAATGGCCCTGGAAAATATTCTAAAAACGGCCCATGTCACCCATACAATAGTAGCCTTACATTCTCATTTTCTAAAATGTGTGTCTCTCTGTCTGTGTGTGTTTACAAACACAGACACGCACACATGCAAAGAGGAGCTGTGTGTGCTGTGAATATACATGTATAATGCATTATTTAAGCTATGCATGGACAAAGCCTGGGTGAAATGTACACTACTCAACTACCTGTAAATGTTCTTCCTTAGGAGAAGACTAACATCATTAACACTTTACTGGGAGAATTAATCGATCTGGTTACATGCATTGATGTTTTCAAATAACTATTTTTATGACTTTCTCTTTTAATTGTGCCTTAGGTATATTTTTAAAAGTAATGTTTCTAAGTTCTCTCCTATTCTAAAGGTCCAAGGTAAAAAGATGTGAAAAGGGCTGACTTTGACATCAGAACACATGTATTCTACTTTGTATGATTCATACAAAAGCATTGGATAAATTCTTCGATGTCAAGTCCATTACGGGCTATTAGCCAAGTAGTTTTTGGGGACATAACATCTGATTGTCTGGAGCTAGGAGTGAACAGTGAGCAGGGATGGATTGCACCTTGGTAATCTGTTGGGTACTTCTACCAAGCAACAGAGGGAATTTTCAGATGTGACTCTCCCATCCGTGGCTTACCTGGGTGTGGCTTACGCTTACCCTGGTGTGACCACGGGCGGGCGTGTCACGTCGGCTCCTGCCTCATGAGATGTTCACCACAGGTGGGAGCAGACTGCGGCAGGGCTAACATGAGATGTGTGCTGGGCTCCCAGCCAGCACACATCCCATGTTAAGCCAGGCAGGGTCCAGGGTAGGCGGAACTGCTCTGGCCAGGGTAAGGTGGAGCAGGCCATCAGACATCCACATGTCCCCCACCCTCTCCCTGCCGCTGGCCACCAGAATGTTTGTTCGGGGGCCAGGGAGGGTTTCACCTCAGGGTGGATTTAAGCATGGAAGCTCACTGAGCCATCACATTTAAAAATACCCTAAGATTGGCCACTGTTGGAGACAGGATGCTGGGCTGAATGGACCATTGGTCTGACTCAGACTGGCACTTATGTTCTTGACTGTCCCCATGCGGTGGCACTGGATTGCTGCCTGCACAATTACTGCTTATGTGCATATTCCTACTTCCTGAGGCAGAAAGACTAGGTAGTGGGTAGGAACTGGATCCAAGGGCAGCGTTGTATTGCCTAGCGATCAGCATGGAGTGTTCTGTTGCAGGCAGAAGTTGGTTGAGGTCACAGCAGCTAAGACCAGAAGACGCCCTAGTCTGCAGGTGACAGCAGATCAGACTGATACTAGTGGGGGTGGGGGGGAAGCAGGGGCAGCTCCAAAGCAGAGCTTTTCTTTCCCTTTCCCTCTCTTTAACCCAGGTCTTTACCTAAGCAGCGTCTGGACTTTAGGCTCTCAACTGTGTGTGTATATTTGCTACTAATGTACAGCCTGTGGCTAGCTTTTATTTGCCCCCTGGATCTGGCCCTTGGATCCAGCTCCTGCCCACAAGGGCTGAAGGACTGGACTCAGGGGAAGGAAGCAGAAATGAAGGCATATGCACAAGGAGAGAAGACAGATCCATGATCTGGAGCCTTCTTCCTTTTCTTTTCCTGTGAAAGTCTTACAAGGCTGGCTCCCAGCAGCGAATTGTTCGGACTGGCGATACACAGCACCTGTGTAATGGCAATGACTGGAGCACCTGCCTCCACAGCTCATAGTAAACAGTCTCCTGACCAGTAAGCTTTGAAATGAGATCCCTCATCCTGACCCTTCCCCATTCCCTCCCCAGAGAACACTCACCCAAACTGGTAGCTGTCTCTGACCATGTCTGTCCCCAGAGGGAACATTCACCCAGCTGAGCTCAGAGCTGCACCGCTGCGTGTGCTCACACACAGCCTCCCCTCTTCCCTCCCAGGCAGAGAAAGGAGAATTGGTTACCTACCTTCGTGAATTCCTTTCTCTCTTACTCTCCTGATCCTCCTCCGCTGGGTAGCTCTAGTGCTGGCCGATAGGAGGCAGATGACATCATTTCTTTTATGCGCATGCGCGCCAGGAGCTACCCGGTCCCTCAG
>QEPC01006382.1:122898-137186 GCA_003113815.1 Sphenodon punctatus
GCAGTTTCTCTGACTGTTTCTGTCCTCTCCTTTTCTTTTTAAATCTCCCTCACCTGCCAAGAAAGCAGAACTGACCCTGCGATTATTCTTCAAAAATAAATTGTTTAGAGAGCTTCCGCGGAACGCGTCCTACCGGCCGAGGCAGATGATAAGACTGAGGGACCGGGTAGCTCCTGGCGCGCATGCGCATAAAAGAAATGATGTCATCTGCCTCCTATCGGCCAGCACTAGAGCTACCCAGCGGAGGAGGAGAAGGAGGTAAGAGGAGAACGTATGTGCACTGCCCAGGCTGTGCTCAAACACCTCTCTCTCTCATCCGGCTGCCTGACTCCTCTGCTCCACTCCTGTTGCTGGGGGCCCACTGCCACACCCCATCGAGCAAGCCCGAGGCCATGGCCAAAGCATTGGAGGCAGCCGGTGAGCCTGGCTGCAGCCTGCAAGCTGAGCTGCCCTGCCTGCCTCATGAGTTACACGTGCTCCTGCTACAGCTTGTGTGACTTCCTCACGCAGCTGCAGCCCGGACAGTGTGCTTCTGCTGGGAGAAGCTTGGCTGCGTGCTGCTGCGTCTGCACTTGGGTGGGGCCCCCTGTCTGTCCTCGAGGATCATGGGGGAAGCCTGCAGGGGAGGGGAGAGTCGCCAGCCATGTCCGTGTAGCAGACAGTACAAGCTGTTAACCCCCTGGTGTGCTCTCCCGAGCAAGCAGCACACTGCTGGCTGGGGATGAGAGCAAAACGGGAAGGGTTAACTTGCAGCTCCCCTCTAGAGCCAGCCTCCCCCCCAGTCCGGCCCACCAGGATTTTTCCTTGAGTATTGTGGGTTTTGCAAAAGAGCAGGTGTATTGGAGGTGTGGCTGGGGATCCTCAAAGAATAGCTTAGCATGGGACCCCCCCCTGTTCTTTAACTGAGCTGTGTTCAAATGTTGGAAAACATCACAAGACAGGTATGTTGATGAGATTGGCTTTAAGAATTGTGAAGCTTAATTCATTGGAGGTTCTTTTTATTTTCATTTATCTTTTAGGTTTGAGCTTTTAGGGTATGCTAGGATTCCATATATGGCATTTCTCCACAAACATATTTAATGAAAGATGAATTTCTCCATTTCAGGGCCTGGGACTTAGAAAAATTGACTCAGGTAAGGGGATCCTCAGTCGAGTGAAGTCAATGGGATGACTGAGCAGTAAGTGGTTGAAGGATCACAACCTAAAGAGCATGAACATTGTGACAACCTGGTGAAAACTGGCAGCACCACAGTCTAAAAATGACAGCCTATGTTTATGGACATTTTCAAAAAAGACACTCTTCACCCACTACCCACCCATTATACATGCTCCAGGGATGCAGTGTTGCCCTATGGGTGCTGTGTAACATGTATAGTGGGTGCGTAGTGAGTGGAGAGTGTCTTGTCTGAAAACACCCCAAAGAAAATGACCATGATTTCACCATGTGCATTCAGAAGACTGCCCTGCTCTCAGTGCTGAAGACCAGAAGAGTGTCAAGATAAGGAACGTGGCAATGTACAGTTAGGCTGTTTTCTGCTTTTAAAAAGGGCAGGAGCGCTGACTGCTTGGTTGCCTTGGCCAGTTGGGGCTGTATTAATGTCTTACTCAAAACTTCCAAACAAGCCCCATATGTTGGATATTAAAATTTAGCAGACATGTTATGAGCTACCCAAAAGCCACAGCTGTGCAAACTTTCCGATTCTCATTCCTGCATGATTTTCAGTATTTGGTAAGCACTTGTCCTTTTCCACCAGTGGGACTGGTTTCGCTTCCTCCCCCTCCCCCAAGCAAAGCCCAAAAAACTATCTTATGGTAGCTTTCATGGGTGTTATGAAGTCATGTTGGTTTTATTAGCTTGTAAGCATGACACTGTTTCCAAGACCTTGTCATGCAAGAATTTAGTGGTACGAACCTCCAGTGTTAGTGCAAGTCCCATTTGCGTCAATGCAATTCATGCTGGCACTAAGGACTAACACTAGTGCTATTTGCTAAGCAGCTGGAGGATCAGACTCTATGTGCAAAAGTAAAATTGAGAGAGAGCCCAAATTTTACAGCTTCCTCTTTTCTGAATGAAACATGAAGTTGTTTGGAGACTCTGAAGCAAACCAGATGAGGTAAATGCCACTGCCATTTTTCTCATCTCTTTTTTTAGTCTCCAGTCTAAACCACATTTTAGTGAGTTTCCATTGAGTCTTACAGCTCTGAACTCTGTTTAAATATGTACTGTGGTAGCTGATGTTCCTAGTTAATGCAGTTGCTTAGCACAGCCAGAAAATACTGTATGCATGATAGACTCCTAAATCCTTCTGTGCTCTAAGGCTCCCTTGAAGAATATTTTGGTTGTCAGTTGCTCTTTAGTTTTCCTCCCCATGTGTCTGAACTAGGCTCACCTTAATTTTCATACCATCTCCCCTCCATATGGGGTAAGGCTACCCAAGGAGTGGCTGCTTTTGGGCCGGGGCCCCTCCTGCCTGCCCTACCACACTGTGAGCTCCACAATGGGACTTTGAGCAGCGGGCTGCCACGTCACAGCCATGGTGGGAATTTGGTTGGGCTGGGGGAAGGAGGCAGGGCAGGGTTGGGTGCCTGCTCCTGGGACTGGCGCCTTAGACTGCCCTGGCCATGGTGTGATCTCTGGCGGTGACCCGACTACCAGTGGGGTAGGGAGCTTATCTACCCAGCTCCCCATGCTAGCCCCACAGTATGGTGGTTACGACTGCCTGCCACAGGGTCATGCAGGCATAGGGCCCTATCAGGTCATGTGGAGACATCCTCTATCACATTATGTAAGCAGCACAAATTCATAAAGGGTTGTTTCTCCACTTCCTCAGCTTCATTTCATCTCCAGGGAGAAGTTTTCTCAGAAGTCCCTTGATGCTTTCACTTAATAAAATAACCAGGCAATTATGGGCAGATCCTGCAACTCCAATGAGAATTGAAGGCATTCAGTACCTTGTAGTATTAGGCCTTTTGAATGAAAGCAAACCAATTTTCTTTTGAGTCTTTCTCTGTAGTCTACAAAGAGATAAAAATTAATGTACTTCAAGCTCTTATCACTGCTTTTCTCTAGGACACATGCATACTGCCGCGAGGAGAGCTTGTGACTTCTACCTTCTCTTGTAAAGTTACAGTCTGGAAATAGCACAGGACACTTCATGCCTTGTTGTATAGGGTAATTAAGCATAAGAAAACAAGAGCTCGACTGTGCCCCACGTGATCCCGCCTAACAGTGTTGCTTTGCAAAGCACAGCTACATGTGATAAATGGAGTTTTATGGGTGGACACGTTGGGGGAGTGTGTACTTGAGCCTGCAGAGGTGGTTTGAGCTTGGCTAGGATAGAAGCCGAAACAAGCACTATACAAATGGCAAAGAAAAGATACATTTGGGGGTAATTTGTGGTGTGGTGATTGTTGCAGAGTAATAACTGATTTGCAATCAGTAAGGAGAAACGCAGCTGAAGGTTTAAAACACTTAAGCTTTCTCAGGCACAGATCCTTAGTTACATCTAGCTAGTAGTAAGACAAAAATGGAGACTAAGACAGAGAGAAGGGAAGAAGGAGTGGTTACAGGAAGGAATTCAACTGCAAAACCCCATCTCCCTTCCATGTACACATAAACTTAGCAGCGCCATCTGGTGGCTCTATAGTCAATTACTGTTCTTAATANCCCTTCCATGTACACATAAACTTAGCAGCGCCATCTGGTGGCTCTATAGTCAATTACTGTTCTTAATACAGCAGGCACTTAACTTTAACTTATGGATGTTGCATACGCCAACAGTGATGACTATGAAGAGGCTGTAGTGATTCTGGCTCTGAGAATAGAGTTGCTTGTGTTAATTGCTGCTTCCCATCCATTCCTCCTCAACCTGCAATTCTGAAAATAAACAGATTTCTACATTACACACAAAAGACTCCAGTTCTCTCTTTTCAGAAGAGAACCAGAAGAGCCACCCTACTACTTTATACCTACTGGAGCAGGGGTGACCAATTGGCAGTTCCTGGGTTGAAACTGTCCCATGACATGGTTCTATCTGGCCCAATTTGATTAAATATTTTTCTAATAAAACATCAATTATCAGAATGATGTCATGAAAAAACAGCTTCAATAGGAATGTTTAACTCTCACAGTTCATGTTGTTGAGTTTGAGCAGGGTTTGACTACCCCAGTACTACAGAAATGAAACACACTTGCTGCATAAAGAGAGATTTTTGTGCAATCTGGTCTACCAACGAATTGAGCCCTTTACAACTGCTGTGAGGCAATTGGGCCTGTGGTGACTAAGAAGTTGGACAGTCCTGTCTAGGGAGAAGGAGACAGACAATACAAAGTATGGACTAATTGTTCATTTCAAGTGGGACCTTCTATCCTGTTATTGTGGAAAAGAGCAAGCAGCACTAGGGTGGCCAGATATGCAAATTCTAGTGGATACTTATGAGAAATGCAGGTTGCAGGGGTCCATTGGAGTCGATGCAGCCCTGCAACCTGTATTTCTCATGTGTCCTCTAAAATGTGCATATCTGGCCACCCTAAGCACCAACTGGTACCCAAACGTGACCTGACACTGGGCTACCCAACTCCCCGGGCTGACTCACCTCACCACCCTGCTGCTGCTCCTCCAGTCCTGGTTGCTGCTCAAGGCTTGCTGCTCCCTGCTCCTCCCCAGCTCAGCTGACCTGGGGACTTCCCCTCTTGGCTTTTCCTGAGCAGGGGCGGGGGGGGGCGGAATGAGGAGGCCTCTTCCCTCTGTGTGCACCCCCCCTAATGGATCGCCCATTCCCATGAGGAGGCCTCTTCCCTCTGTGTGCACCCCCCTAATGAATCCCCCATTCCCAGGGGGAACCCAAAGTGGGGTATGTGCAGCACCCATGTGCACCTCTGATATGGTCCCCCTGGGAACATGGGACTCATCAGGAGGTACACATAGGTGGGAAGAGGCCTCCTCACTTCCCCCACTCAGCTGATTGGGGAAGTCCCGAGCTCAGCTGAGTCGCGCAGGCCAGGGAGGAGCAAGGAGCAGCAAGCAGGGAGCAATGTTCAGGACCAGAGGAGCAGCAGCCCAGCAGCAAGCAGTGGCCAGATAATATTTATTTATTTATCTATCAAAATTTGATAACCATTAAATGGGGCAGCGTAGAATAAAAATATAAAATACAAATATAAATAAAACATCAAAAGTACAAAACGGTGGTCATAAACCCGACTCATCCCAACCCACCCACTACCCATCCCCACCCCCCAAAGCCTGATGGAAAAACCACGTTTTACATTGGCGCCTGAAGGAGAGGAGATCCGGGGACAGACGGACTTCTGCTGGGAGGGAGTTCCACAAACGAGATGCAGTGACCGAGAATGCCCTCTCCAATGTGGTCCCCGCACCGAACTTATGGTACCTCCAACAGGGCGCTCCCAGCTGATCGTACAGGCCACTCCAGGACTCGGGGGGGTGAGGCGGTCCCGCAGGTAGGCAGGGTCCAGGCTGTGTATACCTACATTTTGGGGCACTGAGTACCCAATGGGCCAGGTACCCCGTTGGGTGCCCACTGGAGGTATCCTACATGGGTAGTATAGGTGTGCCTTGCTGCAGCTCTAGGGGAAACATTTGCTAGTCCTCTGAGCAGCATCCAGGACCCTGGGAGTTGAAGTGGCCAGTTTCTTCTGGGTGCTTGTCTCTAAGCAATTAAGGCTCTGAGGTAGGGCTGGTCTTCCCAGCCTTGTTATATGTGTGGACTGGAATGGCTTTTCAAAAGTATTCTGAGTGCAAAATGATTGGCAATCACTGACTATCGAGAGCTGGGGTCCCTTTGAGGAGTAAATGCCTATACTCCCAAAGATCCCCGCTCACCTTGCCAGCCTGGACTATCGCAGTTTTGGAAGCGGCCAACTGACCCTGAAACCACCTCCTTTTCCTAAGGTTTCGGCTAAATTCTTTCAAATAATAAAAAGGTGCTGTGTCTGAACACTTCCCCTCCCCTGTTCTCTATCTTGGGGGGCCGGGGAGAGAATCTAGAGACAGTATCTGAGTTCAACAAAACCAATTCATTTTGAAATACCTTGGGGATAGCTCACTTTCCAGCATGACTTGCTGTGGGTTTTTGTAGAGTAGGGTTGCCATAGATGCAATTATTTCCAGGACACTTACGGAACATGCGTGTTGCAGGCCCTGCATTGGCACCTTAGGCGCAATGCAGGGCCTGCAACATGCATTTTTCATAAGTGTCCTGAATTTTTTTTGCATCTATGGCAACCCTATTGAAGAGGTGGAAATACAGGACAGCAGAGAAATATTTATGGAGCTATTCAGCCTTCCGCTAAACCAGGCAGTATGACTCTTTTTGTTTTTGTTTAATACAGTTCTGTTATTGTATTTTTAATTGCAAGGCCATTCAGATCTTCTGCATACATTTTTAAGGAGGTGGATCAGAGAGAAAGTGGCAGTGGAGCGGAGGGCTGTCAGACCTACACTGTTTTCTCTCACTTTACAAGCTGTCTGCCTTAAAGGCTGCAGATGTCACAAGGCGAGAATGAATCTGTGGCTTGTTATGTGCTTTAGGTTGCTGTATTCCATATGGCTTTTTGCTGTTCCAGGGATCTTTGAAGCCTGTAAAACAAGGAGCCGCTATTCAGTGGCTAATCCTTCCATCAAATGAAAGAATCGATCATTTACCAACTGGATAGCAAAGAAAGATCCTATCTGATCTACCTATCTTGTTTTTGTTTTTTCTAAATTATTTTTCTTTTTATGTATTGTATTCTGATTACAGCTGATGATATCAATTATATATAATGTAATTGCAACTACTTTAGAGGGAAAAAAATTCCCTCAAAGTTAGACAAATGGAAATTGAAAAAGGGAAGATTTCCCTCTCTAAAGGCCCTGTCTGAAGAGTGAACTCAGAACTCATTTCTGTAGATAATTCTTGGTCTGTAGATTGTTTGTAGGAATCTGTCTATTTTAACTGGACATTACAAGCATGGCAGGGGTATGATTTTACGCCCTGTTTGATTAGTTGTATGTGACAAGGTCCCACCTCACTTTGGGTGAGTGTATGCAGGATTAGTCCCGAAGTAACAAAGAATCAGCATATAGTTTATTTACACAGTCACACACAGTCTTGTTCTAGGCCAGACAGCACACCTCTGGCCGGTCTCATTCAATCGTAAAGTCCATCATATAAGATTAGCCTAGCCACACAAAGTCCACTGGCTAGTTATCATTAACTCACTCCCGCTGTCAGGCTTAGGGTTGTCACCTATGCAAATCTTTAAGGAACACTTATGGGAAATACATGTTGCGCTGGGGTAAAACATCTGGGCAGTCTAAGGTCAGGATCCCCAGTGTCCTGCACACATGAAGCACCCGGCTGGGGCTAGCAACAGGCTCTTTGCTCACTTCCTTGTCTTAATGCCCTTCTCTGGATGGTACCTCCCTTGCTGGACAGGTCTTTGAAGTGCCTGAATGGAGAACCTTCCCTACAGGGAAGGAGGCACAGTTTGAGAGAGAGGAGACAGACAGAGAGAGAGAGAGAGAGAGAGGAGGGGGGGCGGGGCTTTAGGTGCCAATGTACGCCCTGCAACATGTATTTTTTGTAAGTGTTCCTTAAAAACTTGCATAGGTGGCAACCCTAGTCAGGCTTCATATTCAGGTCCAGGTCTCCTTCCTTTAGGAACCCTCCCAAGCAGTCTGTCAGGAGACGTGTCCTCCATGTCAGGAGCAGAATGCCCCTACTTTCTTGGCTGGCTCTGTTTTATGCTTGGAGCCATGCCCCAAACACCATGACTTCCCATTTGGCAGCCATTTTGTGCTTCTCCTCAGTCCTGGACATCATCCTGTGGTACAGCTCTGCCACAATGTAGCTCTGTATAATGAGATTTCCACTGTGAGTGCTTATTGCTATGAATTTGAAAATTACATTTCATGAATACTCTGTATTAAATGCAGACAATTTTATGAGAGCATGTATTGATTTTTCTATTCCAGGACCCTCTTGTTTATATTAAGTCTTCCTGGGACTTCTTCCTAGACCTGGATCACCTTAGGGCCTTTTGTTCTCCAAGAGTTCCCTCCCATTTTGCAATTCATGGTTCTCTGGCACTTGCTTGTGGCGCCTCTGAGAGTTAGAATCCCTAGACTGAGGAATCATCTTGTAGAATTACGGAAAAGGGTCACAAAATCAGAGTCACGGGGCTTTTAATGAGATGAATGAGGCAGCTCATGCCTCTTAGCGTCATTTTGATGATAGACAACTGACAATATGCATATGGCCTCACAGGGGTCATCTACAATCCCCCACCAGTTAACGGGCATGCGTAGGGTGGATCTGTAACTTGAGCTACCACGGTGAGTGCTAGAGCGCAGCAATCAGAAATGATGGAGTTGCAGCCGCTACCACTCTGGAGCCACAGGAACATGGCTGGGGTCACCATCCTGGAGCATCAGGAGATTTGCAGTCATGTGTTCTCCAGTTGAAGTAATTCCATTACTAATCCTCATTCCTATCTTCTGCCAAGGGCATCCGGAAGATTGGGACATGTGCTGGGTTTATGGTGACCAGCTACAGAAGAATATTACTCCCCAAGGGCCAATCTGGCTTGTGAGCATGAGGATAGGGGGTGTTGCAGATAGGCGTGTTTGAGGACCAAATCTGAGGCCCTCTGATTAACTTGGGTTATCCACTAATCTGTAGATTCAGGCTCCCTGAAATTTTCTGAAGTCGTCTCAGAAATCATAAGGGCTAACATGCTTTAAAAGCAAAATGGAAATGTAAGCAGTGGAGGAGAAGGATGAATAGTCATGAACCTCACCCCCGGCCATTCGCCTCAAATCCTTTTTCCTTGTGTCCCCCGTTTTGGAATTTCAGTGCTAGAATATTAATGGAAAGGACTGCAAAGCTGGTGAAAATTAAATGAACTAAATTATGTTCAGAAACAGTTTAGCAGGATCCATTCAGCTTTCATCTTTTGCTTTTCATAGCTACTATGTCTTTCTACTAAACCAAAGGGACATTTCAAACAAACCTTTAGTAATACTACTGTGGGAGATACCTGTTTTTAATATTAAGATGATTGCTTTAAGATTCTGTAGATAATGAATACAATCAAGATGTTCTCCAGCTTGCAATCAAATACCTGTGAGGTGCTGAGTGCTATTATAAAAACTAAACCAAGATTAAAAGGAATATGTTGACTATTTTGGAATAATCTTTCTCTTTCTTGGGTCTCTCCCCCCCTCCCCCCTTCTTCCCCTACTTGCATAGATCTGAAAATATACTTGGAGAATTGAACAGAATCTCTCCCCCCACCCCCTGCCCCCATTTGGGTTTGGCTTTGCCTACAAGAAGGTGATTTGTTTTAAACCCTATTGTCTAATGCTCATCTGTTTTGTACAACTTAATCTCACTACAGCCGGTTCCATGAAACATAGATCAGGGAAGCTTTAGAGCTGAAGTAAAAGGAAATGCAAAAGCCCTCCATTAAAATGACAAATATTCCAGAGGCAGCTAATTAATATGATAACCTATGCATAAAAAAGAATTGTAAAATTAGCGAGATTGGCCCTGCAGTCCCATTAACCACATTATAACTCTTTCCATGATTCTTTTCCCCCCACTAAGAGAAGGTCTTGCAAATGTTAGCTCTCAATTTGCTTTATCATATGGTAAAGCTCATCAGTGCCACACACGACTGTGAATATTGTGGTTTTCACAGCAGGGTACTTTTTATCTCTGCAAATTTGTAAATTAAAATAATTTCACCTAGGGCAATCCTGTGCCAGAAAGATGCTGGTGACCTTGACAGCAGCTTTCCATGATTGTTTTTATCCTCTCCCCTCTCCATAACAAAATGTAATGGAAAACAAAAGATAAAAGGCTGACACGCGGTGTGTCACTTCTATTGGAATCCACTCTTGTGCAGAACAGTGGTCTAAGGTTAGACACTCAGACTTAAATGCTATCTTGATGTGGGAGGTTGTAAAATAATAATACTAACAAGAATAAAACAAATACATTACCTGTCCTGTTGAAAGAGGGGGAGAGACACAGCTATTGAAACAGCCCAAGAGCCGGCCTGGTGAATATCACAGACCAGATGATGTGCAGAAATTATTTATCTAGCTATCTGTTTATCTGTCTCTTTCACTTGCACTTTGATATACCATAATGTTTAATGTCAATTCTATACCTTGTGTCATGCATTTCACTGTACAGACTCATTGAGTATGTATGTATTCAGTTCACTACAGACTCCTCTTCTGTTTGTGATTCCCCCCATCCCATATATATGGGATGTAAATATATCCATATATATCCGTATATATATCCGTATATATATCCATACATATGTATGGATATGGATATGGGATGGGGGGAAGATAGATAGATAGATAGATGTAGAGAGTTGTAGGAGTTAGCTTAGCGATAGAGATAGCGTTAATGATTTAGTTTGAGTGTTTGTAGGAATAGGCCTGTGTACTTATTAGACAATCCATTTAGTTCACAGCATTTAGAATAGTAAATAGCAGTTAGATTTAGTGTACATATAATATTAGTACATATAATATTAGATAAAAAAATAAATAAATAAACCCCCCCATATAAAAACAAAAAAACCAAATAAAAAACAAAAGAAAACCATATAAAACCCAATAAAAAACCAAAAAGCCATATAAAAAACAAAAAAACACCCATAACATTTCCCAAACAGCCGAACCGAATGGCCAAACCCAACAGCCGAACAGCCGAACAGCCGAACCAAACAGCCGAACCGAACGGCCTGTTCGGACGACCAAACTGAACAGCTGAACCTGAACTCGGCAAACTAACCGAACGGACGAACTGAACGTAGCCGAACCGAACGGCTGAACCCGAACCGCGATCTGTTCGCCCATCCCTACAAATTACAGCCAAAAATGTGGTTTTCATTGAAACCAATGGAAATAAAAAACAAAAGCAAAAACTAAAATGAAATTTCGATACAAAAACAATAAGGAAGATTTAAATAATGAAAACAGAAAATGAAAACTTATAATGACATGCATCCTTGGTGTACATCTCTAGTCCAATCCTGACTCTGCTGAAGTCAATTGGAGTTTAGCCATTGACTTTAGTGGGGTTGGGATTATTTATTTATTTATTTATTTATTTATTTATTTAAACAATTTAATACCCTGCCAAACTCCATCACGGGCGGCTCGGGGCAGCTAACAATAAAATCATATAAATAAAACAACATCATCACAATATGTTGTATACCTGTCCCGCTCAATGACCCCCAGGCTGGTGGTGAGGTGATTGGGATTCAGAGGGCCCCTGGCCTGTTTGCTGTTGGTAAATGCAAAGTCAGTGGCCAGTAAGCCGCGATGGAGCCTAGGGGGAAAAGGCCCCTTCATGCAAAAACCAGTCTGCCCATGGAAAAGGTGATTAAGTGGAGGAAGCCCTGAGTAAGTACGGGGCAGTTAAGAAAGGGCCTCCTCCCTATTTTAAGAAACCACTGGTGAATAGAACTTGGACTAGCAATGGCTATAAAGACATGGAAAATTAGAACACCCTATGTTTCCCTCACACAAGCCAATGCCTCCATGCCCGATCGGGGAAAATTCACCTTGGTGCCACCCTTCAGCCTAGGGCTCCCCTCATGATTCCGTTCCATCCCCAAATCACCTGTAAACCTCTCTCCTTTCATGCCCAGATGTGTCCTTTGTCTCCTCAGCTCCAGTCTGTTTACTTTATGCATCTTCCCTTTGTTGTACCTGGACACACACCCGGACCTCTCTCCTTTCATGCCCAGATGTGTTCTTTGTTCCCTCAGCCCCCGTATGCATCTACCCTTTGTTATGCCTGGACCCACACCTGGAATACCTTTTGTCCTCCCTATGAGCCTATTGTGGCACACCTGAGCCTATCCCAAATCCTTTAACCTAAATCCTATAACTGCTCCTCGCTCCCCCTCTGAAATTAAGAAAGCTTTGGATGCAAACACGTGCGGGTTCCTCTGTGCGTGTCTGTGTCTTAAGGGGTCTCCCAGACTTTGGTCTGCTCCTTCCCTTCATCCCCGAACTTTGCTGAATCTGAGGGCCTTCTGTCCCCTTTTCAATGGCAAGGAGAGGTAACCATTGGTCCTGATTTCCCTTCTTGCTTCTATCTCTCTCTCTCTCCCTCTCTCGCTCTTTACTGTTTGTTTGTGTGTGTGTCTCCCCTGTGTCTCCCCTTCCTCACTCCGCATATTACTTTCATTTCCCTCGCCGCCACTTGTGCTTCCCTGTAAACCACCAGCCAGAACGGGGCTGTGTTGATCAGTATATGTATGTGTGTGTGTGTGTGTATCCCAGTGTGTTTTCTTTGATGTCCCTTTGAAATAAACATTCCTTTTCTTTATTAAATGTTTCTCTCCCTCTCTTTTTCTACTCTTGGGGAGGGCACGTAAACCTGACGGTAGTGCATATCGAACCTCAGACTGATCCTTGTGGCATGTGGGAACCCTTAGTTCAACTAATTCGGCTAATTCCCCTAAATTTAAGAATCGAGCGTATATTGGGGTACTGATCCCCCAATAGTCACACATGGAAGGGGGTCTCCTGCTAACAGTTGGGTCACCACCCACTCAATAACCTTCCCTAAAAAGGGAAGGTTAGAGACTGGCCTATAGCTGGCAAGTAAGTCAATGTCAAGTGATGGTTTCTTGAGCAGAAGCCGCACCACCGCCTCCTTCAAACATTCTGGCACTCTGCCCTCCCGAAGGGAGGCACTGATCACCCCCATCAGCAGCAGCCCTAGTGTCTCCTAGCAGGCTTTCACCAACCAGGATGGGCATGGACCCAGTACACAACAGGTGGCCCCATCAGACTCCAGAACATCCTCTGCCTCAGCTGGCATCACCTCCTGAAACAGATCCCACACAACCAGACCAGATGGGGCTTCTGCAGCCTCTGCCTCTCCTCCCTCTGCACAACATGCAGCACCGAAATCATGTGAATCCAAGTGATCTTATCTGCAAAGTAGTTGACAAACATGTCACAGCGGGCCCTGGAAGATTCCACGTCCAGGCGGAGGGAGGCCAGACTGACCAGCCCCCACATCACCCAGAACAGCTCTGCTGGACGGGACTTGGCAGCTGCTATGAGGGCAGCAAAGAATTCCTTCTTTGCTGCCCGTAAACTGACTCTACGCCACAACCTATCGGATTCAGCCTGAGAACAGTGCCACCATCGCTCTAACAGCCATCCTTCCCGCTTCAAATACCACAGTCCCTCAGTAAACTAAGGTAACCTGTGGTGCTGAAACTGAGGAAGTGGACTCCTCAGAGCTGTCTGGTTGATGGCCCCCGTCAGCAAGGTGTTCCAAGCCAGAACAAGGTCCTTGGCTGAATGGCCATCAAGATCAGAGGACAATTCCCCCAGAGCTATCCGGAACCGATCCGGCTCCATCAGTCTCCGGGGGTGAACCGTTCAAATAGGCTCTACACCTCTCTGGGGGGCAGACGTGTTCCGAAAGTCTGGCCTGGAGGAGGAAATGATCCATCCATGATAAGGGCATTGTTAACACTATTAGACCCTTAAATAGTGTGTAAATATAGATAGTTCCAGTAAAAGCAAAAATTTGGCATTTATTATTCTAGTACCGTCACTCGTATTTTATGGTTAAGGTGGTCTTAGTGTTGTTTATAGGGATGTGCGAACGCAGTTTGGAAGTTTGGAGTTCAGCCCGAACTCGGTCTGTTTGGATGACCGAACCCGAACCAACCGAACCGAACTTGATTCCGAACTCGAAACGACCGAACAGTTTGGTCAGTTCGGATTGAGTTCGGGTGGTTTGGGTGGGAGAAACGTGACCACTGCCAGTTGGTGAGCACTGCCTGACACAGGCAGGCACAGGGGGAGGGGGGTAAGCTGAGGAGCAGACTTCTGGGCACCAGGGGTGAAGAGGCTTGGAGTAGCAGCCAGCCTGCCCAATCACCATCCCTTTTCTCCTCAGGCCACTGGCTTCGCAGTCTGCGATTGGCCACGGGCTAGGCTGCATGAAGTCAATGGGGCTTGTGGTGAGGTGGGCGCAGCAAATAACAAAACTCATTGCCCTCCCCACTTCCCAACACCTTCTGAGCTAGTCACGGTTCCTGACAGCAGGTGTTTTCAGAAGGCTCCCTCTCCCAGCAGTTCCCAGCTCCCCAATCCATTGCCATCCTCCTCCTGTTTCACCCATCCAACCCATTTACCTCCATATTATCATTTATTTAGATTATATTAGATAGATTTAGGTGTTATTTTTTGTTTTTACCCCTCCCTGTGTTCCCT
>QEPC01006382.1:144635-189081 GCA_003113815.1 Sphenodon punctatus
GTGATTTTTAATCCCCCACCTGTATATTTATTTTTATACCACCAGCTTTATTGATATGTTTTATGATTGTATTTTAAATGTTTTTAAATGTTTTTTATTGTTGTTAACCGCCCCGAGCTGCTGTGCAGGATGGGGCGGTATAGAAATCTAATAAATGAAAATGAAATGAAATGAAAGGGTTCTGTACCCTGGCAACCCACTGTCTGCTGCTGCTAGTGCCAATGGCCCCCAGGCCTATATGCTGTCTGTGCCAAGGGTTCTGTTCCCCTGGTTGCCACCAAGCTCAAAGCCTGCCTCAGCCCGCCTTCCTGCCTCTCATGCCAAGGTGCCTGTCTGTCCGCCCAGGTTGCTGCTGATGGAGAGAGAGAGAAAAATAAGAGAGAGAGAGAGAGAGAAAGTCTCCCCATTGCTAGACACGATCCCACCCATGCTGTCACCTGCACTATATGGCCAGAGAGAGGGAGAGAGAGAGAGACTCCCCGCTAGATCAAGAGAGATGGGGTGGAGGGCAGGCCAGCTCAAGCTGCCACCTTCCAGAACCAGGAATAACTCTCATCTGTGCCCAATGCCCACATCCAGCAGCAATAAACCTACCAGAATGAGATGGAATATAACAAAACGTGGTACGTATTATGTGCCTGCCTGGGTGCGTTCCTATACCTACCTATCACACGATTGAATGAAGTGTGCTTAACCATGCACTACTTCTAGGGACATCATTCAGCTTCCATAGGCTGTCATTCCACTGTACCTGAATCAGTTATGACTGCCTGTCCCAGGAACCATCAATGAAATTCTGGGACCATAATTCCAATCACTGGGGGCTGTCATTTCATTCCACTTCATCCAGAAGCCTGGTGCCCGGCCCGCACGCCAGCCTGCCCCCCCCCCGCCTACTCCTCAGCACCCACCCGCGGATGCCCGCTGAAGCTGCTGGGAAAAAAAGCCCCTCTGACCACCAGCACCCGCCGTCTGCTGCCCGCTACCAAAGAGCCTGTCTCTCTTTCTCTCTGGCCCACACACACACAGACACAAGCGCTGCCCCTCCTTGGGGGCTGTCTGCAAGTTGAGACGCTGCTTCTGGCACATCTTTGGGTAATACCTTAGCTATGCTACATGTGGAGGTGCCAGGTGCTGCTGGTAGGAATCGACTAGCTGTATGAGATTCTGCCACCTCCCAGAACTTCAGCACAGAGGGATAAAATATTGGACAGGTCAAACAAAGCTTGTAACAACAAATAAAACTTTTATCAACAATTTGTAAAGAATAAAAACATCAACAGCATAAAACCAAAACCAAACATATATAAAAAGAAAGGAAACTTTTAACTTAGGGGTCTATCTAGTCTTTGGGCCTGTCCCCCAGAACTTGGGGGAAAGGCAAAAGGGGCGCAGGACAGGACTGAGGGGCAGGCACCCTGTGTTCTGGCATTTTGTAGCCATGGGCCAAGGCAAAGTCCACAGCCCCTGCCACGGCTGCATGCCACCTGGAGACCGACTGGTGGTACAGTTCCAGGCGTTCCATCTCAGCAGAGATGTATTGGCCATACGCCTCCACCTTCTTTCTCTCCACCTTGAGCACCTGGAACTGTTCCACCAGGCGGTTCTCCATGGTGACTGCATGCAGCCGTAGGCCATCCACAAAGTCCCAGGTGGGCCTCTCCACCTCGGCTCAAAAGGCCCTTGCCGCTGCAGACTCCTGGGGCCTGGGGGACTCCACATCAGAGCTGGAGGAGGGGCAATGGCTTACATCACGTTGGCTTCCACCACCGGCTCCACCACCTTGGCCTTCCCCCAGGCCTGGCATTTAATGGTCACCTTCATTTAAATTTTTATTTTTTTTAAACAAGCACTCGCCAACAGTCACCCACCAACCCTCACCAACCAACAATAGAGGGATTAAGATATGGGTTTTTTTATGCCACTATAGAAAAAATTGATTTTCTGTTATAGGCAGCAATCCTAAACATTCTCTGCTGGTGTAAGTGGGATTCAGATCATAGTCATCAACTATGTATCCTTTTTAATGCAATCTTCAATGCAAACGTGTTACTCTGGAACAGTCAATGACTGCAAATAGACTGCTCTGCAGTAAGTGGTTATATCATTTAATACCATTCATATTACATATAACAATAATATAATTGTTCAGCAGCCTTCTCCAAGGCGCCAGTCAGCATGAGGCAGATCTTTGGTAAAGCTACCTTCATTCAGGGCCTGTTTATTAAATTTTATTTATTTATTCATTAGATTTCTAGGCTACCCTCGCCTGCTACTGCAGCTTGGGGCAACTTACAACATACTAAAACATAAAAATATAAACAAAAATCAATAAAGATATAAATAAATATACATATTTATAACTATATAAACATACAAATAACTATATAAAATTGCAATAAAACATAAAGAAAAACATAATGACAGAGTTACAAACACAAAAACCCACCCTCCCCCCATCCCAAACCCTCCAGACACCACTTGTCTCCTTCACCAAAAGCCTGGTGGAACAGCCAGGTTTTACATCGTCTGCGAAAAGAGGGGTCTGGGGCCAAGCGAACCTCCATTAGGAGGAAGTTCCACAGCTTTGGTGCAGCCACCAAGAATGCCCTCCTCATTGTCCCCACTTGAGATACTTGGGGAACCCCGAGGAGAGCATCCTGGATGACTACAGGGGCCAATCCAGGACCCGGGGGGTGAGACGATCTCACAGATAGGCTGGGCCCAGACCATATAGGGCTTTATAGGTCAAAACTAACACCTTGAATTGGGCCTGGAAGACTATTGGCAGCCAGTGCAGAGACCAGATCACCAGTGTATTGTGCTTGCGACAACCCATCCCTGTAAGGAGGCGGGCCTCCGCATTCTGCACCGGCTGCAGCCTCCAGACCATCACCAAGGGAAATCCTACATAGAGCGTGTTTCATTAGTCCAGTATTATGGTGATGAAAGCATGGATTATGGTGGCTAGGTCAAAGTCCGAGACATATGGCCGAAGCTGTCGCATTAGCTGTAATTGGCAAAATGTTCCCTTCACCACAGCCACCTCCTGGGCATCCAGCCAGAGCTGAGAGTCCAGGAGCACCCCCCAGACTCTGAACCTGAGGAACCAATGGAGGGCGGACCCCATCAAAGATGGGTGCCACCACTCCCTCAGTCTCTCCCACCAGGCTGGTGGCACCAGCATCACCTCCATCTTGTCAGAATTCAGCTTCAGATGGCTTGCTCTCATCCAGTCCCCCACAGTCACCAGACACCGGGTAAGCACTGAGCCTGCCGAGCCTGGGTCCACTAAAAAGGAGAGGTAATGTTGGGTGTCATTAGCATATTGATGACACTGTACACCAAACCCTCTGATGACCTAACCTAAAGGCTGCATGTACACATTGAACAGGAGAGGGGAAAACTAGAACCTTGACGAACTGCACACATGAAGTCCTGGGGAGATGATGAACAGTCACCCAGTACCACACATTGAATTCTCCTGGCCAGGAAGGAATGGAACCATTTAAAAACAGTCCCACCCAGCCCAGCATGATCCCGCAAGCAGGTCACCAACATCTCATGATCAAATGCAGCTGAGGGATCTAACAGGATCAACAGGGACAACTGACTCTGGTCCAACTCATGGTAGAAGTTGTCAACCAAGGCCACAAGTGCAGTCTCAGTGCTAAAACCCAGCCAAAAAACGGACTGCAAGGAATCCAGAAAGCTGATATGGTCCAGATGCCCCTGAAGCTGCTGGGCCACCACCTGTACCAACCTTTTTAGGAAAGCTTAGAGACCAGCTGTTAGCTGGCCAGAAAGTCAGCGTCCAAAGATGATTTCTTAAGCAGAGACCTCACCACCACCTCCTTGAGGCATCCTGGCACTCGGCCCTCCCTAAGGGAGGCATTGACTACCCCAGCCAACAATGGCCCCAGCGTATCCCGGCTGGGGTGTTGCAACAGTTTGCCCAGCTTTCTGGCAGCCCACTTCAAGCGTCTGCCCTACTGCCCATGCTGGCACCCCACAGCAGGACTTCTGTTGCCCGTTTCACTACCCCCTGCCTGCTCCCAACCCCCACAGCACCTCCACCCTTTCCCCACTCCCACAGTTACTAATGACAGGAGACAGTGGCAGCAGCACGGGGTCTGACTCCATCTGAAGATCTAAGGGTCAGAGGTGAGTTGTCAGGACAGAGGAATCGCACATCGCAGGGTCACGTATACGGGCTGGGGACTGGGCATGTGTGGGGAAAAGTTTACTCCCTGCCTTTTGGTACTTTGCAGAACTTTTGTAGTACTTTACTCCTTGCTTTTTGGTTATTTGCAGTAATTTGTGGAACTTTCTGGTACTTTGTGACACTTCCTGAAAATTTGTGACATTTGTGGCAGTTAAGTATTGGACTTGACTGAGGATGCCATGCACCTACTCATGACTGAACAAGCCCACTTCAGGAGTAGATTTCAGGTGAGAATTGGGGCCCTGCAAGCAGCTCTCCAAGGGGATATAAGCTGCTATATAGAATTCCTGTATTCTGCAAATGGGCCCCCTTTCTGTAAACACTAGTTGTGTTCATTTCATTTATTTAAATGCCTGCTCAAAAGATCATCCAGCATGAGGGACTCTTTCCTTAGAAACAGAGCTAGGCAAGGCAACTTTCTAGCTCGGCAGGTGACACCAGGGATTTGATGAATACTTCCCCTGCTCCATAAAGCAGCCATTGCTGTGGTAAGGGCTATAATATGGAATTTGAGTGAAATAAAAAGAGCAGTCTGAGCAACTCGTTCCCAACGTACACAGAGGGGATGAGAGATCCTACAGCTCAGCCTTCCTGAGTGATCCTAGGAAGCCCACCAGTTGTTTGCATTGGCAAATACCTGCTAAGTGTTTCGTTTGTTATTCATTTGCATTGGCTCTCTCCTCAAAAATGAGTCACTCAGCAAGAAAATTAGAGCACTCTTGCCTACTAGCATAGGCAGTTTTACCTGGTTGAATTGGACTTGATTTCTCTCTGATCATTGATCATTTGCAATCAGTACTTGGCCACTTCAGAGGGTCCCCCTAGAATGTGGGGTCCTGACTCAACTAAAACCTCCGGCACCATGCTAATTACACCTCTGTCTGTCTTGGTATTAACCTTGCCTACGTCAGCGATTCATAAGGAAGCTCTCTGGCTGGGTGTGGCCCTAAACCCTGCTAGCTATCCTTATACATTTATTTAGAGCAGCTTTATCTTATTCTTGCTGACTTCATTCAGAGCAGGTAAAGTAGTGTATACTAAGTAATTATAGTTATCTTTGTCAGCAAGCTCTCACTAGCTGGGAGAGGGGTGTCATGTTGTTGCAATACATCGTGTGAGAGCTGTTCCAGAGTGCCATTCTCAGGTATTAGGAATGAAAGGAAAAGAGAATGTAATGCTAGCTTGCAAATGTAGACTTCTAGAGCCATGTTTAAATATGGAGATCTTATACGGCATGGAAATAAATAGATCACACACTCATTTTTACAGCAATATGAGGGCAACTAGCAAGCCATGTAAGTTACAGATACAGAGAAAGTAAAATTCAGCTTGCAAAAAGGATTCAAATTTTAAGCTATTAAAATATTAGTAGTAAGGACAGCAAGTACAAGCCCTATGGCAGGAATTGGGCCCTACCCAGAATGGCCCAAGGACTAGGCAGCTATAAACTACACCTATGCATCCCCTTCTCTTAAGCTTTGAATGATGCAGCTGAGATGCAGCATATCTGGCCCAGCGATTTTTAATGGGGACAGGCACCCTGGGAGCACTTGGGGGAAAGAAAATCTTCAGAGGAGAGACCAAGAAAGAGACCCCAGGAAAAAGAGAAAGAAAGACTAAGAGAGAAGAAAATCTTCAGAGGAGCGACCAAGGCAGGAATTAGAAGCATTTTATGTTATAAGCATGTGCTCAAAGGCCAGTTCTCTCACACAAGGGTGCTGCAAAGAAGCTAACTACAATCTGTTTGGGCAGCAAAGATCATAGAGACTGAAGGATGCAAAGCCTGATAATAGTTGTGAGTGACCACACAAAATCCAGGAATTAGAAAAGTAAATCTGGGATTCCATCCGTAACTCCTCACACCGTTGTGCCTTGTCATTGTTGTTTCCACACCACTAGGAGAGTTCATGGCCAAATGTCACCCTCCGCTTTTGAATGCATAGTAGAAATTGAAAATAGAGGCATTGTGACATTTTAGCTGAGAGACCTTTTTTCTGGCTATGGAAAAATAGAACCAGCTGCAGTTAAGCTTTTCTCTCATTGTCATGAAGCCAGAGGAAAGCCGCACAGCCCAAATGTCACCCGGAGCTTGTTTTCTAATACATTTGTAGAGCATGTTTATTTATTTATTTATTTATTTATTTATAAAAACTTAATATCCCACCCCCCCGGCATAGCAGCTCGGGGCGGCTCACAAATAATACTAATAAATAAATATCAAAAATAAATAAAACAAATCACAACCAGAGGTTATATAAAAAAAAACCTTCCACCCCCCCCACCCTAACCCACTCCCCCCACCCTTCCCCCATCTCCCCCGCCAAACGCCTGACAGGACAGCCAGGGCTTACAGGTTCATTGAAAAGAGGGGAGATCCGGGGCCATCTGGGCCTCTACCGGGATGGAATGCCACCACCTTGGTGTGACCACCAAGAATGCCCTCTCCATCGTGGCTCCCTGGAAGTCTTGGGGGACCTCAAGGAAGGCGCCCCTGGACGACCGCACAGGCTGATCCAGGACCCGGAGGGTGAGGTCATGGTCCTGCAATTAGGCAGGGCCTAGGCCACTTAGGACTTTATAGGCAAGCACCAACACCTTGAATCGGCCACGGAAGAATATAGGCAGCCAGCGCAGAGATCGGAGCACTAGTGTAATATGCTTCCTATGGTCCAATCCCACTAGGATGTGGGCCACCGCATTCTGCACCAGCTGCAGTCTCCAAGCTGTCACCATGGGTAGCCCCACGAAGAGCGTGTTACAATAGTCCAGCCTAGCGGTGATGAAAGCATAGATGATAGTGGCCAGGTCGGAGTCTGAAACGTATGGCTGAAACCTCCATACCAGATGTAATTGGCGAAAAGCACTGCTTGCCACAGCCCCCACCTGGACATCCAGGTGAAGCTGCGAATCAAGGAGCACCCCCAGACTCCGAACCAGTGGGGAGTGAACCCCATCAATAATGGGGGACACCACCTCCACTGCCTTTCCCACTAGCATCACCTCCATCTTGTCAGGATTCAACCTCAGATCCCTCATCCAGTCCCTCATAGCCATCAAGCACTGGGTAAGCACCGAGACTGCCGGGCCTGGGTTGGATGAAAAAGAGAGGTAAATCTGGGTGTCATCAGCATATTGATGTCACGGCCCCTGACAATACCCCCCCCTCGGAGCCCCCACCTGAGGAGTCAGAGGGGTTCCTGCTTCTCCGGGTGATGACGGTGGAAAAGGCTGAGAAGATGGGGGGGGCCGACAGGTTAGCAGCGGGTTCCCACGAGCGGTCCTCCTGGCCATAACCTACCCAGTCAATAAGGTAGTGTAGTCGACCACGCAGGTATTTCGAGTCGAGCACTGCTTTGACTTCATAGTCGGGCCCAACATCAGGGGGAATGATGGGGTTCGCCGAGTCAGTCAGAGTGGGGACACTTGGTGTGGCAGCCTTCTTCAGTAGGGATACATGAAATGTAGGGTGAATGCAGAGATGCTTGGGTAACTGCACCGTGTATGTTACTTTAGTGAGTTGTTTAAGGATGGAGAAGGGTCCAAAATATCTATGGTCGAGTTTGACTGACAGGCGTACGGAAGGATAATGCCACCGGTCAATCCAGATGAGCTCTCCTGGTTGTAATGGGGGAGGGGGGGCTCATCAGTGTTGATCAGCAGTTGCCTTGTATTGTTGTCGTGCTTGTGCGAGGGTTTTCTTGGCAAGTGCCTGAGTCTGTTGGATTTGAAGGGTGAGGAGTCCTGCGGTGGGGACGTGTGGAAGCGGCAGTTTGGAAGAGTTCCTCTGGGGGTGAAAGCCGTACATAATGTAAAAAGGGGATTTACCTATTGAGGCATTGGGGGCGTTTTTACAGGCTAATTCTGCCATCGGCAACCAGGCATACCAGTCATCCTGTAAATAACTAATGTAGCAACGTAGGTACTGTTCACAGTTTTGATTTACCCTTTTGACTTGTCCATTAGCCTGGGGATGGTAGGCAGTGGTGGGTTTTAGGTCTACTTGTACAGCCTTAAATAGCGCCTTCCAGAAACGGGATACAAATTGTGTACCCCTGTCGCTGATTATTTCGGATGGTCACCCATGCAACTTCACCACATGGCGGAGAAATGGCAATGCAGTTCGATGAGTGGATGGGAGTCCTTTGCAGGCTACAAAGTGGGCCAACTTTGTGAAGTGTTCCACAATGACAAAAGCCGTATTGAACCCTCGTGAAGAAGGCAGTTCCACGATAAAGTCCATACCGCCTCAGCGCCAGGGACCTTGTGGCAGGGGCATGAGCTGCAGTAGGCCTGTGGGGGCCTTCCTAGGGACCTTAGTGCGGGCGCACATAGCATATCCGCATACATATTGGCGGATGTGTTCTGCTAGGGTGAGCCACCAGAAGGTACGCTGGATGAGCTGGCGTGTTCTGTCACTTCTGGGGTGTCCCGCCAGGGGAGCATCATGGTGAGACCATGATGGGGGGACGACTATCTGCTGGTGTCTTTTAATTAAGCCGTTCTTGTTCTGATACGAAGGGTCATGCGTCACCTGCAACTCCTGTGCGGTGGCTTGTCTTAGGTGCTTCAGCAAGATGTATGTGGCTGTGAAGACCTTATGCTCTAAGAGCAGTCCCTATTCTCGAGGATTTACCCTGGGCTCTTCATAATATCGGGACAGTGCATCTGCCAGGACATTAAGTTTGCCCGGTCGGTATTGAATCATAAAGAAAGAGCGGGCAAAGAATAAGGCCTAGCGGGCATACCAGGCATTGGTCATCTGGGCTGTTTGCAGGAAGGTAAAGTTTTTGTTACTGTAACTGGATACTTTGCTCCTTCCAGGTAATGGTGTCAGGTCTCAAAGTCCGCCTTGATCGCAAGGAGTTCCCGGTCGAAAATTGTGTAGTTCCTCTCTGCCAGGGAGAGTTGCCGAGAGTAATAGGCACAGGGCAGGAGTTGTTTCTCTGTGTTGGATTCCTGTAGCAGTACGGCCCCTATAGCTGTACTTGAAGCATCAGCCTCTACAAAGAAGGGGTTTTGGAAGTTCAGATGTTGTAACTGGTGCGTTAGCAAAGGCCTCCTTTAGGAACAAGAAGCTGCGTTGTTGCTCCGGGCCCCAATGGTATTGTTGATCCTTCTTAAGTAACTGGGTGAAGGGAGTGGTGATCTCTGCATAATGGGGAATGTACTGAAGCTAGTAGTTGACGCTTCCTAGGAAGCGTTGGAGAGGTTTGACGGCCGTTGGCGGGGGCCATCGTTGTATGGCAGCTACCTTCTGGCAGGGACCGTATCTATTTTATTACTTTGTAAAGTGCCAGGTACACTGCTGGCGCTATATAAATGTTTGTTAATAATAATAATAAATAATATCCATTTTGATGCCGGCAGGACTGATAACGAAACCAAGGAAGTCTACCATGGTAAGGTGAAATGCACACTTCTCTTGTTTACAGTATAACTTGTGCTGTCATAATCATTCCAATACCTGTCGCACATGATGGATATGCTGCGCTGCTGAGGCAGAATATATCAAGATATCATCGAGGTAGGCAATGACAAAAGTGTCTAAGATATCCCGAAAGATATCATTGATGAAGTGCTGGAAGGTGGATGGGGCGTTGGCTAGGCCAAAGGGCGTCACAAGGTACTTGAAGTGCCCGGACCTCGTTCAAAAGGCAGTCTTCCGCTCGTCACCCTCTCTTACGCGGACTAAATTATATGCCCCTCTGAGATCTAATTACATGAATATATGGGCTCCTTGGAGCTGATTTAGGAGTTCTGGGATCAGGGGGACCAAGTACCGATTCTTGACAGTAACTTCATTAAGGCAGCGGTAATCAATGCAGGGCCTCAGGCTCCCATCCTTTTTAGGCACAAAAAAGATAGGAGCCTCTGCGGGGGAGTTAGAGTGTCTGATGAATCCGTTTTGCAGACTCTTGTCTATATAGGCATGAAGGACTGCCAATTCTGGTGCTGAGAGTTTATAAAGATGCCTGAACGGCGGCTCCTTCCCTGGCATGAGGTCAACGGGGAAGTCGTATGAAGTGGTAGTTCCGCTGCCTGTCTCTTACAGAACACATTAGCATAATCCTTGTATTCAGGGGGTAAGTCAGAAGAGGGTTTGGAAAAATCACCACAGAGTGTTAACGAGACGGGTGACAGAGGTCTTGGCATGGAACAGTTGTGGGTGCAATAGGGGGAAGGGAACGTTGTTGTGTCCAGTTGATCTGAGGTTCATGTTGCGACAACAAAGGAAGGTCTAACACAACAAGAAAGAGGGGCGTGGAGATGACATCAAATGTCACTTGGTCTTGATGTATCCCTGTCACACACTGTAGGGGGTGAGTATGCATCATGATGGGTCCGGAGACAAGAGGTGATCCATCGATGGAATGCAGCATCTCAGGGCATTCTTTGGGCTCAATCTGTATCGCCTGTGTGTGTACGAGTCCACCATCTATAAAGTTACCAGAGGCCCCAGAACCGACAAGTGCCCATACGACAAGGGACCTTTGTGCAGAAAGGACAAGGGTGAGGGGTATCCACCAATGGGGAAACCTCTTGGTGAGGACTACAGGGGTTGCATTCATGGCCAAGACGCCCCCTGCCCATCCTGGCTCCTGGCGTTTCCATGTTGGTGACGCGACGAGGAGAGTGAAGGGCATTCCTGTATGAAGTGGGATAGTAGCAGGCCCTAGAATGCTGCCTTCACTCCTTTTCTTCGGTCATTAAGGGTCCTCTTGCTGTGCCCAATTGCATTGGCTCCGGGTCGTTGGACTTCGATACCTCGGTCGGAAGGGAGGTGACAGGGGCGGGTCTTGGTGGAAAGGATTGTGTTTCCTGGTGCCTTTCCTGCCGTCGTTCTGACAGTCGATCGTCGATCTTCCGGGTTAATGTAGCAACCTCACCCCAGGTCTCTCGGAGAACGGTGTAGGCCAAGTGATCTTTCAATTCATCCGTGAGCCCGCGACGAAACATCACCTTCAAGACTGTATCTGGTCATTGTAGCTCTAAAGCAAGTTGTTGAACAAGGTGATGTATTCCAGCAGGGGCCCTTGCCTTAGCCTGGTTTGGACGTTCAGTTTGGTCCACTGAACATGCCGAGTTCGGTCCGAACACCGAACATCCGAACCGCGTTCGCACATCCCTACTATAGTTAATAGATAACATTGTGCCAGGGCACAATAGAAATAGAAGGAAAAAGGATTATATACACAGCTTTTATAGCCCTGGTCTCTCTTAGTTATGACCCTCTTAAGTTCATAGCTAAGAGAGACCAGGGCTATAAAATCTGTGTTCAGACTTAGCAAGACAGCAGTTAGGATAAGACTTTTGAAGAGAGCAGAACTTCCAAGGAGCCTGACTGAACCCAGGACAAAGACCCTGAGAGGGCTGAAGGGAGTCCATACTGGAATTACTTTAGCTGGAGGCTTTGAGAGGCTGACTAGGCCGGACCCAGGACTGAAAGGGAGCATAAAGCAGGTGGGAGCCTTCCAAGTCTCCAGACAGACTTATGAACATTATGTTAATCTTTTGATATATTGAGGGACTCACCATTCGGGATAAGCCCTCTTTTGGAGGAAAAAAAGGCATGGGGTGCGTGTGGAGGCCAGAACGAAGTTGAGGTAACCCTGTGGGACTCTGGAACACAATTGGAGTGTCTCATTGTGTGGCTGGAGGAAGGAGCTAAATCAGTGGTGGCCCCTCGCTTTGGCGCTGGGGGCACTGACCTACAAGCCCCCAGCGCCGGTGCTCAGCACCATGCCGGATGCGCGTGCGCCCCCAGTGCCGTCCCAGCACCATTCCAGATGCGTGCGGGCCCCCGGCGCCGGCCCAGCACCATTCTGGATGCATGCGGGCCGGAGCTGGGGGGCCCGTGCGCATCCAGAATGGTGCTGGCCCAGTGCTGGGGGCTTTCAAGTCCCAGCATCTCTTCAGTGCATGCGCGCCAGCTGAAGGGAAAGACTTTCCTCCCCAGGCTGGCACGCATGTGCTGAAGAGACATAGGGGGGACTGTTAGCTGTGGCGTGGCTGGAGTTCTTGTAGGTCGACACTGCCACCGACCTACAGAAAAGCTGTGCGCGCAGCTTTCGGGGAGGGGGCATGGCCAGCTTGGGCAATGGGTTCTAATAGAACCCAGTGTCCTGCAATTTCAATTGCCTAGAGGTGGAGTCCCTCTCGCTGGCCTGTTGGGGCAGCCCATAGAGTGGGGTTCTCTGAGGTTGGGAGGACTTCCACAGCTATCGGGGTTGTTACGGGTTGGGGGAGATATGGTCCAAAGGGGAGGGGTATTTCATCAGTGAGGAGGGAGCGGTGCCTTGTGCCCATTCCCCCCTCAAAGCCCCACGTGGGAAGGTTGTGGGTCGAGGCCCAGGAGACCCCAGGCCTTGACCTGGTGCTAAACGTGAGGTTGGTGGTTAATAAGTCATCTACCATCTGGGAGTTAATTCCGGAGTGGGACGCCAACCTCGCATGTATTACAGAGACCTGGCTGGACAATGAATCGGGCCCTATTCTGGGCGATCTTGTTCCATCTAGGTTCTCTGTGCAGCATCAGCCTCAGCTGGAGGGACGGGGGAGGAGGGGCGGTGTAGCTATTGTTATCAAGGATGCACTGTCTTTTAGGAGGTATCCGGTACAGGCTCCACCAAGTGTTGAGTGCCTCCATCTTGTGTTGGATTTAGCCAGGAACAGATTACGGGTGCTGCTGGTGTACCATGCACCCAATTGTCTGGCGGCATCCCTACATGCTCTTACTGTTTTGGTGTCTGATGCGATCCTCTGGACCCCGAAACTAGTGGTCCTGGGGGATTTTAACATCCACACTGACACCAATCTTGGAGGAGTGAGGCATGAGTTCATGGCCTCCAGGACAACCATGGGCCTGTCCCAAATCATCTGTGGCCCCACACATGAGGAGGGACATACACTGGATTTGGTTTTCTGCACCGACCTTGGGGCGGGGGGCCAGTTAGTAGAAGTCAGGGGGATGGAGCCCTTGTCATGGTCTGACCATTACTTCCTTAAGGCATGCATCCTGGTGCATGTCAGCCCCCAACGGGGTGCAGGACTTATTAGATCGGTCTGCCCCTGGAGACTTATGGAACCTGATCAGTTCCGGAATGCTCTGGGGGAGTTTCCCCTGGACCTTGACACCCGCTCGGTCGATGATCTCGTAGCCTTCTGGAACACCTTGTTGGCTGAGACCATTGACAGAGTGGCTCCCAGGCATCCGCTACCCTCCCGAGTCTCCCGCAGGTCTCCTTGGTTTACTGAGGGCCTGCAGTGCTTGAAGCAGGAGGGCAGGCGGTTGGAGTGCCGGTGGCACCGGACTCGCAATGAGTATGATCAATCGCAGCATAAGAGTAGTTTAAAGGCCTATGCTATGGCGGTGCAGGCGGAAAGAAGCAGTTCTTTGCTGCCCTTATTGCATCTGCAAAGTTATGTCCAGCGGAGCTTTTCCGGGTGGTGAAAGGTTTGGTCAGTCCTGCCTGTCTCCGCCTGGACCTGGAGCAGTCCAGTGACGGCTGTGACTGGTTTATCGGATACTTTGTAGATAAGATTGCTCTCATCTGCCACGATTTCGGTTCCACAGTCATTGCAGAGGATCGTCTTGGGGCTATGGATGCCCTGTCCTGTCCTGTTTTGTGGGATTGGTTTCATCATCCTTTATTGCTTGGCCATAGCCATTGCAAAGTACAAAAATAAATAAATAATCAAAAAAACTACTTCCGTTTACAATGTTTCTATAATACATATCTTACAATCCAAATAATAAATAATTAATTTATAAAATTAAAGCCATACAAAGTAAAACAAAACTTAATTTACATCTCAGTCAAAATACAACTGGGGACGAGTTGTGGAGCAGCCACAACTATAGAGCGACAGTAAAGCATGACTTGTTTCAAAATTTCAGCTTACCACCTTGTCAGCAGCCTTTAGTTTGAAAACCTGGCTCAGGTAGAAACCCACCTTCTCAGTATTAATGTTGGAGCCATCGCTTAACAAATATACTACATAAAATTCAGTCGAGCGACCCAGATAAGGGGCTAGTATGGGTGCCAGATATCTCTCACGCAGCCCCACATATAAGGGACACTTTAACAAAATATGATCCAGAGACTACTAGGTTTAAAAAACAGCTACAAAGACGCTCAGCCAGGGAAATATCAATCAATCAATCAATCCTTTATTGGCATGAGCTCTCTCTATAGCCTCAACAAACAAAAAAATACACAAACACTATACATAGATAATTAAATAAAGCTAACAGCTTGTGTAAGCTAGTCATTAGATCTCCAACGCAGTACAGAAAAAGAATCATATCAACTCTTTATAAAATGGTAAGATAAAATGAAATAAGATAATACAAATAGATTAAAACAGAAATGACATTATACCTTCAGGTTCCAGTGGCCAGTTGGTCAAGCAACAGCGCAAGAGTTGGTGTTATGGCTCACCAAAATCCCGAGAACTGGGTGGAGAATTGGTCCTTACTAGTAATAAATGCCACATCAAATACAATCAATATATTCCTCTCCTTTTGGAAAACCCCTTCATCCGAAGCCGAAGTCTCTGCACCTTCTACAATAGGCAAACATGGAAGGACTTCACCCAACCTCAGCTAGATCCCCAGAACCCCTACAAGCTTAGAGAGGGAGTAGCTTTGTGTGGCAATATAATATTTATCATACAATAGTTGCACTAAACAATGCTTGCGGCCTTCAACCTTTGCATAATTTGGGCTTTTGCTTGAGCAGCTAAGCTTAGGAAGGTAGCAATTGCCACCATTTCATCCTTCCCTATTAATGACAACAACAAAAAAAGATAACAGCCCTCCCTGCTGAAATCTAAGCCCTTCTTTAGCAGCGATGATAACCACACTACCCTCAATGCATGATAATAGGGGCATCTTAACAGATGGTCCACCGATTCTACCTCGGCTAATGAACACATGCATAGCTGTTGCTCATAGGGGATTAGATTTTGTCTCCCCTCTAGCATGGCTGTATGTATAAGTTGGAAGCGCAGCTGAGTAGTATACAGCCTACGCAACCGCGGGTTGGTAAGAGCATCTAGGTATGGTTCAAATTTAATTTCCTTTTAAAAGTAGCTTAGAAGAGGTGTTACTCTCCTTTGGGCAATGGCTGCCAGATCTTCTTGGTGGGCTATGTCTCTAATTCTTGTGCACAATTCGGCCTCAATGACTTTTAAGTTTTTGTCCACGAAATATTCGAACGAAAAGCCACAGGTAGTCAAAAGTTGGGATAGATACAATAACCAAGGGTAGGCTCTTGGGCTCAGGGCTATGAGCTCTTCCTTTAAACAAAGCAAAGGCAGGTCACGGTCCTTTTGAGCTAATAGACGTAGCCAGAATCTAACATATGGTATCCTGACCAGGGAGCCCATGAAGTCGGTACCCGTCTCTGCACGGAGGATTGCTCCTGGAATATCCTGACCAACTTTGAGTAATCTACGCAAAAACCTATTTTGTACTCTCTCTAGTAAGAGGATATTAGGAGTGGGCACCAGCTCCAAACCAAAAATGTCCGGGGCCGGGATCTTAGCCTGATACACCTCCAAAAACATGGAAGGAGGCACCCCCTTTGAAATAACTATTGCCCTACTGAGGGCTTGGGCAGCTTGAGCAGCCTTGATGGATCTTACGTGGAGATGCTCACTCCACGAGCCTCTTCTGGCAAAGTTGACTCCTAAGTAGGAGAGGGAAGATATCACTTCTATAGAGCCCACACTTGATTTCCATGAATGTGGGCACTTCCCTTTACCTAGGATCATAAGCTTAGTTTTAGTGGCATTAATCTCTAGCCCATTAAGCTCACAGTAGTCCTGACAGCTATTAATTGCCCGCCTTAAACCTATTTCTGTCTGCGAAAGAATGACTAAATCAGCCGCAAACTGGAGTAGAGGTATCTGGGTGTCCCCTACCTTAGGTGGGTGAGTTTCCTTCCTCCGAATATATGTAATAAGGTCCGCCACATATAAACTAAATAGAAGTGGGGCCAGCACGCATCCCTAGCGAACACCTCTTCCTATGGCTATCGTTTCACTCATACTCCGACCCGTTCTGATACGAGCCTCATTATTAAAATATAGTGAATGAATTTCATTTAGTAAGTTCTCATTTATCCCCCAGGCCTTTAACTTTTGCCACAGCCTTTCTCTAGACACCATATCAAAAGCTTTTGTGTAGTCAATGAAGGCCAGGAAAAGCTTAGCCTTTTTTAACTTAACATATTTGGAGATCAAATGCTGTAAAACAAAGCAGCAATCTAACGTGGATCGCCCCTTATGAAATCCAAACTGTTCAGAAGGGATAACATCGCCCAATTCTGCCCATTTTTCAAGGTGCCCCAAAAGAATCCTTGCATATACCTTCCCTACCACCGACAGGAGGCTAATCGGTGTATAGCAAGCCGGGTCATGCATATTGCCTTTTTTGAAGATGGGGACTATAACACTTTGAGTCCACATCCTCGGGATCCTGCCTGCTTTTCTGGTGACATAGAAGAGAATTGATAGAATTTGTGCTCACCGTCTTGGGGCAGCCTGCAGCATTTCGGCAGAAATATAATCCGGCCCCACTGCCTTATTGCACTTTAGGGCCTGAATAATTGCTATTATCCTATCTGGGGAAAAATCCTCTTGCTGCCATATAGTCTGAGGCTGCAGTGCTGACTCTCCCCCTGAGGCAAATCCCTCTCTGCATACAAGTCTGAGAAGAATTTGTGCCACACACTACAAGGAATGGACTGGGTAGTCCAACCACTCTTTGGTTTTATGATTTTATTGAGTGCTGACCAGAATCCCTTTGTGTTACCTGTCAACACATCTACCCGCATCTTAGCCCAGCTTTTATTATAGTAGTCTTCCTTTTTGGTAGTTATTACCCATAGATATAAGGCTCTTTGATCGCAAAATATGGACCATGAAGCTCCATCCTGGGCCGCTACCCATTTCTTCTTTACGATCTTTAAGTATGCCTTAGCCTGCCACACTCTGAATCATACCATGGGTTATAGGAGTAGCCTCTATATGGTTTAGCTTCAACAACAAAAATACCCTGCAAGGCCTTTATGCTGGTCTCATAAGAGGCTAGCAAAGTGGTAACATCCAAAGTGTTAAGGATAGCTGTTACTAGCGAGGAAACATTTTTTGAGGTACATACCTCGGACATTTCGCTTGCCCATTTCACAAAGGACAACTTTTTCAGTCTCAGCAATGGACCACCCGACTCCCTCTCGGATTCTGAGATAGTGTTTGGGGGAGTACCTCTAAAATATGTAGCAAGTGCCAAGTGGTCACTTTCTGGCCGGACTATTAGTTCAGTTCCTCCAAAGTAATTCCTACACCCTGTCTCGACCACAATAATGTCCACCTTACTCCTTCCTTGTGGATCAACAAAAGTAAACCCCCCAGACCTGTCCTGAGTGGAGTCCTCGTTTAATGGTGCAAGTTGAAATTTCCCCAGTATGCCGTGCAGAAAGGTTTCCGAATGGAGAGAGCGAACCCTATGCACCTGTTCCTCCTCCTGATCCTGGATCCTTTCACTCTCTGGCTTGATGTAGGTATTAAGGTCCCCCACTAAAACTAGATACGCTTGGGGAAAACAATCCACTTTAGTAAGAATTTCATCTTCCAAAGCTAGCCAAATGTCAGCTTTATAGAATGGTGAAGAAACTGGGGGAATATAGATATTAAACAATAATATCTGTTCATTTGGGATCTTGCCCAAACTTAGTAGGCCCACTTGGAGCTCCGGACAGGAAGAAGGAAGAGGGGAGAAATAATTCACGCAAGATGGAGATAACCCCATCGCCAATCCACCTGAGATTTGAGACAGGGAAATACCCCAGTTTCTGCCCTCCGTAAGGGCAAAGGGAAAAACATTAAGTCTAGCCAGGAGAAACAATCTTCCGGCCAATGGCAGGAGATTTCCCCCCAGTTAGGACATGGGGGGGGGCACTTCAGTAGTAAGTAAGGGATAGTGGCCCAGGGAGCTGCAATCCCCAATTGCCGCCCAGGCCTCCTGGAGTGAAACATTGGATAATCTGTTACACACAAGTTTTCAGGCCCCCTGATAACCCAGCGGCGCTAAGGCTTCTAAGGAGAATCCCAACCGATTGAATTTCCACTTCAACAACAGTTACCCAGGGATTAATACATTTATCTGCTAGAACCAATTGCGCCCAGGGGGCAGCCTTCTTGAAAAACAGCCGTAACCAGTAGGCTATAGCCCTCTGCCAGATCTTTTCACGAAGTGGCAGAAGGCCACATTCCATACATAGGGCACAATTCAATATGCCCCCAGGGGTAGCCAAAAGGGCCCTCAGAAAACCCGTTTGTATACACTCCACTGCCTGAATCCGGCAGAGTGCCCAGAACTGGGCCCCATACAGCAATTGGGGCACTAGTTTGGATTGATAGATTTTAATTGCTGGAGTAACTAACCGCCCCCCTTTAGACCTGAAAAAATATAAGATGGATTTGTACAATTGCTTAGCCCTGGTTAGAGCAGCCTGGATCTGCATCATCCAGGCCCCATTGGACTGGAAAAGAAGACCCAAGCACTTATAGACCCAGATTTGCATAATCACTTTGCAATCAAGAAACCATCTATGGGTTGCCAGCTTTCTGGTAAAGACGACCACTATCGTCTTATCATTATTAATTTCCAACCTGTTCTTCCTACAGTACTTCCAAAAGGAATCTAAAAGGCGCCTCAGCCCGACCTGTGTATGGGATAATAGAACCGTGTCATCTGTGTAAAGAAGGCAAGGAGCATCAGCATTACCCAATTGCGGGGTTATGATGGTCTACAGCCAAAAGATCTTGCAATAAGTCATTCAGATATATGTTAAATAAAGTAGGGGCTTATATGCATCCCTGCCTGACGCCCCTCTGTACCAAGATCCTACCTGTTGTCATCCCATGATTGTTAAGTCACACTACCAAAGAATTTTCCTCATGAAGGCTGTGGATTAAATGAAACAGCCTATAATCCATATTAAGAGCCTGTAATTTCTCCCAGAGAAGTTCTCTAGCAATTGTATCAAAAGCTGCCTTCAGGTCGATGAAGGCAGCATACAACCCCATAGATGGTCACATATACTTATGTATGAGGTGGGTCAAAACAAAACAGAGGTCATCGGTTGACCTCTCCTCTTGAAAACCATTCTGAGCATCTGAAAGAATGCCTTTTGATTTTAACCACTTATTCAACCTCAAGAGTAAATATTTGGCATATAATTTGCTAATGATTGTTCAACACGCTAATAGGCCTGAAGTTACCTGGAATCAAAGGACTTCCCTTCTTATACACCGGGATCACGATAGCCTGACCCCAGTCTTCTGGAATAGGGATCGGTTTCAGATGGTATCGCCTGCCGATGTGGAGTCCTTGTTGGGTACTGTTTGTGCCACTACTTGTGAACAAGATCCTTGCCCATCCTGGCTGGTGAAAGCCAGCCAGGAGACATTACAGCCGTTGCTGGCTGGGGTGGTTAGTGCCTCCCTTCGGGAAGGCAGGGTACCTGAATGCCTGAAGGAGGCTGTGGTTAGGCCCCTGCTCAAGAAACCATCTCTTGGCGCTGATGCTCCTGCCAGTTATCGGCTAGTCTCTAACCTTCCCTTTTTAGGGAAGGTTATTGAATGGGCTGTGGCAGGGCAGCTCCAAGAACACCTTGATCTCACCGGTTTCCTGACCTCTCTCAGTCCGGGTTTCGGCCTAGGTATAGTATGGAGACTGCATTGGTGGCCTTGGTTCAAATCAAATCAAATTTTATTAGGCTCAAGCTTTCGCCATGGCCAACAAATAAAAACAACAACAATAACATCATAAACACAATATCACATAACAAACATTCCACGAATTTGTCCTGCTGACTATATTATTTGGTCCATTCCCTATATACACACAAATATGTGTATCATATCAAATTGTGTGCTAAATTACATATAAACATATATTAAAAACACAAAACATATATCAAATCATGAATTTTCACAAATAAGATATAAAAATATGGTCACAGACTCAAATTATATTAAGTATAGTTGGATAGGCCGTCAGCCTCATTTATAGCTTATCCTTCTCGGGGATTATGGCGCCGGCACTTGACCCCTGATAGGAACCTCTTCAAAGAGCTAATAATCTCTTATATTGCTTAATATTAGTTCTTTATGTTCGATATTGGGTTACCCTTCTCGGGGGTCATGGCGCCAACATTTATCCCCTGACATACCAGCCCAACTTATATAGGGAATACTTCTGGTGGTTTTAGGTGGCTTACCCTTCTTGGGGGTTATAGGGCCAACACTTGTTCCCTGGCTAACCATCCTCAGAATTTGCAGGCCATATTCACATACCTATCCTCAAACAGGTAAGTACATTATTGGCAAATACCCCATAAATCAACAAAACAAACCGATAAAATACTCTTAACCCGGTCTTATTCCTAACTCAGTCCAGTGGCCTTGGTTGATGATCTCCGTTTGGCGTTGGACCAGGGTCGTCAGACCTTACTGGTCCTGCTAGACCTTTCGGCTGCGTTCAACACAGTCGATCATGAGGTGTTGGTGACTCACCAGCGGGACCATGCCGGGATTGGTGGGATGGTCTTGGACTAGTTTCGTTCATTCCTGGCTGGGAGAACTCACCGGGTGGTCTTGGGGGAGTGTACATCTTCCCACCCTCACGTGTGGAGTCTTGGGGGAGTGTACATCTTCCCCAGCTCACGTGTGGAGTCCCGCAGGGTGCCATTCTGTCCCCCTCTTGTTTAACATCTATATGCAGCCATTAGGGGAGATCGTGAAAGGATTTCAGGGCATACAATGTCATCAGTATGCTGATGACACTCAGCTCTACCTCTCCTTTTCCATCGACCCAGGCCATGTAGTCTCTTTATTTTCCCAGTGCCTGTCAGATATTGGCTTGGATGAGGTTGAGCCCTCTGCAGCTGAATCCTGACAAGATGGAGGTGATGTCTGTAGGTGAGGGCCTGGGGGGCCTGAGAGTGGTTGAATCTCCTCTTGGGGGGGGGTTACCCTCCCATGGTCTCGCAGGTACGGCGTCTGGGTGTGCTCCTCAATTCATGGCTCAGCCTGGAATCTCAGGGTGTTGCCGAGGCAGGGAGTGCGTTTTGACAGTTACATCTTGTCCGGTGGCTTTGGCCATATCTCTCAGACTCTGACCTCGTCACTGTCATCCATGCCTTCATCACCTTGAGGCTGGATTACTGCAATGCACTCTACATGGGTCTGCCCGAGAAGCTGGTCCGGAGGCTGCAGCTGGTGCAGAATGCCGTGCCCCGTCTCCTTACAGGGGCAGGCCGCAGGGAGCACATGACACCTGTGCTCCAGGCTCTCACTGGCTGCCTATAAAGCACCGGGCTAGGTTCAAGGTGCTGGCTTTGACCTTCAAAGCCCTTCATGGCCTGGGCCCTGCTTATCTGCAGGATCACCTCACTCCCCATGTGCCCGTGCGACCCCTGAGATCATCCATGGGGGCCTTTTTGGAGGTTCTCCGGGCGAGACGGCTGGCCACTGATGTGAGATCTTTTTCGGTGGCTGCCCCTGTGCTGTGGAATTCACTCCCGGAGGAGGCTCAGTTGGCCCCCACCCTCCTGTTGTTTTGATGTTTGTGTAAGACCTGGCTGTTCCGCCAGGCTTTTGGTGAGGGTGGGGGGTAGGGTTTGGGAGGGAGGGTGAGTTTTTATGATTTATTTTTAATTTTCGTTAAAAAATTTAAAAATGTTTTATTGTTAATTTTTTTGTGTTGTTCGCTGCCCCGAGCTGCCTTTAGGCAGGAGGGGTGAGATATAAGTTTTAAATAAATAAAAATAAAAATAAAATAAAATAATAGGGGGTGGGGGGACATGATGGAGGGGTTAGGGTTATCTTTTTTTAATGGTTTTATATCTGTTTTATGTTTGTTTTATATGTTTTTATCTGGTTTTTAGCTGTTTCATATGGTTTTTAGCTGGTTTTTAGCTGTTTTATATGGTTTTATATCTTTTTATCTGTTTTAATGGTTTTATAACTGTTTTATCTGTTTTTTTGCTGTTTCATATGGTTTTTAGCTGGTTTTTAGCTGGTTCATATGGTTTTATATCTGTTTTATCTGTTTTTTTGCTGTTTCATATGGTTTTTAGCTGGGTTTTATCTGTGCATGGTTTTTTTATATATGGTTTCTGGTTTTTATATATCTGTGTATTCCCTGGCCTGGGAATAAAATTGGTTTGTTCATGATCAGTTGCAATGTGGGTTTCGTTCAATTGATGATGTGGAGTGTTTGTTTTGCTGCTGCCTTTGGAGGTCTCTGGGTGGCTTGTGGGAATGGTTTGAATCTGCAGCTTTTCTGAAACTGACATTTGAACCTGTGAATATAACTTGCCTAAATGGAATTGCTGGATACGCTGCACTTGTTGTTCACAGGCGTGACTTTACATACAGTCTAAAACATGGAGGATAGCTTCATTTTTCAAGTGAGTATCATATGGAGTGCTGTACCCACCCGTGTGAAAAAAATTCCTCTAACTTTCAGTGACTGGCTAGTCTGATTCCTGTAGCACAGTGAAAAGTTCAAACTTTGACTGCTATACAGTATACACATTCCACGTGTAGAGCCAAAACCAGAAACTTTTTCCATGTGTCAGGAATGGTGTTGGTTTGAATTTCTCACATAGTTGTAGGTCCTACTACTTGCTTCTGTCAACTACTGACCTTTACTTATTTCACTATTTTTGCCAGGTCAAGAAAGAGTCACTAGTGCCAAGGTACCAGCTGACAAAAGTATTTGGAAGCTTACTGGAGCATTAAAAGTAGACCTACTGGAATCATTGTAAGTCCTTCAAGAGCGCACAGTTTCTTTATCCAAAACTACATGAGTTCCTATGTATAAATGATGCAAATTGTACAGGCAGAAATTCTTACAATGTATACAATTTTTTTATTTTACAGGTGAAGCAGAAAAGAAATCCAGTGAAAATGAATTCCGTGGATGCACTGCTCGCAAGGCCTTTCACAACACTGACTCTGGCTGAAAAGATGCATGTGAAAGAACTCGGTCCTGACCATCCAGATATCCAAATTCAGCAACCTACGGAAGAGAAAGGGAAACGTTACACACGCAAATTCAGCAAAGGATGGTATGAAAGGAAGACATGACTCTGTGGCAGTGTCTCCAAAAATGCCTTGTTCTGCTCCCCTGCTTGCTATTTGATGGTGAAGCAATGTGGACAAAGGTTGGCGTTAGGGATATCAAGCATCTATCGGACAAAACAAAAAATATGAAGCATCTCGCAGTCACATGGAGAGCTGTCTACAACGGGCGCTGTTTGGGAATACAAATATCCTACAACAATTGGATTCGGGACATCATGTGCTAGTGCGAAAGCACAATGACGAAGTAGATAATAATTGCCACATTCTGTCAAGAATCATAGACTGCATACGTTTCTGCGGTGGCTTCGAGCTAGCATTATGTGGACACAACGAAACGGAGGACTCGCTGAATCGTGGTGTGTTTCGAGGGCTTGTGAATTTGATGGCAACGATTGATAAAGCTCTGGAAGACCACTTGAAAACTGCAAAGGTGTTCAAGGGAATTTCAAAGACTATTCAGAATGAACTATTGGACTGGCTAGGGAGTTCATCATCAAGGAACTACAGTTGACCAAATACATGGCTATCCAGGCTGATGACATGACGGATGTATCCACCCACTGCCAATCTGTACTAATTTATCATTACATCGATGGAAGTGGTGAGGCTGTTGAACGATTTTATGGATTCAGCAAACTGCCAGACTTGCGTGCTGAAACAGTAGCTGCAGCATTGCTAAAACAACTAAAAGCTGTTTTCCCTCCAGGCACTAGCAAGGACAAACTAATTGTGCAGAGTTATGATGGGGCAAGTGTAATGCGAGGAGCACATGGAGGCATCCAAAAGCTCGTATCAGTCAAATCAAACTTTATTGTACTGGCCATTAGGCCATGACAAATTGTCAAATTTCCAACACAAAATATATAAAAAGCAAACATCGCAACACAAAATGAAGCATATTATTTAAATACAGTCCTACAATAAAACTTAAATTCAAATACAGAACTTATGCATTACACATCTCACCCATCAGCCTAAAACAGTGGTCAGGAATCAAGGTTCATATTAATATCAGCTCGGGCTTGCTCTATCGAGACCAGTTTCCTTTTCCTGGTAATTTCCATTATATAGGCAGAATGAGCTAGTACTTTTGAGAGCTGGGGGTTTCTATCAGCCAGCAAGCGTTTGATTTTTTTCCCCATCGGATAAATTCAGGGGCAATTTCATCCAATCCCACAACCTAACACGCAAGTGTGAGACAAGGGGCATTCTAAAAGGTAATGAGTGAGATCCTCAATACTTAAAGAACAACATGGGCAGATCCTGTCCACATACGGGACCCCCCCGAAACCTCCCCTCCAGCACTGCCGACGGCATAATCCTTAAGCGCAGTGCGAAAAATGCCCTTTTATGCTCAAAAGGCAGATCATCCTTTATATAACTCGCCCCCTCGCCATCTGGGATCAAGTGCTGGTACCAGGGGGATGATTTTATTAAGGGCTCTAAGGCCCTAGAGGTTTGCCCGTCAATGTCTTTTATCCTGGTTTTCACGAGTGATTTGGCCACTTTGAACGGAAAGCCCTTCAAGAAGCAATAGGGCAAACCAAGTTTATCAAAGCTGATTTTAATCTTTCCCCACCAAGAAGACCCACAAGAGCCGCAGTTCAATTTTTCCCACAGACAAATTCCCGCAAGATCATCATTCGGCATACCACTAATTTTTAACACGTTCACCAAGGCAGTTTCCAAAAGGTACAAAAGCTCGTATGTGACATGTGCCCCAATGCCATTACGTTCACTGCTATGTCCATCAGTTAAACTTAATAATGCAGCAAGCAGTGTCCACAATCAAGGAGGTAAAAATATTCTTTGCAGACCTGTCTGGTTTATCTGCTTTCTTTTCCTCATCGCTGAAAAGAGTTGAGGTGCTGGATTTAGTTGTCAAGAAAAAAGTTCCCAGAGCACCTGTCACACAGTGGAACTTCAATAGTCATGTTGTGAATATGGTATATGAGAACCGAGAAGCCTTCATTGACCGTTTTGATGAAATATGATATGGAAACTTTGATGCTACTGGTATTTGTGAGGCCAATGGGTTGTTACATATGCTGGAAGGTGACAGGCAGTTTCTCTTCTTTTTGTTTCTATTTCACAAAATAATGCCGCATGTGGACATACTCTACAGACAACTCCAGACAAGACAAACTGATTCTGTAGCTATCCAGAGATTCACTACAAATTTCATTATAAACATTCATATGGTGAGAGGGTCTATTACAGATCTGTGGGCAGAATTGCCTGAAAAGTCACAGCTTCCTAGAAGAAGTACCAGGGAAACCCTTCAACGCGTAGCGCACGAAGTGTGTGCTATTATCCTCTCGCAAGCAAAAGAGAGATTTGCATTTACCAATCACTTGGTAAGTGAAACATTGGTGCAACCAGACTTGGTTCCAGCTCACAACAAGTGCTTTCCAATGCAAGCATTAAAGACGCAGTGGAAGCATATCCGATACTGCAGAAAGAAAGGTTGAAGACAGAGCTTTCTCTTTTGTATACAAGAGAAGAATTCTGTTGTGCAAAAGATGCTTCTGGGTTATTACAGAAACTCCTTGAAAACAATCTACATTAATGCTTCTCAGAGACTGTATCGCTACTTCGGATCATTATCACAACACCAGTGTCCACAGTTGAATCTGAGAGATCTTTCTCAGCTCTAAAAAGAATTAAAACCTTTGTACGAAACACCATGACTGAAGACCGATTAAATGCATTGGCGATGCTGTCAATAGAAAAAAGACTGATCAGACAAATCCCACACTTTAATCACAGAACAATTGAGCTCTTTGCACAACTTAAAGACCGCCATGCGGATTTGGTGATTTGTTCTGTGTTCAATGCTTGCTTCTCCCCTTATATGTATTGAAATCTTAATGATATTTTTGATAGGTGTTCTGATAAGTTATATATGTATTGAAATGTTAATGATGTTTTGGGTAAGTGTTCTGATAAGTTATATGTATATGTATTGAAATTCTAATTATGTTTTTGGTAAGTGTTCTCAGAAGTTATGTAAGTATTTAAAAATGGGGTATTTATTTATAAATGGGGAGGGAACTGTATAAATAAAGTTGTTCTTAACATGTGGAAATGATCTCTTATTCATGTTCGATAGCACGCTGTGCACGATGATAGGGCTCTATTTGTTTGGGCGTGCATGGCTCTGCCTACTGGTGCCCTGGCTACGCCCCTAGACTGGGCTCCACCCCTAGGCTAGGCTCTGCCCCTATTTTTGCCTGGCCAGCCTTAGTAACCCACCAACCTCAAAACCCACCAGCCGCCACTGAGCTAAATTCCCCATAACTAATCAAAGAGACCACATGCAGTCACAAACATGTCAGTAGGTGTCACCCAAAATTAGTAGTAAAATTTCTGATTTTTATCAAATACACAAATATGTTGTTTTTCCACTGCAAATGGCAAAACTGTTTATTCCTTAATATGGAACTCTTAACAAGGTCAGAAAAGTAATTATTAACTTGGTGGACCTCCACATTTGTAGTATTCACACCAGAGAACCCTTCCGTAACCTGCCAAATTGACAAAGATTATTAAAAGAAGCTCCAGTTTTGAACAGCAGGATGTGCCTTTTCAGAACATGAAAGAGGTGCTCCGTGAGGAAGAGTCTGTTATAGCGTGTGCTGGCATATGTTTGGCTCTTATTTTTAGGAAAAAAATGAATAATGCATAAAGAAAAGGAAGAGAAATGTGATATAGAATAACTATGAAAGAGGGATGGCTGTTCTCACTTTTAATTAGCAAGGTATGCTTTAATTTGTAAGGTGTGCCACATGTACAGCATGTTTGTTTATTTGTTTGTTTATTTATTTATTTAACGACTTTTCTACCCCACCCCCTCCTGCTCACAGAGCAACTTGGGGTGGCTTACAAAATGCATAAATAAAAACACAACAATAAAAAACACACACATAAGATATCATTTTAAACATTAAAATGATAAAAAGAACTAAAAGGGCAGAACTCCACCTCCCCATCCCACCCTACCTGTCTCCCTCTCCAAAGGCCCGGTGGAACATCCAGGTCTTACACTGTCTTTGGAAAGAGGGGAGATCTGGGGCCTGGTGGGCCTCCATTGGGAGGGAGTTCCACAGCCTGGGAGCAGCCACCAAGAACGCCCTTCCCATCATCGCCACCCGGGGAACCTGGGGGACTTCGAGTTGGGCGACCCCGGCCGACTGCAGGGGCCGCAATGCAATCTGCGGCCTGAGGCGGTCCTGCAGGTAAGCCTGGCCCAGGCCGTTTAGGACTTTATATGTCATTACTTTCACCTTGAATTGGACCCAGAAGAGAATAGGCAGCCAGTGCAGAGAATGGAGCACTGGTGTAATGTGCTCATGGCGACCTGTCCCCGTTAAGAGACGGGCCGCCACATTCTGCACCAGCTGCAACCTCCGGACCATCCCCAAGGGTAGCCTCACGTAGAGTACGTTGCAGTAGTCTAGTCTAGAGGTGATAAAGGCATGGATGATGGTGGCCAGATCCAAGTCCGAAACATATGGCCGCAGCCTTCGTACCAGATGTTGTACGCAATCTAATCAAAGAATCCCACCATCTTGCCTTAAGTCGGTGGGCGATCAGGCCCTTACTGTAGAGGGCCCCTCAGTATGGAACTTCCTTCCTGCAGATATCCATCTCAGTTCCAACCTCCTTAACTTTAAAAAACACAGCACATGAAGTAATTTGTTCTCCAGGTACTTTTAGGTTCCACTGCTGGTTCTCCCGATGTATTTTCTCCTCCCTCTTTCCCTTTAAAATTATTTTTAAATGGATTTGTATTTTAGATCAAATTTATATTATTTTATTATTATGCTGAAAAGTGCTCTGACAGTGAGGTGGGTTCTATAGAAATAAAATAATTATTACTATAAAGACTACCAAGCAAACTGATCCTCCAGCACAGGTATTTGGGGCCTTTCATTTCTCCATAGTATTGCTAAGTATTTCCTGGATATCTAGGAATATAATTTGCTGCATTCTTAGCTGGAAAGGCCTGGCTGTATTCACATGGGAACCAGGCAGACACCTGGCAGACAGATTTAGAGAATACTTTGCAGCAGCTGGGTATAGTGATTGCTCTAAACCCATTATTCATTTTGCATAATTATTGACCTTTCTGCCAGTGCTCGCCAATGAGGAATTCAGAACACTTACTGTACCACACAGGTGATTCTCAGCCTATTCTTCTTTTGGTACAGTTCAGAGGTTTGCAGCATTTCCACTGTGGATGTTTTCAGGCAGATGCAGGACTGGTCATCTTTGGGTCTGCTTCAGGGGTGCACCCCGTGTCTGCCTGCTTGCAGTCAAATCTAGGTCAGGTTTAAATGGACTCAGAAGCTGCCCTGGCCCACAGTCCGTCTATGCAGTGCCCTCTCCCTCACACCATAACGATGTGGGCAATCACCCGATGCTCTAGGCTGTTGCCTGCAACTCTATGGCGTTGGAAAGGGCAACCCCTGGCTGAGAGAAGAGCTGCAGAAGCCATCCACTGAGCAGATGGACATCACCTCTGCCTCAGGCTGGTGCTCCGGGTTTGGGTGGCCTACTCCACTGGCGGTACTCCTGGATGTTCCAGAGCACTGCAAAGTGGGGTTGGAGCAAAGCAGGCACAGTCTGCTACATCTGCACATCTGGCAACTTGCTTTTAGATAGACAGGCCACCTTGGGGTGAGGCAGAGCCAAGGTGGGGCTGCTGTCTGTCTAAGAGCACCCAATGAGTCATTATATTGAGAGGTTTACATAGCCGAGGGGCTAAACTTGATTTGGGTTACACTAGCCCAGGTGTGGTGTGTCCCCTAGGGCATCCTGGGTGGTGCCTCTCTTGCCCTCCTGAGTCAGCTCAATTATTTAAAAAAATAATGCTTACCTGGGGACCAGCACAGAGGCAGAGTGACTTTGTGCCACACTTCTGGGTGGCGGGGTGCTGCGCTATCAAACGCGCATGCATGAGCTCTTATGAGCTTCTACTCTTGGTTAAAATTAGTCCCTTTCTTGGCTGTTTTCCATGTAAACTGCTTTCTGGTTTTTGGGTGGGGGACCTAGGGACTTGGATGGAAGGGTTTCCAATCCAATCTTTGCTGGAATGTTCCTTGCATTTTAAAATGACCCCACACTTTGCAGTTTGGTGGGATGCTGTGGCAGGCTTTTTCACTAATAGTTAGTCCTTTCATGAAAGCTCCCTGTCTGGTTGCAGCAGACGCTTCCTCTTACATTGCAACAGAGCTGTGTAACATGTTTTGGGGGACAAGTGGAAATTCTCACTGCTGCTTTTATGGTGTGCTAAGGACAGCACATAATATTGTTGCCTTGGGATAGCTTGCTTTTCTTGCTCTGTGTTTGCATTATGCATTGCTGCTTTCCTTCTTCCATTCCAAGCATGAGTAGAGAGGCCATTTTGTAAATTTGTGGGTCCATTGGCCATAGCTACTCTTGTTTAAAATGATCCCTTTGCTGCTACCCCCTGCTGGAAAGTAGTTTCTTGCCTCTCTGCTTGTGACTGTGTGCTTTTGAGCATCTTGCCTGGGGTTTTTCAGAGAAACAGAAATGCATTGTTTAAATTTGGTTTATCCAGCCCCAGGCCCAGGCTCATTTTGCTGCATGTCTAGGCTGCTGTTTTGATGGGGCTGGTTTGGTGGCAACACACGCCTGCAACTGGCCAAACTTTTTAAAAAGGGTCTGTGTGTTTGGGCAGGCATTTGGCTGCCAGGGATGCAGTGTAGGTACTAGGGATACTGGTTTGGATGGGGCTGGTATGGTGGCAATGCAGGCCTGAAACTGGTCAACTTTTAAAAAGGGGCCTGTGTGTTTGGACAGGCATTTGGCTTCCGGGGATACAGTGTAGGTACTAGGGATGCTGGTTTGGATGGGGCATGTTTGGTTATTATACAAGCCTGCACTGCTCTCCCTGTGAAAAGAGGAGAAAGTAGGTAGGAACATGGGAGAAGGGAAGGCTGCAGACAACAAGAAAACCCCTTTCCCCTGTCCCCCACTGAGCCCCTCTCTTCCCCTTCCTCTTTTCATGCACAAAACCCAAACCCTTTCTGTCTTACTTTTCCTCTGTCCTGTCCTTCTCTTCCATTTCATTCTCTTCTGATTTGACTTGTCGCAGGACAGGGATCTAACTCAATCCTCTCAGTTCTCCAAGCCAAAAGGAAGGCTTGTCCCAAATCCTATACCCAAAAGACTACAGGTGACCAAGGAGGGCATGAAAATTGAGGATTTGAGGGTTCAGGATAAAGGTAGGCGATGTGATCTATTTTTAAAACCTGCTATGGTTAATTTGGAACCGGTGGGAAAGAGAGTGGATGGGACCCCAGTAAGAGGGCTCTCTATCCCCCAGCAGCAGTGCTTCACACAGCAGCAAGAAGTTCCCAGTGTTAACTAATGTATAGGGATCTGCGAACATGGTTCGGAGTTCGGAACGAACTTGGTCTGTTCAGACTACCGAACCCGAACCCGAATTGGACGAACCGAACTTGAACCGAACTACAAACCTACAGAACAGCTTGTTCATGTTCAGCCACATTCGGTTGAGTCCAGGTGGGAAAAACATGACTGGAAGGCCCAGGGAGGGGGATGCAGCTGAGGAGCAGACTTCCTGGTACCGGGGGTGGAGAGGCTTGGAGTAGCAGCCAGCGTGCCCAATCACCTTTCCTTTTCAACTGAACACTGGCTTCACAGTCTGCGATTGGCCAGGGGTTAGGCTGCACAGAGCCAATCGGGCCTTGCGGTAAGGCAGGAGCAGCAAGTAACAAAACTCTTTGCCCTGCCCCCCTTCCAACACCATCTGAGCCAGCCACTGATCCTCTCAGCAGGCGTTTTCAGAAGGCTCCCTGACTCCCAGCAGTTTGTTTCCCTCATCCATTCCCAATCCTCCTCCCATTTCACCCATCCAACAGATTTACCTCCCTATTATCATTTATTTAGATTATATTAGATAGATTTAGCTGTTATTTTTATTTTTTATGCCTCCCTGTGTTCTATCTTCCTACCCGCCATTGAATGCATTCCTTTCCCTCTCCCTCCATATTCCATCCCTCATTCCCTTCCCCTGGTTTTTGATTTGCTAGACTAGGATTAGATTTATTTAGATTTTATTTCAGTTTCTGTACCCCTCCCTGTGTTATTTTCAGCTGTCTGTGTTCCCCCCCCTCATCCCTGTGTAATATTATGTGTGTGGTGTGTGTGTGTGTGTATATATATCTATCTATCAGTGTGGTGTGTATATATATATCAGTCACCACACACCCTGGGGTGAACGGTGTACCAGGCGTTACCCACTCCCCCACCACAGTGTTCAGGGCTACCTCAAGGTTCCTAGAGGTGTGGGGATGTCCATTACTTGTGCCTGAAGCAGGGCCCACCTATACCCTGCCTCAGGACCCCTCCTGCCACTGTCCAATGCCAACTCTGGGTGCTCCCACCAGTGCGCCGTCACTGCCAGGTACGCATGTCGGGCGTTCCGGTTGGACCACAGGTCAGTTGTGAAATGGACAGTGGCACCCCCAGTCCTTGCCAGTGCCAGCTGTTCCTTAACCCTCTTCTTCAAAGCCCTGTACAGGCCTGGTACCACCGTATGGCTGAGGGTGTTATGGCAACACAACTTAAATTGGGAGGCTAGGAACCCCATTAGCCACTTAAACCGTGTGTCCCTGACAATGGAGAAGGGCTGGCTATTGACAGTGATCATCTCGCCCAACAGGTGCATGGCTTTCTCTTGAAAACCATGCTGCCGTCCAGCTGCCGATGGCCTTGCAAGCTGCCCCCACCCCAGCTCCTCCATTGTGGGCTGACGCTGCTGCTTCTGCTGCTGCTTCTGCTGCTCCTCCCTAGCAGTAATACTGCTCCTGATACTAGATGCAGCTGCTGAAGCGGGACAGTTGCCCGATGAAGGATGAGTGGCTGCTTGGATTGGGAACCCACTAGCGTCCACTGACCCAGTCTGCCCACTTAGCAGAGCAGCGCTGTGGCATGTTTTAAGGTGCCTGGACATGGCAGATGTCCCTAGGTTGGTGAGCACCTGCCCACACTTCACCACCTTGCTGCACAAAGTGCACCGCACCTCCCGGGGATCATCCGCCCGCACCACCTTAAAATCATCCCAGACCCATGATTTTCTGTCCCCCGCTGCGTTCTGGCCCACACCAAGTGACGCACTGCTGGGAGGGGCAGGAGTCAGACATGGTGGCACTTGCAGTGGCAACACACCTTGTGGAGGGACAGCCACCACATCATCAGCACCACATACTACTGAGACCTCCTCCACAGAAGTCTCTGCATTGCTGTCCCCATCCCCAAACAGTGACAGAGGCTGCTGGACTCCCCATGCTGCTCCCACTCTGAGCAGCACTGTCCCCCTGCCCCCTATAGCTGCTGTTGCTGCTGCTGCTATGCTCCCTGCTGCCGGTGCCCGGGGATCGGGCCCTTCCTCTAGCAGCCAGGCTGAGATCAATCTCTACAATGGGGGTGTCGGCGGACAATGCTGGCCCCTGGGATACTTCGTCCCCATAATCGCCTACAGCCGCAAATGACACAGCCACCACAGCCTCTTCCACTGTCAGGAGGCGACACCCAGCCCCATGGCCCTTAGTTCTGGGAGAGCGAGACCCAACATCAGGCCTTCGCAGCTTGGAGCATGGTGATGTGCTTGGGCTGCTGCTTCTTCCCACTGCTGGCACTCTGATGGCACGGCCCCTGCCACGTGCCTTATGGGCAGCAGAGCGGCCTCACCCTCTCATACCTCCCTTCTCCCTTTCGTCAAACCACACACAAGTATATTAAATATATTTTGTATTATTTTATTTTTTTACAATTTTTATCAAATATTATATCTATCTATCTATACTACACTAAATCTAACTGCTATTTAACTATCTAATAACTATTATAAAACCAATGGAACTAAATAATGGAAAATAAAAAACACACTCTAAAACTAAATCACTGTATCTCTATAAACTAAGCTAACTTAACAGTAATAGCTAACTATAATCCTACCTAACTACTATAATCTCTCTCTCTCTCTCTGTATGTGTGTGTATATATATATATATACACACCACACTGATATATATATATACACACGCACACACACACTTAATATTACACAGGGATGTGGGGGGGGGACACAGACAGCTGAAAATAACACAGGGAGGGGTACAGAAACTGAAATAAAATCTAAATATATATATACACGTAATGGACATCCCCCACACCTCTAGGAACCTTGAGGTAGCCCTGAACACTGTGGTGGGGGAGTGGGTAACGCCTGGTACACCGTTCACCCCAGGGTGTGTGGTGACTGATAATGCATCTAATATAGTGAGGGCTGTCCACGATGCGGAGTTTACCAACATCCCTTGCGCCGCACACACCCTCCACCTGGTGGTTACGGACGCTCTGGGCTTGGGGGAGAAGGGGATTGGGGCAGGCACCCTTAGCTCCCTGATAGAGCGGGGGAGGAAGCTGGTGTGGTTCTTTAACCGCAGTGTTAAGGGCAGCGAACTCCTCAGGGCACCTATTGGTTCAGGACGTGTCCATGAGGTGGAATTCCACCTTCCTGATGCTTGAGCGGCTTGTGGAGCAGAAATCCGCCTTGCATCAGGTGGAATTGGACACAGACAGCAGGGCACCTCCAGGCTTCAATGGGCTAGAATGTGAGATCCTGGCACAGACGGTCCTAGTTCTCAGACCGTTCCATGAAGTGACAGAGACCACCAGCTCCTCCATGGCCAACATAAGCCAGGTGACCCCTCTGGTCCAGAGGCTCCATGGGAGTCTGGAGGAGATCATGCTGCAGGGGCAGGATTGTGGCCCTAGGGGCAAGAAACTGGGGGCTGAGGCGGCTGGGCTGGCGCAGAAGCTCAAGACAGGCCTGACGATGAGGTTCGACAAGTTTCTGCAGTGGGGGGAATATGTTGTGGGAACAATGCTGGACCCCAGGGTCAAGGGCAGCGTGGCATGCAAGTCAGCCCACTATGCCATGTGGAAGGATGATCTTGTGGGGAGGGTCTGGAAGGCAGAGTGGGCTCTGGAGAGTTTGTGGCACCAGCAGCAGGATGCCCCGGGGGATGGTGGGAGTGGGAGCAGCCACCCCTCTCAGCCAGCAGGGTCTATCCCTGCCCCAAGCCCGAGCAGTAGCAGCAGCACCAGCAGCCTCAGGATGAGCAGCAGCAGCACCCCTACTGCCAGCAGCTCCTCCTCTGCGCGGCCAACTCTGGCGATCATGGGAACCAGCACAAAAGGGCAGGGACTAACAGCGTGGCTGAGGGCAGTGGGGGTGGTGGTGCCCAGGGACAGCTATGAGAGGGAGTACGATGGCGCCTCAGCAACATTTGATATCTACCTGGATGAGGAGCCATGCATCGATCCCAGCAGCTATTCCTTGGCCTACTGGGCCGGCAAGACCAACGTGTGGCCAGCCCTGTCCAAAATGACATGGGGATTATTGTCATGCCCACCAACCAGAGCGGGTGTTCTCTGTGGCGGGGGACATTTGCTCCCTGTACCGCCTGAGACTGGGGGCCAAGTTGGTGGAGCAGTTGATCTTCTTGATGGTCAACCTTCCACTGCTGGGATTCCCTGAGTTGCCCCTGGATAAGGAGTGATGGTGGAGTAGCACACACCATCCCATGCCAGGGGCAGTGTTCGGAAGGGGCTCCTCGTCAATAAGGGCTGCTGCTGCTGTGCTGAGGTACTCCCTCCCACTGCTTCAGTGGCACCCTACCTGTCCCCCCCTCTCTCTCTTTCATACTACATGGCCTCGTCCGACCCATCTGACTGACTGCATGCTGCAGGGTGGCATTGGGAAACTGTAAGCCTGCCAGCTGGCCTCTGGCTAGACAATCTCAGCCCGCCTATCTGACTGGCTCTCTTTCTCTCACTGCACAGTCTTCGCCAGCCTATCTGAGTGCCCTGCCAACTTCGTGCCAAGGTCCCAGCCTACCTTCCCTACTGCCTCTCATACCACTCTGCCTGTCCGCCTGCCCGCCCGCCCTCCCGGGTTGCAAAGCTTGAACCCTGCCTCAATCTGCCTGCCTTCTGCTCATACCGCACTGCCTGCCCGCCTGCCCAGGTGGTCTAGATCAAAGTCTGCCTCAGTCTGCGTGCCTTCTGCTCATGCCACTCTGCTTGCCCGCCCGCCCAGGTTGCAAAGCTTGAACCCTGCCTCAGTCTGCCTGCCTTCTGCTCATGCCGTGCTGCCCGCCTGCCCAGGTGGTCTAGATCAAAGCCTGCCTCAGTCTGTCTGCCTTCTGCTCACGCCACGCTGCCTGCCCACCCGCCTGCCTGCCCAGGTGGTCTAGATCAAAGCCTGCCTCAGTCTGTCTGCCTTCTGCTCATGCCACGCTTCCTGCCCACCCACCCAGGTTGCAAAGCTTGAACCCTGCCTCAGTCTGCCCCCCAGAACCCTGAGGGTGGGTCCTGGGGCTGGAGTGGCTGGAGTGCAGGGTTCTCTCATGACACGGTGCCTGTCTGCCTACCCTGGCAACCCTGGGTGATGTGCACCACTGGTCTGGTAATCCCACTGCTGCTGTCTGCTGGTCCATGGGTACTCTGCCCTGGCCAATCCAAATGTGCCCACACAATCCTGCTGCTGCCGTCTGCTGCTGTATTGGAGCTCTTCCCTGGCAAATCCTACCATCCTGAGTCCATGGGTGCTGTGTACAGGCAAATCCTGCTACTGCTGTCTCTGCTGTTCCACGGGTTCTGTGCCCGGTCAATCCAATGTCTACTGCTGCTAGTGCCAATGCTGCCTCTGCTGTCCGTGCCACAGGTTCTGTGCCCGGCCAATCCAATGTCTGCACCAGCTGCCAATGCTGCCTATGCTGTCTGTGCCACGGGTTCTGGGGCCTGTCATTCCACTCACAGAGTGCCATCATTCAACTGCATCAAGAAACAGCCACTCTAGCCCCAGGACCCACCATCAGGGTTCTGGAGCCTACGTTACAGGCAGGGAGGGCTGTCCATCCACATCATCTCGAAGCTGTCACTCTAGCCCCAGGACACACCATCAGGGTTCTGGGGCCCGTCATTCCACTCATAGGGAGCCATCGTTCAACTGCATCAAGAAACAGCCACTCCAGCCCCAGGACCCACCCTCTGGGTTCTGGGGCCCATCATTCCACTCACAGGATGCTGTCATTCCACCATATCAAAAAGAAGCCACTCCAGCCCCAGGACCCACCATCAGGGTTTTGGGGCCTACGTTACAGGCAGAGAGGGCTGTCCATCCACATTATCTAGAAACTGCCACTCTAGCCACCATCAGGGTTCTGGGGCCTGTCATTCCTCGCATAGGGCACTGTCATTTCCACCATATCAAGAAGCAGCCACTCCAGCCCCAGGACCCACCATCAGGGTTCTGGGACCAACGTTACTGACAGGGAGGGCTGTGTCCAATATCTAGAAGCTGCCACTCTAGCCCCAGCCCAGGACCCACCCTCAGGGTTCTTGTGCCCTGTCATTCCGCTCATGGGGCACTGTCATTCCACCTTTTCTTTATGCAACCTGCTGTTTATGGTGAGAGAGAGAAAGTCTCTCCACTGCTAGAAGGAGATACAGACACGATCCCACCCATGCTGTCACATGTGCTATATGGCCAGAGAGAGAGAGAGAGAGACAGAGGCTCCCCGCTAGAACGAAAGAGATGGGGGGGGTGGAGGGGGAGAGGTAGGTGTATTCAGCTCAAGCTTCTACCTGCCAGAACCAGGAAGAACTCCCATCTGTGCTCATGCGCCCGATCAATGCCCATTGGCCATTGTCCACATCCAGCAGCAAACGTACCAGAATGAGATGGAATATATCAATATAACACAACGTATTATATGTGCCTGCCTGCTTGCCTGCCTGTGTGCGTTCCTGTACCTGCTGCTACCACCTATCACTTGATTGAATGAAGTGTGCCCAACCATGCGCTAATTCTAGGGACATAATTATCATTTAACTCACATAGGCTGTCATTCCATTGTACCTGAATCAGTCATGCCTGCCCATCCCAGGAACCATCAACGAGATTCTGGGACCATCATTCCAATTACTGGGGATGCATTCCATTCCACTGCATCCAGAAGCCTGGTGTCCACACGCCAGCCTGCCCCCCCCCACTCCTCCGCACCCACCCATGGATGCCCGCTGAAGCTGCTGGAAATACAAGCCCCTCCGACCACCAGTTCCCGCTGTCTGCCCTGCTACCCACTGCCAAGGAGCCTGTCTGTCTTTCTCTCTGGCACACCCACACAGATACAAGCCCTGCCCCTCCTGGGGGGCTATCTGCAAGTTGAAACCCTGCTGCTGCCTGGCACATCTTTGGGTTAATATCTTAACTACACTACTTGTGGAGCCAGCCAGATGCTGCTGGTAGGGATCAACAAGCTGTATGAGATTCTGCCACCTGCCTTCCAGAACTTCAGCACATAGGGATAAAAGATTGGACAGGTGAAACGAAGCTCATAACAACAAATATAACAAATTTTATTAAAGCTATTTAAACAACAACAAAACAACAACAACATTATGAAACCAAAACCAAACATTGAAAGGAAACTATTAGTCTCTGGGTCTGTCCCCCGGGACTTGGGGGAAAGGCAAAAGGTGGCAGGGCGCAGCACAGGGCTGAGGGGCAGCCACCCTGTGCTCTTCCACCTCATAGCCATGGGGCACGGCAAACTCCACGGCCCCTTCCATGTCCCGATGCCACCTGGAGACCACCTGGTGGTAGAGTTCCAGCCTCTCCATCTTGGCGGAGATGTACTGGGAGTACGCCTCCACCTGCTTCTTCTCCACCTCGAGAGCCTGGAACTTTTCCACCAGGCGGTTCTCCAGGCAGTGTATACCCAACATCATCTGGTGGCCAGGTCTCTCCACTTTGGCCCAAAAGGTCTTAGCCGCAGCAGACTCCTGGGGCCCGGGGGACTCCACATCGGGGATGGAGGAGGGGGAAGGGCTTACATGCCGTCGCTTCTGGGTTGCCTTGCCCCCCTTCTTCTGGTGCTGATGCTCAGACTCCACGGCCATATCAGAGTCCTCCTGCCACCTCACTTTCTTGCCGTGGAGCTTTTCAATATGGACGATTAGCCCTGATGTGATCCCCTCTCTCTGTCTCCGGAATCTTTTCTTGCAGATCTAAAGAGCATAATAAAATAGAAACATAAGAAGTGCCATACTGTGTCAGACCAATGGTCTGTGTCAAGCCCTGCCTGCATTCTGTCTCCACAAGTGGGTGAGTGGCCAATCTCTGCAGGGGACTTCCTTTCCTAACAGGTCATAGAGGGCAATGCATATTGCATATGCATACACTGTTGTTCCAGCGCCCGTGCCTTACCTTGCAGATGGTGAACCCGTTCTCCTTATCATAGTACTTCCAGACATTGGACCTTGTCCGCCGACTGTCTGGGGGTGGCACTGGCAACCTCCACCTGGGTGCCCTGAACAACATGGCACCAGCATCGGCATCCGATTCCTCTCTGAAACAGGAACACATAAACAACACCTAAGTAATACCATGCATTTATGATGATGCCTCTAGTTCTCCTGCCTTGGGGTGTTCGAGATGGCAAATGGAGAGACCCTGGATGGCACAATCAAATCCTGCCCTCCTTGGGGTGCTGCTAGGGAGGGATGGCAAATGGAGAGACCCTGGCTGGCTTGTGCAAATCCTGCCCTCATTTGGGTGCTCGGGATGGCAAATGGAGAGACCCTGGATGGCACATGCAAAACCTGCCCTCCTTTGAGTGCTTGGGATGGCAATGGAGAGACCCTGGCTAGCACGTGCAAATCTTGCCCTTTTTTGGGGGTGGGTAGGGATGGCAACTGGAGAGTGGAGACCCTTGCCAGGGATGGCTGACAGGCACATGTTTGGGTTGGGGTGCTGTTCGTGCTCGTGCCTGACTGCTGGAAGAGCCCCACACACTACAGTACACTCTCACTCTGTGGCAGACATCCGCTGATGCCCACTGTTTGTGCCTGACTGATGCCCACCACCCATGCACCCACTGGCACTCCAGTGAGCTCACTCCAACGGATAGAGCCTTTCTTGTCCTCAATGTAAAAAAAAAGTTTACAAACCTGGCAGCACCTCCTGTGCCCTCCACTTGCTCCTCATCCGCCCACCACCACCAATGGTCCAGGGGCTGGGCCAGTGACCGCCTCCTCCTCCTCCTCCTCCTCCACCACCACCATCATCACCAGCTCCGGGAGCACCAAGTCGGGCCCCAGCTGGGGAATCAAGACAACAGTCTTCTTCATTTTTATTTTTATTTTTTTTAAAAAGCTCACACACAGACCAACACACAGACCAGTCACCCACTAACACTCACCAACCAAAAAAACACAGCCAAATACAAACAGCCAAAACACACAAAACCAAACAGTCAGCCAGACAAACACACACTCTCTTGCCACACAGCTCCACACGCACTCGAATTTCCGGTTTTTGGCAGGATCACGGGATCTTGCAATACCTTTTACCGAATGCCTGAACTGAACCAAACACGCCCGAACCGAACAGTCGAACCTGAACTCGGTGAACGAACCGAATGCCCGAACCAAACACCCAAACCAGACCGAACTGAACGTCCGAACCCAAACTGCAATCTGTTCGCCCATCCCATCTAATGTAATGTCCATCCAATGTTAACCCTGGGAAATCCTTGCTTCTGGGTTAAGTCACACCACTGGCCTAACCGTTGCCCCAGCTGCGCCTACTGTTACCCCAGCTCCGACCCCTAGGGCAGGCACCACCCCAGGCCCTCTGGCCAGGCTCCACCCCTAGGCTTGCCAGTGGCTTTGACACCAGCGGTAGATTCAACCCGCCCGCCAGCCACCATTTCTGTAGCCCTTAAAACACCGGCATTTTCTTCTGATTAATGCTTTCACTGATGTGAGCTTGTATGTAAAGACTAAAAGGCAGAGTCACATGTATCTGTCATACCACCAAAGGCTTGGTGTGTAATACATTCTAATTGTGACTGGTTAAATAATAATTTTAAAAAGTGAATTATTTACATGTTGATGGATGTTAAATAATGGTGGAGTTAATTGTTATTTGCTAAATTTTACCTGACCATCTGTAAAGCAGCTCAAATAATGAAAACAAATTTTTGGTGAATAATTTATTTGACAAGGAACAAACCAAATATCATTTGATAAATATTTTGCTACAAACACTTTGTCTACCTCTGCATATAATGTATTGTGGATATGTTTTATTAGTGAGGCATTTAAAATTTGTTGTAGTGCTGCTATCAGCAACAGAATATCACTGTGCACATTTGAGCTTATGAAAGCAGCACAGTACGGTTTGCTTCTTGTGCTAAATTCCCCTCACAGATCTCTCTACACTTCATTTCTGACCCTTTTATTCCACTGACTATATCCTAAGGTAAAATGTATTGAATTGAATAATAATGAGGGGATAAAACAGTGGCATAAAACAGCTTTTTTCATACTATAGTCCTGCTCCCAACTAGTCAGGATTTCTCTCCCTTTGAGCAATACTGAAAGACTGAGAAACCTTGGACTAAAAGGCATCTCCCAAGTAATTTTTACTTATGACCTCACTCAGGATTTGAACTTGGGTCTCCAGGTGTCGCATTATCAGTGAAATTAATACAGTGCGTTGGATAGCTTAGCTTTCATCTCCTCTTCCTACTTTTACTTATAGAAAATTCTTTTTTAGAATAACATTCTTATTTATAGGAGAGACAAAGTTTTCTTGGTCTCTTGTTTAATTTGTTTATATCTAGCTGTGTGTCTGAAATGTTTTTACTTCAAGCAATTTCACAGGCAGCTATTGGCTTTAAGATAAGGGGTTACTTTCTTCAAAGGTCTCCAGGTGCTGAATGCAGTCTGGCTTAGCTTCTGACACAGGAGACCTCAGTGTAAATCTTCTCAGAGGCCAGCTGAAATCATTTCCCCAGAACAGTGCTCTCTGGAGACAGCCTCATTCATATTCCCTTGGAAGAGATTTCATTTCATTAAACTCAGGACTTGACTCTCTCTCAGAGAGGTCAGGAAAAATGCTATGTGCAGCCCTTTCTCCCTTCAGTAATGCCATCACTTGTTTGATTTATACCAGCTGTGCTTTTATGAGCCACACAAGGGCCATGCAGATAGACTCCTGTTTCCTGTGAAATTAGGAAAAGCAAATGAAGGGACGGCACTTGTTTATGAGTGAAAAATAGGAAAGTACACTCCATTGCAGTATTCTTGCAATCTTAATACACCAGAGGTGACTTTTTTATTTCTCAAAGGAAACCATCCCTTGTTTTTATAGTTTTGAATATTTTTTTGTTAAATCCCACGCTTGGGATTTTTTAATTTTTTTTTTTAATACAAACACAGTCTGAATTCCAATGTAGTTACTCAATATAACTGGCCCAGAAAGAAAGACAAGTAAGTGTATAAAGCACTACTTCCTCCAGCAACGTGCCCCCAGACTTGAATCTAGAAAGTAACTTTCTAACACTGAACGGAGCATCATACCACTTTTGACATGTAATAATAAGAATAGTAATCAATATATTTCATATTTTATATTGATACAGAGAGAACGCACCAGCAATCTCTTAATTTGATGTAGGCCCCTGCCCTGAGGGGCTTGCAAACTAGAATGGACAAAGGAGAGGGGAACACAGGGAGAGGCAGGGATAGATTCATTAAGTTACAGGTGCACATGCTTAGCTTAGTTACAAGTGACAGTAAGGTTGCCTTGTAGGTCCCAAATAAAGGCAATAGAAACAAAGTAGTACAGTGATATCTTTTATACTGGACCAGCTACAGTTGGTGGAGGTATGCAGGCTTCCAGAATCCTAACAGATAAGAACATAGTCCATAATAAAAACTCTCCAGTTTACAATAATAGTTAAAGCTCTTGCCAATTCAATCATGCTATAAAAAGGCATAGAAATGGAAAGTTAAGGCCCCTGCTTTAACTTGCAGGTCATTGAGCAGGAAAGACATTGTACAGTCTCACATATTGTGCTATGTGCTTGATTCCAACTTAGCCTCGATGCCCCCACACTTTGATTGGTCTTTCAGTCCCAATTCACTTCCTCTGCAGGTTGGAGCCACTTGAAGCTGGGGGGTGGAGGGGGTGAGTAGCAGCAGCAGAGCTGGAGGGAGCCTGGGGCTGGAAGAGTAGAGTATGCTGATGGGGACTGAGGGATAGCAGGAGAGCTGGGGGGAGCCTAGGGTTGGAAGAGAAGGATTGTGGGTGGGGATTTAACAACAGAGCTGGGGGAGCTCAGCGGTGTGGGAGCGTGGGCTGTGGGTGTGGATTGAGGGGTAGTGGCAGAGCAGTAGCTCAGGGCTATGGGAGCATGGGCTGTGGGTGTGGATTGAGGGGTAGCAGCAGAGCTTGCGGGAAGCTCAGGGCTAGGGGAACAGGGCTGGAGGTGAGGGCAGAGGTGGGGAACAGGGCACCTCTGCCCTCACAGAGGTGGGGAACAGGGCAGAAGTGAGGGGCAAGGTTGGGGGACCAGGGGTTGTGTGTGAGGATTGAGGGACAGCGGCAGAGCTGCAGGGATTGTGGGTGGGGACTGATGTGTAGTAGGAGAGCTCAGGGGCAGCTAGGCTGTTGCAGCAGTATGAGCAAGGTGGTTGGGGAGCTAGTGTGTTGCAGCATCATGAGCAAGGTGGCTGGGGAGCTAGGGTGCTCATGCTGGTGGAACAGCCTAGCTGTCCCTCAGCTCTCCTGCTGCACCTCAATCCCCACCCACAATCCCTGTTCTCCCAGTCCCAGCATCCCTCCAGCTCTGCTACTGCTCCCTCAGCCCCGCCACTCACCAGCTTCAATGTTGCCGCCAACCTGCAGATGAAGAGGATTGGGACTGGAAGACCAATGCAAAGGGTGAATGCATGGAGCCTAAGGCCCTTTTCCCATGGACGCCCCCCCCCGCCCATGTGTGCAGGAGGGTGGGGGCATCCGTATGATTGCTGCCGTGGTGGGTGGGTGGGTGCACTCCTGTGGTCCACCCATCTCCACCCATCGCCCACGCATGGTGCCACGGGTGCTAATGGCAGATGCTCCATGGGTGGAGGTGGGTGTGCGTCTGTGGAATGGGCTGCCCATGCACTGCCCACCTGCCCTCACCTCCACCCATCCCCCATGGACTGCGGCACCTCACCTCCATGGTCCATTTGAAAATGGCCTAAGTTGAAATCAGGCACAAAATGTCAGACTGTACAACGTCTTTACTGCTTACATGGCTTGCAAGTTAAGGCAGGAGCCTTAATCTGTAATTTCTATGATTTTTTTACAGCATAATTGAATTGGCAAGAGTCTTAACTATTATTGTAAACTGCATTTTTTAATTATGGAATTTCCAAGTTTTTTTAATGAATACAATGCAAAATGCAGAAATTGTTTTCTGCTGCTGCAGTACAATGATGAGCAGTGTAACCATTATGCAAAATTAAACAGAAGAAAATATATACGTGTATGTTCACCTGTTCACCTCTCCATCCTCTCCTACCTTCCCCCTAGCCCACATTGTCTCCCACCCTCCCCACCTTGCCACTAACCCCACCGGTTAGGATGGTCCACCCTCGGAGGCTGATGGAACCCCAGAGGTTCCAAGAGGTCCTGAGGGAGTTAACCTTGGACTGGGACGGCCACTCTGTGGATGAGCTAGTCTGGCATTGGAACAGCTTGCTGGAGGAAGCCACTGACAGGGTGGCTCCGAGACGCCCTCTGCCTCGGTCTCGTCACCGCAGGACCCCTTGGTATACTGAGGGGCTGCGGTGTATGAAGCGTGTAGGCAAGAGGCTAGAGCGACGCTGGCATCGGACTCGATCTGACTCCGACCATCTTCTCCATAGGGCCCATTTGCGGTCCGATGTTGAGGCTGTGAGGACGGTGAGGAAGGAGTTCCTTGCTGTCCTCATAGCATCTGCAAAGTCACGCCCGGTGGAGCTGTTTCAGGTGGTGCGGGGGCTGGTTAGTTCGGCCTCCCTCCGCCTTGATGGGGACTTGTCCCGAGCCCGCTGTGAGGAGTTTGTCAACTACTTCGCAGACAAGATCGCTCGGATTCAGACCGACTTTGA
>QEPC01006382.1:189913-200939 GCA_003113815.1 Sphenodon punctatus
TGATATTGGACGCAGACCTTCGTCTGGAGCGGCAGGTGGAGGCGGTCGCTAAGGCTGCCTTTCGCCAGCTATATCTGGTTCATAGGCTGCGTCCGTTCATCTCTGGCCCGGACCTGGCCACCCTCATCCATGCCTTCTTCACCTCGAGGCTGGAGTATTGTAATGCGCTCTACGTGGGGCTTCCCTTGTACCTGGTCCGGAGGCTGCAGCTAGTGAAGAATGCGGCGGCTTGCCTCCTTATGGGGGCGGGCCGTCGGGAGCATATTACACCTGTGTTCTGAGCTCTGCACTGGCTGCCGATAGTGTCCCGAGCCAGGTTCAAGGTGTTGGTGTTGATCTATAAAGCCCTAAATGGTCTGGGCCCCTCATACCTCAGGGACTGCCTCGCCCTCCGCACCCCAGGGTGGCTTCTGCGGTCTGCCGGGGGTGCCTTCTTGAAGGTCCCCCGTGTTAAGCGGGGGGCCACAATGGAGAGGGCATTCTCAGTGGCCTTGCCTTGCCTTGCCTTTGGAACTCCCTTTCTGAGGAAGCTTGCCTGGCCCCAAGCCTGTTGACATTCCGGCGATGTTGTAAACTGGCTGTTTGCCCAGGCCTTTGGGGAGGGTGGGAGGGTGGGGTGAGGGGTTTTTTCTCCCCCACCTAACTTATAACATTTATATATTGCTAGCCCTGTTTTAAATATTTTAAATTTTTTGTATTGAGTGTTTTAAATTGTTTTTATTGTGTTTTATTGTTCTAAGCCGCCCCGGGCTGCATGGCAGGAGGGGCGGGATATAAATCTATTAAATAAATAAATAAATAAATTTCAATCCCCCATCCTCTCCTCCCTTCCTCTGTTGGCCTCCTGCCCTCTGCCTTCCCCCTAACTCCCATTCACCTCCCCAGACTCTCCTGATTCCCCCTTAGTCCCCATTTGGCCCTCTCACTTTCTCCTTCTCCCTAGCCTCCATTGCCCCCCCACTCTCTTTATCCTTCCCCAAAGCCCTCTGTCAACCGGGACCCTCTGGATGCTGGGGTGGTGGTGGTGCTCCAGTCACCTGGGGAAATAGCATGCCCCAGCACACACACAGGTTTCAGGTCCTGGATGTGCAGGGTCCTGGTTTTGCATGGAATAAGTTGCATCAGAACAACTCTCAGGCCAAGTGGTTTGAGAGTTTCCTGGGCTGACAGGGTTTTCCAACCTGATGCTCTGATAGCTCTGTTTGTGTCTATGATGCCCCTTGGGCCAAATATGGAAAGTCTCCCACCCCAGGTTCCTTTATGTGGTAACTTATTTGGTTCCCACTTTCACCCTGATTGTCTGGACCTAGAGGGATTAGACATATTTCCTGTCCTTCCTCCCACAGATGGCATCCTTTCTGTGGCTATGTATGTCTCAGTAGCCTCTATAGCCTCTTATAAATCATCTGACTGCTGTTGCCTAACCCATACCTGAAACTCTCCTGGAAGAATGAACATAAATTGTTCCAGGGCAACCTGCTCTATCATTTGGTGTTTGTCTCACTCTCTAGGATTGAGCCGCCTCTTGGCCAAAGCTGTAGCTTTGTAGCCAAAACCTGGGTTTTTTCTTCCCTACTAAATCTGAAGTTATGGAAACGGGCTCTATAATCTGCTTCCAATATTATTAATTTATTATTATTATTATTATTATTATTAGCATTTACATAGTGCCAGCGATGTACCTGACGCTTTACAAAGAATAAGATAGGCACGGTCCCTGCCCAAGAGCTTACAATCTAAAGACAGGGGGAGGGGAGACAGGGAAGGGGGAACAGAAGGAGAGACAAGGAATGCGACATTCACAAGGATGCGGGAACTCAGGTATACATTCTTGGCTTGGTTGCAGTAAGTTGGGAGTTTACAGATAACAGGTGTGTGATAATCCTGGGTGAGGATGGTTAGCAGGAGTTAGGAAGGGCAGAGCGGAAGAGGTGGGTTTTGAGGAGGGACTTGAAGGTGTGAAGGGTGGAGGCATTCCCTAGCATCCCCTAGCACCCCAAAGAGGGCAGGTTTTGCATGTGCCAGCCAGGGTCACATCTCCCGTTGCCATCCCTAGCACCCCAAGGAGGGAGGACTAGAGGCATCATCATAAATGCATGATATTACTTTGGTTTCTTCATGTGTTCCCATTTCAGAGAGGAATCGGATGCTGGCCCCAGCACTGGTGCCAGCCCAAGGAGGACCACTAGGCGGAGGTCACCAGTGACATCCCCAGACATTTGGTGGAGAAGGTCGGATGTCTGGAGGTTTTATGAGAAGGGTGACAGAATCGCCATATGCAAGGTAAGGCACGGGGGCTGGAACAACAGGGAATGAATTGCCCTATGACCTGTTAGGAATGGAAGTCCCCTGAAGAGAGAGACTGGCAACCCAGTCCACCCACTTGTGGAGGCAGGCAGGGCTTGACAGACCATTGGTCTGATACAGTATGGCACTTATTATGTTCCTATCTTTTTATGCTCTTTAGACCTGCAGCAAAAGAATCAGGAGGCAGAGAGAGGGGACCACATCGGTGCTAGTGCTGCTGCTGCTGCTCCTCTCCCTACTGACATTGCCCGGGGATCAGGCCCTGTCTCTAGCAGCTGAGGTGGGATCCACCAGCTCTGGACTGCTGGGGATCACTTCGACAGTGGGGGACATTGGTGGCCCTGTAGGAACATCACAAGCAGCCCCAGCACCTGCTCCAGCACCACCACCAGCAGAGACAGACACAGCCTCAAGTCCTGCAGGCCTTTCAGTGCCCTGGGTGGCAGTGGAGGAGGGTACTGCCAGGAGACGATGCTGAGCCGCTGAAGCCTGTTGTCCTAAATCAGGTCTGCTGAGTTTGGGGCGTGGTGATGTGCTTGGGCTACTGCTGCTGCTTGCTGCCACTCCCCTGGCATGGCCCCTGCTGCCTCTGACATGTGCCCCATTGCCTCCCCTATGGGCAGCAGACTGGCCTCTCCTTCCCTTCTCCATTTCTCCCTCCAAAATAATGTTTTTATATTGTTTTTTTTTTAAAACAAATATGTTTTTATTAATTTAAATTTTTATTCTAATATTATATATATCTATTTACACTAAATCTAACTACTATAACTATTCTAAATGCTATCAACCAAATGGATTATCTAATAAATACAAAGGCCTACTCCTACAAACACTACTAAATCTCTAAACACTATCTCTATCTCAGCTAACTAACTACCATCTCTAATTTAATCTCTCTCTCTCTCTATATATATATATATATGGGATGGGGGGAAATGCAAAGAACACAGAGAGGGGTACAAAACTGAAATGAAACCTAAATCAATCTAATGCTACTCAAAATGAATNGGGAGGGAGGAAGGAAGATTGAACACAGGGAACACAGGGAGGGGTAAAACCAAAAAATAACACCTAAATCTATCTAATATAATCTAAATAAATGATAATATGGAGGTAAATGGGTTGGATGGGTGAAATAGGAGGAGGATGGCAATGGATTAGGAATAGGAAGGAACAAAAACTGCTGGGAGAGGGAGCCTTCTGAAACGCCTGCTGTCAGGAACAGTGACTAGCTCAGAAGGTGTTTAGAAGGGAGGAGGCCAATGAGTTTTGTTTCTTGCTGCGCCCGCCTTACCGCAAGCCCCATTGGCTCCATGTAGCCTAGCCCGTGGCCAATTGCAGACTGTGAAGCCAGTGGTCTGAGGCGAAAAAGGATGGTGATTGGGCAGGCTGGCTGCTACTCCAAGCCTCTCCACCCCTGGTGCCTGGAAGTCAGCTCCTCAGCTGGCTCCCCCTCCCTGTCACATTTTGCCTTCCAGTGACATGTTTTTGCCACCCGAACTCATCCGAACTCGATCCGAACCGACCGAACTGTTTGGTCGTTTCGGAGTTTGAAATCAAGTTCAGTTCGGTTGGTTTGGGTTTGGGTTTGGGTTTGGTCGTCCGAACAGACCGAGTTTGGGCCGAACTCTGGACTTCCGAATCATGTTTGCACATCCCTAGCTTTCAAGCTCTTGGTCTGTGATCACCAGCATGTTCCCTCCTGCCTGCTGATGTGGGCATCCCCTCTGGTGGCCAGCTAAGGCTATTGTGCATACATTGCATAAGTTCAGGGTTCTTTCTTTTCCATAAGATAAAGTGGAACTTTAAACATGTTATAATTTAAAAATACTATGGGGAATTTTTAAAAATAAATCCATGGCACCCCTCGCTTACTAGTTTGAATTTTCTAAAATGCTTTCACCTCATCACACATAACTATAAAACCATGAGACTGATCAATTCGAGATGGTTGCAAACAACCAAAAAATTGCGTCCCATCCTCCAATTTCTAAACTGCTGTATCTCCGCTGTTTTTATTCCAATTTGTCTGAAATTTGGAGTTTCAGCCTCTCAGCCAAGCAAACCTCCTTGCATAATTTCATAATGTTAGCATAAATCATCTTAATAGTATAAGGAATAGAATGTTCATGCTTTGTAATGGAGAGTGCAATTTGCCTTAACTATACAGGCATGCTTGTGCCTAAAGAGAAGCATAACCTAGTAATATTTGGGAGTAAAGAGCTAGGGAAAGTCTTACAGAAGAGGTGGGTTTTTAGGAGGGGCATGGCGGGAGCTAGCAAAGCAGAGTGTATGTGCTCAGGGTGGGAGCTGCAGATGTATGGAGCATGGGCCAAGATGGCCTAGGGAGCAGGAGACTCCGGAGGGCAAGGATATATATTTCTCCCCAACCATAATATGACTATGTTCTTCCTCTTCCCCAGTAGCAAGCTGCCACTCATTTTCTAATAGTCATTCCTCTACTGTGTTCTTCCTTTGCCCTTCTTTTTAAACCTCATTGCCTTACATAGTTATAATTGACTAATCACTGATACAGAGATCTTTGCTGGGATATGGAACAGTTACGTTTTGTTATCTTTGCTCATGAGCAGCAATGAGCTGATAGAGTTCCCTTGTTGAAACGGAATTTATACTTTTAACATGGAGCAAAGGGTAGGAACTAGGACTGAAGCAAGCAGCTAAATTGCTGCTCATGGGAAATTTTGCTGCATTGGGAACTGGGACCGATTTCCCAACTGTTTCCTGATACTGATGTGATTTCTCAATTCTTACAATACTGTAAGATACCATCCTGATTTACTGACTGTACTCCATACTGTTCATTTACCACTTACTGCATTGCCAAGGGTACCGTTTTACTTCCGAGCTTGTTGTTTCTGCATTTCTGAGCAAATCACTCTGTGAATACTCCATCTCTTAACCTCCCCCACAATTCCCCTTAACCTTCATTCCAGTGCCTCCAATCAGAATGGATGTTCTAAGTTGCTCCTTTTGCTTTGTCAAATCTGCAACTGGATTGCAGATTAGTAAAAGAGTCAGTGTACCAGCCAATGAGTGACAAAGAAGTACAAGGTGCAACCCAGACCAACTCAACCTCCCAATCCCACACACCCCGTGGCCCAGGGGATGGAGCACAAGCCATGCCTGTTCCATTTCCTGGGCTTCAGGGTTTGTGGGCTTGGGGGGAACGAGTCGGCCCGGGTTGTACCTTTGCTGTGAACACTGTATGCGTGTACACCTGCAGCACACGTGTTCTACATATGCAGGTGTATAGTGGGTGGCTTACGCAAGTCCCTTTCTGACAAATATTACTATGGGAGGGGAAGCAGGGAGAGACAGGGATACATTCAAGATATTGATTTGATTTAATTTTAATTTAAACGTCATGAAACCCCACTATAGGGCTGAAATTAATAGCTGATTGTTATGCAATGGTTAATATGATGGCAGCTGGGTAATCACAGGCTATCCACATACTGTTGGATAAGGTGGTGCTTAACAAATCATCTGTGCGGGGGTAGGTAGCACAGGAGGTGACGGTGGGGTGACATTCACTTACTCCAGCAGTGGATGACTTTCCAAAGAAGGCTCTACCAGGTGCATGAGCAGTCTCCAGGGGAATCTGTTTGCATGTGCATAGGCACCTCCTTATGAATATGCCCCATGGTAGCCAACCTGGGCCCCAATAAGACCAGGTTAGGCCCAGGAGATCTGCTGTCACCTGCCACCAACTGCTGCTCTTACTAGGGTAAGTGAAAACCCTCCTGCCCCCTTCCGACTACACAATTCATGTCCAGCAAACCTGCTGGATGACATTATCTGCGTGGATTACTGTTTCAGCTCTACCACATTGTCTTGTATTCAATGATACAATACTTGATACATAGTATCAAGTATTATGGAGGATGAGAAGGTGTGGAAGAAACTGATCCAGAGGTTTTGGATTATGCCCATTTTATACATGAGATGTTAGGAACGCAACCCCCTCCTCTCCCCGCAATTTTTGGAAGGCTTCTGATCTGAGGTATTGGTTCAAGTTCCTCTCTGGTCAAGAGCAGATGTTAATATCTCCTTCACTCACTTCAGAATGAGGCGGAGAGAAAGTTGCGCTTGTCTGGCAACAGTGTAAAATGGTAGCAGTTGTTCTGACACAAACATTGATTCTTTTTACATGGACAGCACCCATGCACAAACACTCAGAAATCTGGGTGTTCATGCATGAGTGAGTCTTGAGTACATGCCGTGGCAGGTGGGTGGGGTGTGCCTGCGTGCTCCTACGAACCTGCATACACACCTACCTCCAACCATCTCATACGCATGGAGGAACTGGCAAAAATGGTGATTGCTCCATGTGTGTAGAGTGGAGATGGGTGTGCGCTCCTCTACACCTGCCCCCTACCTACCGCACATGCGCCGGTGTGAACAACGCCCCCCCCACACGCCCATTTAAAAAGGGCCATTATCAACCCATTAAAAAAAACTCTATTGTTATTCCCATGCTTTGGCTTCCTTTTTTTCCTATGCCCTTTCTACATTAAAAATTGAAAAGTCCATACAAACTATACTAAACAGCAAATGTGATAGAAAGCGTTTGAAATTAATACAAGCCAGAACTCCAAAGGCAAATTTCTCATTGACTGACCTTCTCGCTACAGTTTCAGCTGATGTTCTTCTCTTCCAAATTATTATAATTAAGAGCGTACCCATTAAAAGATTTCCATTTGTCAGATGGATGATGCTGTTTTATAATGTGGCCAAATAATGTGCCCATTATGAAGCTCAAGTCCAGTGCCAACAAAATGTCTGCACCTTTTCTTGCACGGCAGCTGAAGCAGCAGAGGGAAGGTCACTTAATGACAATTTGGGAGGAAAGCAGTGCAGCATTTAACCACTAACTTTCCATGTTTAGATGTTGATGGGCTACCCTTTTACAATCAAATGCCTCATTTCTTACTGATGAAGGTGTATAGATGTTGTAGAGGTAAAGTAAGGAGAGATTATTAAAGGGCCCAAACCAACCCAACCATGCTGATCTGCGGGATTATCTGTAAAAAGAAATCTTATATATTCTCACCAACAGAAGTTGGTCCAATAAAAGATACCTTTTGAACTACTCCAAGGTTGGTCCCATAAAAGATACCATTTGAACTATTATGACTCCATCTTTTACATTTGGGACTTACATGGTCACCACTCTCTCTCTAGAAAAAGAATGCAACTGTTTCCAAATTCTCCATGCTGGAGTAATTTCACCGTTTGGGGATTTTGCAGACTCTAGTATTTTCACTATAATGTGTCTATTATCTGCACTCGCCTTTTATGTAGATTAGTAAGAACCTATCACTGAGATTACTAACATGCATTATAATTATTCTTTTTTTGGATATTTTTAAAGAGTTAGACTTCACTTTGTTGTTAACATGATAATCATGGAGGACAGAATTCACTATCTTCTATTACACAGTAATCTATTCCTCTCTCAGCACTCCCACCTATATTGATTTTGTGTGTGTGTGCACTGTTGTTAGAATTTCATTGGTACTCTAATTTATTTTAAATATGATTGCGGGACATAGAAAGTTTCACAAAGGGTAAAAACAAATGAGATACTGGCCCATGATGACCCGCTGTGGCCTGGGACTTACCTGCATGTGTGGCCCTATTCCGCTAGATGTTGGTCTGGGACTGCCTTGGGGTGGGTAGGTGACTGGCTTGGGGTTGCATCCTTGGCAAAATCTGAGGTGCAGTCCGGGCTAGGGGCCACAGACATGGACCTGCACAGTTGTTCAGCCTTGCCACAGGGTGGAGGCCACCATGGTTATGCATCATGGCTGGGGTGTGTGTGTGCAGGGGGTGATCCGCCTGCTCATTTGTTGCAGCTGCCCCTACCTGGGTCGTGCAGGTGGTGGGATGGCTCTCCTGGTGGCAGGTACGTTTGTTTCCTGCTTCTTGTTGACCTGAGCGGCTGCATTTTTCCACCCTGGACCAGACTAGGGAGCTGCCTCGCTGCCTGCACGTTTGTTTTTACCCCAAATCTCATTGTATCAAGGTTCATTTCTAAACACTAGCTTGGTAATGCAAATTATTCATCACACTCCAAATGTTTGGCTCTGGGGGGATAGATTAAAGTTGTATGGTTCTTTCTTCTGCCTTTTTATATTTAGCCAATGGAGTCCTCTAAAGCTGCGACAAAGCCTTCTTACAACATCAGAGGAAAGAAGTTAGGACATCAAAATCTGAATCTAACAAGCCATTCAAGCCTAGCAGCACTAGGATTAGAAGTAAGCAGCAACTGGTATCAGACTTGCTGTTATGACGCACAAATGCACACAGGCAGGGAAAGGAGAGCCCTACGGAACTTAAAAGGGAACAAAGGAAAATCACTCAATCTATTTTTAAAACAGATGAAAACAGTTCCACCGTATCTTTTTGTAGGTGGGCCTTAGGACTTAAATGAACAGCATTTTTTTACTTTGGGAGTAATTTTGTCTTATCGGAAACTGGAATTGATTTCCCGATACGAATATGATTTCTCAATTCTCACAATACCATGAGATACTCTCCCGATTTACTGACTTTCTGTTTAGCATTATTATACTGTTCATTTACCACTTACTGCATTGCCGAGGATACCATTTAATTTCCAAATTTCTGTCTTGTTTGTTGTTTCTGTACTTCTGAGCCAATCACTGTGTCAGCCCTCTCCTTACCCCCACTCCCCCGCCTGCCCAAACACAGGTTAAAAAAATAGTGCCTCCAATCAGAATTGTTATTGTATGTTGTTCCCTTTGTTTTGACCAATCTGCAACTGGATTGCAGATTTGTAAAGGAATCTGCATACCAACCAGTGAGTGCCAAGGAAGAACAAGGGAAAAGGAAGTGCAGAAAAGATAGAAGAAATGTGGTATTATGTCGGTATTACCTCTCAGGATTTGAAATTGAGGAATGAGCAGTAAACGGCAAAGTAGTAAACTGGATCCTGGTAAGTGGAAAGTCAATAAATTGAGAAACAAAATGTCAATTGAGACATCGTCAAGTACCAAGAGTTTTTTTATTTGACTGAGATGGTATCAGGAACCGGGATTTTGACAGGAATTCTCATTTTTGTGAAATTTTGTTTCAATCCTAATAGGCATGACTTTAAATTGTTCCAGCAATGTACAACATACAATTTTCCTCCCCCCCCTCCCCACCTTATATTAATACTATATGGCAGTGGGGGTGGGGATTTCCAGTTCTTACTCAGGATTCTGTTGACCCACTCTAAGGTTGCTGTACTGTTCCCACTGTCAGTGGTCAGACTGGTGTGGGTATGCCATTGGTGTAAACTGGCATAGCTCCAGTTAAGTCAATGAACATGCTAATTTACAGTAGTGGAGGATCCAGTCAGGGATGGACAAACTACTTTGGCTTCATGAAAGAACGAGCGCAAATGATTACAGAAAATGCCAGCTGAGCCTGAATTGAACCTTTTTTGAAACTGGGGAAAGGGTTTCTCCCCCCATTAGTTGCCAAATCGCTACCTCCTCAGAATTGGATGTGAGACAGTTGAACTAATGCGATAGAGGTTGTTTTCATGGAGTTTCCAGCATGACTGAGAGCAAGAAAGGTAGCAGAAATGTTGCTCAGGCAAGCTGGTTTGTGATTTTGTTTAGGGCAAGATCTCCATAGGAAATGGCCTGTTCCTATGAGATGCTGAGTTCAATGGGATTTGAGGGTATTGAGTAACTTGTAGGAAGTACTCAGCCCCTCACAGGATCAGGCCTTGGTTTTGTGACACCAAATGTTTCAGATAGTTTGCATAAGGTTCAGATAACCTCCTGAATTTTTTCTTAGGTTTTTGTTTAAACCTCTTGGTTCAGTTGTCATGACTAGCGACTCAAAGACAGTAAGAAAATACTGTGGACAGGGGCAATAGACTGGAGCAGGGGCATCAGATCATCGAATTCGTGTATTTTCAGGCAGCAGCAACTGCCTGAATACTTAAATGTACAGCCACCTTTCATTATAAACAGGGGACTGCTGAAGCCCCGATTTTGCAGAAACCGCTTGACCTACATTTCTGAACATTTAACCATGGCTGTAAGTTGTGAGGACCATCATATCCACAAAGTTTGAAAAAGATCCATTAGGAAAATAAAATGTTATAACTGCTTAAACGTTAATTGCTTGTGGTCAAAATTCACAATGTCCTCGGGTATTTGATTCATCAATATCTCCTCCCCCTGGATGAGTTGAGACTCCAAACTTCACAGGCTTTGAGAATGAGATCAATAACAAGTGCTTCTGAAATATGATACTGACTGATGCAACCAAAACCGAGTTATTAGGGATAAACAATCAGTTCTGCTGGTTCGCGCATGCGCACTTGAGCTCCTCTCTCCTGTCAGAGAGCCGGGAAGCGCCTGCGTCCGTCCCCCTGTGAGCTCTGTAATTAGCAACACGCTGAGGAGTGGAACTCTGTAAATGCTGACTATTGTAGTCTCCCCTTGGCTTGTGCACTGTGCTGGAAGGCAAGCATACCTACCTTCCCCGCCCCCAGCCCTGCCCTCGCTCACCTTGTCCCCCCTCCCCAGGCAAAGCGGAGTCAGCACAGCTTGCTGGGGCCAGAGCCACGCCTAGCTGGGGCCCCACAGTTGCATGGCTGGGGGGCAGGCTGCAGCCAGCTTCTCCCCCAATAATTTATTTATTTATTTATTTATTTCCATAGATTTTT
>QEPC01006382.1:204117-217122 GCA_003113815.1 Sphenodon punctatus
AATCCCCCCACTCCCCCAAATCCCCCTTGGGAAAAAATAAATTTTACCTACCTGATGATCCCTCGCAGACACACAGCAGAGCGATCCAGGCCCTCAAGTTCACTGCCAGCAGCCAATGACGAGACTAGTGAGTGAGTAAATGAGGTCTGAAAGACCCCACCCACCCACCAACAAATTTCCCGACTTGCGCAGCTGTAGCAAGGCGGGAGCTTGAGAGAGGTGACTTACAAGTCGCCCCTCCTGAGTTGCAATGGCCTGGGCACACCCCCCCCCCCCAAAATGAATGCAAGTAAGTAGGTCGGCACTGGTGCCGACCTACGAGAACCCGCGTCTGCACCTGCATGCTACAGGGCAGCCACGGGCAAACTTGCTCTGTCCCTTGCTGCTGCTGTGTGCATGCGCGGCCAGGGGAACACTGCTCTGCCCTGCAGAACGCCGACGTGCTCCCGGGGCTGCTGCGCATGCGCGCGATACACTCCTCGAGTTTAAACTTGAGTGTATCGCGCCCATGCGCGGCAGCCCGGGGAGCACGTCGGCGGAGGTTGAAACTGACAGGAGGACCTTTTAAAGGTTCCGTCTCATCCTGGCTCTCCCAGCATGATGTGGGGGCGGGGCTGCAAGCCGCGCACAGCACACTGACAGCCGGGTCCCTCCTGGGTCTGGCTGTCAGTGCGCGCGGCTTGCAGCCCCGGCCCCACATCATGCTGGGAGAGCCGGGACGAGACGGGACCTTTAAAAGTGACTGAGCCTGAGTGAGACAGCGCTGGGGACTTGTAGGGCACCGCCCCCAGCGCCAAAGCAAGGAGCCGCCGCTGTTTGTTAGTTTGGGCAGTTTTCCAGCTTATCAAGATCATTTTGAATTTTATTTCTGTCTTCTAAGGTGTTAGCCATCCCTCCCAGTTTTGTGTCATTTGCAAATTTAATAAGCATCCCCTCTACTCCTTCATCCAAGTCTTTAATAAAGATGTTGAACAGTACAGGGTCCAGGACTGAGCCCTGAGGCACCCCACTTGATACTTGCCTCCAGATTGATGAAGTGCCATTAATAATAATAATAATAATAATAATAATAATAATTAATAATAATAATTAATAATAAATAATTTATTTATTTATATAGCCCCCACCCCACCTTGCATTGCACTTGGAGTGCTTCACAGAATATACTATTTGAGTACGGTTCTTCAGCCAGCTATAAATCCACCTAATGGTAGTATCATCTAGCCTATATTTTACCAGCATGTCAAGAAGGATATCATGGAGGACTTTGTCAAATGTTTTGCTGAAATCAAGATTTATTACGTCCATGGTGTTTCCATGATCCACTAAACTAGCAACTTAATCGAAAAAGGAGATTAGTCTGGCATGACTTATTCTTGACAAATTCATGCTGGCTTCTCATAATCACTGCATTGTTTTCTACATGATTATAGATTGACTGTTGGTTAGGTCTCGAACCCCTGACCCAGAGCTTGGACAGGGCCAGTCCTTTGACCCTGCACCACTGCTTGGCTGATCTGAGGTTACAGTTTTCATATATTTCTCTCCTTCCCCTGTTTTAGTGGCTCCCTGATTAACTCCCAGCTGTACTAAGCCATGCTGGGAGTTTCAGGGAGCTGGTGAAACATCTGTTTCTCTGTGTTCCAGCCTGTGTGTGCTCACCTCTGTCCAGGTTGGTAAACTAAACTTCCAGGTTGTATGGTTCCATGTTTATGTTCTCTAGCCCTTGATCAGCCTAGTTACTTTGTTGAGCCTTGTTTGGCTTCACCCCTCCTTGCTACTCCTCCTGTTTGTTTCTACCTTTCACCCCTCTGTGATAATATCTCTTTGGGGGGCTCTGCCCTAATCCTTCCTGCAGCTCCTCTTCTCTCAGTTTGGTTCCTTGATATAGTCTTGCTCCTGCTTTGCCACCTCTGTGGGTTTGTTCCCTGGTGGTCTTTTCTAGTCTGGTTCCCCTTTCTTACTAGATGCTGCTTTGGCCTCAACCCTCCCCTCCTCTTTGGCTGTGGCATTCATTTAACCCCTTCTTTCCCTGTGGTTGCCCTTATCCTCCTCTGAGTTTGACGACTCCTAATCTTCCATCTTAGGGTGTTTTTTACATGTGACGGTGCATGGCGCTGCCATGCTTTGATTCTGCCCGGGGTGATGGCTCTCACCCTGGGCAGGATCTGTCCCTGCTGCCAAACAGACATGCTAGTGACCTGGGCCAGGGAGTGGGTGGGGAGATGGAAGGGTAACGCGTGGACATGGTCCGCACGGCCCCGCCTCCCCCACTGCTGAGTGTGGCCCACCCACCTCCCTGATGGGCGGGTGCAGCAGTCTATGAGGCTGCCACGCCAACCCAGACCAGCTCCAGCCCTGGCCCAGAGTCGGGTAGCGCAGGCCATCACATGGGATGACCCACTCTACCCTGGTCTGGGGATGGCTCCCTGGACTGCAGCAGGACTTAGCTAGCTCTGTGACTTAGCCAGGAGACCAAGTCACAGCCTGGGTTAACACTGCCACGGTCTAAGGAGAGTTGATCCTGCCCGCAGAAACATCAGAGAGGCGGGATCAAATGTGACAGGACCGCAGGTGGCCACCCGGGTTAAAGCGTGACCACGAGTTGGATCATCACATATAAAAATGCCCTTAGACTTGTGTGACTATGGTCTTGCTCTTGTATATGCTCTGATACTAGCTCTGAGTGACTTGCTTGGTCCTTCAGTGTATTACAGTCTTGCTCCTTCTTAATTAATAGTATTGTTTATCTGCCCTCAGATCCAGTGTGTTACCTTTTTCCTGCTAGTGTTTATTTCCCACAGTCCCCTGTGTGTGTGTGTGTATGTGTGTGTGTGTGTGTGTGTGTCTCTCTCTCTCTCTCTCTCCCCCTCTCTCTGCCATTCTACCCGGTATTGTTCCCTTTCCTGGAGTCTTAGGGCGTTTATAGACGAGACCAAAAAGGCGGCTGATCCTTTGATCAGCCGTCTTTCTTGGCGCTCGTCTACTCGCTGGGCTGCTTTTTAATCCACGTCGGAGGGGGCAGACGATCCTGCCCCCTCCGACGCGGATTCCCGAAGTGCCGGCTTTACGCCGCACTTCCTGGTTCCGTGGGCGAGGGTGCATGCGCAAGGGTGCGCATGCGCACTCGCACTCTGCGCCGTGTCTGAACAGCAGACACGGCATGCAGAGACAGCGCGGGGGGAAAAGCCAGCATTTAGCGATCCCGCTTGTAAGCAGGATCGTCTATAAACGCCCTTACACTCCTCCTAGCCAGTGGTTGCCTCCTGAACCCAAGTGTCACACTTCTCCCTGTTGAGTGTCTGTCTCCATTTAGTTCCTGTGTGTCACACTACTCCTATTGGTACTCTCTGTCTAGCCTCTGGGGGTTGCACTCCTCCTGTGAGTGCTACAGTCCTCTAGCCCGTGTATTGGGCAACAATTCCCTCCTTGTAGGCCATTCCCCTCCAGGTAGTCCCCTGTGGTGTTGCTCCTTCTAGGCTCTCTCTCTCTCTCTTGCTATTCCCCCTTCATGCTCTCAGCCTTCTTGCACCCCAGCCTCAACCCCAGTTGAGTGTATCTCCATCTCCTTGCTTTCCACAGCCTGTATCTGTGTTCCTTACTAAATGGCTGTTGTGCATGCGCAGACTAGCTGCCCATTTCCAAAATGGTGGCAACGCTGCTGCCACCACCATTTTGGAAAAGGTTGCAAATGTGCGGAACGGTCTAGCAGCAATTTTGTGCATGTGCAATGATTTTATTTTTAATTTTCTTTTCTATTTTTAACAGATTTAAAAACGAATCCGCAGTGGGTGCCTTGCCACTGTTGTAATTTGGTACAAATTAATCCATAAAGGCCAGTTATGAGCAGTTACAGATTAATCCGAATTTGTAATGCCCACCCCTAGCTAGTAGAGATGGAAAATTGAATTAATCTGATGCACTCAATTTTTATTGCTTTGGATTGCTTTGTATTAATCCGTTTCCACTCCAGTGCAAGAACTGATACATCTCGCATTTCCCATTAAAATTAATAGGTTCAGTTTCCCATTGACTTCAATGGGGAAAAAAATTCCCATTGAAGTCAGTGGGGGGAAAATAGGAACCGATTCCAATTCTAATCTGATTCAAATTTGAAGCAATTGAATCTGATTCCAATTTCCCACCCCTACCATATCTTTATCCTGAACTGCAATCCTTTCCCCTCATCATTCTTGCTATTTTAGCCAGTATCCCTCATGGGATAAGATGGAGGTAAAATAGGAGTTGAGAGCAGGTTTGTCTCCTCTCTGTCACCTGTTAACATTTCACTATCCTCACCGAACAGTGGACCTACCATTTCCTTTTCCCCCCCTCTTACTTAACATACTTGAAAAAAACTCTTCTTTTGTTGCTGTTTGCATCTCTTCCTAGCCTCCATTCATTCTGAGCTTTAACCTTCCTCACACTGTCCCTACAAGTTTGGGCTACTCTTCTGTACACGTCCTTGGTGACTTGTTCCTCCTTCCATTTCTTTTACATGTCCTTTTTAATTCTCAGCTCATCAATAAGCTCCTTGTGCAGCCACATTGATTAGATGTCTCCCATTTTTCTTTCTCATTGGAATTGTTTGTGATTGTGCCTTCAGTATCTCATCTTTTCAGAAACTCCCACCTATCTTGCACTCCTTTCTCGTTTAGATTATTTAGCCATGGGATCATACCTAGCATTTCTGAGTTTATTAAAATAATCTTTCCTAAAGTTCAAGGTACATGTTTGACAATGCTCACCTTTTCCTTTCTTTAAGAAAATTATGTATTCCGAAAATATGTGGTCACTTCTCCCCAAAGATCCCACTACTTTCACCTCATTGACCAAGCCTTCCCTGATGGTTAGGATCAAGTCTAAGATAAATGACCCCCTCATACCTTCCTCCACCTTCTGAAAGATGAAGTTGTCAGCAAGGTAAGGCAAGAATTTATTGGACATTCCATGCATAGCAGAGTTTGTCTTCCAACAGATATTGGGGTAGTTGAAGTCCCCATTACTACTACTTCATGCTTCCTTGAAAGTTCTGCAATCTGTCTTTCATAGGCCAGAAATCTAGAAACCACATCTCTGGAAAATTAGGTTTTATTTGGTTCCCGGTCGGGCTTCGGGGAGTCCCGGCCAGGTCGGGGCAGGCGGCGCTGCGACATGTGCGGGTAGTTGCCGGGCAATGGGGACACCGACAGTGATGTGCGGTACAGCCTCAGAGGCAGTGTCAACACCCACAGGCCCCACGTGGCGTTGTTGAGCTGGTGTCCCCATGCCGGCGTCCCCGGTTGCTAGGCGACCGGGGACACCGTTACGATGCAGCGCATGATTGCAACATCAGGAGGGGTCAGGGCCTGGAGAGGCAGCACCTGGCCACACCCGAGGGCTCAGCAGAGGCCTATAAAGGCACCGGCAGGAGGTTCCCTCCCTGCCGGTAATCAAATAGAGAGGCTGGCCCCTTAGTGTGCTTCTGGTGAATCTTGTGGATACTTTGTGGAGATTGATTGTGTAGCAGTCTTGTGTCTGGTCTCAGTGTGTGTGTGCGTGAGCGTGTGAGTGAGCGACGAGTATGGGTGTGGATCAAGTGTGTGACTCAGGCATGTGGACATGAGGGTGATTATGGGTGAGTGGTGGTGACACCAGATTGCTCCCTTCCCCCTATTGTGCACCCCCTTCCACCCACCCCCCCGGAAGTGTCAGCCAGAGTGTGTGTGTGTTCCCCCCCCCTCCTGGTCTTGATCCCTGCCTGGAACCTCCACGCCTCTTGCACATGTACCCCAGGGACCTCAAGTATACCCCATCCCAGCCTTCCTGGTGCCCCACCTGTGGGTCCTGATGCACGAGAGTGAGTATATGATTCTCTTCTTTCCTTCTACCCCTTCGGACCCAAGGAACACTGCCCTCCCCACCCAGTGATGATCCGGGTTGCTCCCAGTTTCTGAGAGAAAACCCACACACGATCCTGAGGGCAATTACCTTCTATCAAGGGCCCACCCCATACGGAGCAGGCACAGTGAATCCCTGTCCGCGCCCAGTGTTCTCCACCCCTTGTCCTCCCTTCTACCCTGACAGGTTTAGTGTCCCCTCCCCCCCCAAAAAACTAGCAGAAAAACCCAAATCCACTATTTCCTTTTTAAAAAAACTTGTGAAACATTTCCCCTCTTTTCCTGACCCAAACCCACAAAATAACACCAGATGAGCTATAAGAAAGTATTTTTACAAAAAGATTTATTGCAATAAATGTGAAATAAATATCCACATGGTCTCAATTTCCTGAGTAGTATTGATGTTTTCACTCCATTTCCTCTTAATCCTGCCTCACTTGACATCCCCCTGCTGCTGGGTTTCTTTTTTTTCCCAACAGAGTCAGGGGTGGGGTGGGGTTAAAATAACACTGAAATGGAAGAGAGCTCGACCAGCTCATTCCGTGTAATAAAATCCATTCCACTGTAGTCCTAATTTCATCAACTAATACAAGTCAACGTTGAACATTAATGAGGGAAGGTTTCCAATTAGATACAGCCTGACACTGACCCAACTTCTCAGTCACCTTCAATTGTCAGTGATAAAAAGGACAGTTCAATATGATATGGATCATTCACTTCAAATCTCCACAACTCATTTATGACAAACACAACTAATAGAGCATAGGGAACTGCTGAATTGTTTTTCATTATGCTGGCACATGGGCTTTAGACTAGAGTGGGTAATGATCTTTAGTGATTTTCCATACAGAGTGCAGCTAATGAGCAAGCAGGGATGGGGTGCTGGGGCTATGGTGACCCGACTTCTCGAGTGACAGCAGCACAACATAAGGCACCAAATTCCCTATTATTTCTGGGAACTAATTCGCTACTGTGACAACAAGAGAGAGAGGAGTATGTGGCTAAGCTATTAAATAAAACGAGGGGAAAAAGTAACTGGCTTATTATAAATGAAAAGCTTTCACAAACTGCACTGGACTTGTCCTTAAAAGTCATCATTAAATATGCCTCTGTCCATCTTGCTGTAACTGTTGCAGTTCGGGTGACACTGCCATCAGTTTAGACGATTCCTTGGTACATGCCGGAGAGTTTAAATAGCAATGGCCCAAGTTCTGTATTCTTCCACTCCTGTGTCCAGAGCATAAACTGAGCTGAAGCGGTTGGGACTGAACATGATTCCTAAGCCTCACAAATTTGAGCACCAACTGGGACATGTCCAGCTCCATGAGTGGTTTAAAACATCTTCAGTGCTGCTTTGAATTTATTTATTTTATTTATTTACATTTTTATCCCAACCTTCCCTAAAAAAAGAATCAGGACAGCTCACAACATAGATAAAAACATATAAAAAAACCAATCAAATACAACCCCCCACAACCTTCCCGTGTGCTGGGTGGAGTGCCAATGCATGTCCAGTGAGTGTGTTCACACAGTGGGGGATGGGTGTGCACCTGTACCCATGAACCATCCATTCATACCCCTGTATGGAGCAACTGGGAAAAACCCGGGTTGCTCTGTGTGGGAGCATGGGTGGACAGCGTACGGTTCATGGAAACATGCCACCACCCACGTTGCCTTCAGATGGGCCCCTAGGTCCGCGGGGGATGGTTGGACCCACATGAGTGTGTCCCATCTAAAAACAGCCAGAATGAACATACCAGATTTATGACTGTAACAGAAAAGTGAATGCCCATTGTATGAATACCTCTATGGTGTATAGACTACGTAATAAGGAAGACAAAGGGTGTAATCCTCCACCTGCTGAAGTCAATGGCAAAATCTCCACTGACTTTAATGATGGAGGATTGTCCTAAAAATGTGTATTTGTCTGTCCATACACTGGGGTCACTCTTAAAAGCCTTCACTGATCATAGTTAAATGGATTATCCAATATAGTTAACACTAGACTAGCTCTGAAGGGAAGAGTTCCCTGAATCCTCGGAGCAGCATTAGCTAAAAGTTAAAACTGTTTGCAAAACAAGAGTGCTAGGGACTTTTGTAGCTGCTGTCTGTCTGGTGTTCACCAAAATATCACCTCCTGCAAGCTGAAGGGCTGGAAAGAGAGTGGGGTTATTTTTGAAGGGTTGTGTCTCTTGTTGCTTTTTGAATCAGTGTAGTCAGATTTCTATGGCCTTTTTTACACAGATGGGAGTGAGGTGGGTGTGTGCCCATTTACATGGGCACACACCCACCTCCACACACCCATCTCCACGCATGGAGCATCTTCCGTTCTGTTGGAGGGCTGTGGGTGGAGATGGGTGTGGGTCAGTGTGTGGTGGGTGTTGGTGGGTGTGCAGCGGGAGCATGCACGCACAAACACCCACCACCCGTGATGTTTACATGGGCGCACACCTGCTGCACACCCATCCCCCCACCTACCGGTGACCGTTTACATGAACTGCCCCTCCCTGCCGCACACCTGCCCAAACACTGAGCAGCCGGGGTGGGGTGGGGGAGGCGTCCATATAAAAACGGCCTAAGCTGCCGATATTCCACATGAAAATTTTGACTGCATTGACATTAAGACTTGAGCCCATGTTTGGAAAATGCAGAGGTTCCCAGCCAGTGGAACAGGACTCCAATGAAGTTGTGCAATCTGTGGATGGGGTTGCAGTCCGCTTTGATATTTGATGTACTCTGTGTTGGTTGCTTTCCCACTCATTCCCACTCCCTTGCGGCGTGGCTGCTGTATGCCTTAGGGATGTGCGAACAGGTTGTGGTTCAGGTTTGGCCATTCGGTTCGGTTCTTGTGTTCGGTTCTTGCGTTCGGTTTGGTCGTCAGGTTCGAGTTTGGCTGTTCGGTTCGGTCATGTTCGGTTCGGCGTTCGGAAAAGTATCGCAAGAGCGTGTGATCGTGCCGGAAACAGGAAATTCGAGTGCATGCGGAGCTGTGTGGCGAGTGAGTGTGTGTTTGACTGGGTGGCTGTTTGGTTTGTGTGTTTTGGCTGTGTTTGGGTGTGCTGTTGTTGTGGTGGTGGTTGGTGAGTGTTGGTGTGTGTTGTGGGTGACTGACTGTGTTTTGGCTGTGTGTGTGATTTATAAAAAAACAACAACGATGAAAGCTGAGGTGCTTATTACCTGGCTGGGGGCCAACTTGCCACTTGAAGAGGAGGAGGAGGAGGAGGAGGAGGAGGAGGAGGAGGTTGTTGCCCATACTACACCTCCGGTGGTGGTGCCCAGCTCCTTGGAGGAGGAGCAAGTGGAGCAAGCGGTGACCTCAGGAGGTGCTGGCAGGTTTGTAAACTTTTTTTTAACTTCCCTGCGCACCCCCAAATAAGGGCAGGATTTCCACATGCCAGCCACTGCCAGGGGCTTTCTAGTTGCAATCCCTAGCATCTCCTAGCACCCCTGGGAGGGCAGGATTGGCACGAGCCAGCCAGGCAGGGTCCCCTAGCACTAGCAGCATCCCCTAGCACTCTCTGTATGCCACAGAGAGAGAGGGAGGGTACTGTAGTGTGGGGGGCTCTGGCACAAGTAACACCCCCACCCAAACATGTGCCAGACTAGCAAGGCTCTCCAGGGACTCTCCAGTTGCCATTCCATTCCCTACACCCCCCCAAATAAGGGGCTTTCTAGTTGCAATCCCTAGAACCCAAGGAGGATGACTAGAGGCATCATCTTAAATGCATGACACTTAGGTGTTGTTTATGTGTTCCTGTTTCAGAGTGGATTTGGATGCCAGGCTCAGCACTAGTGCCAGGCCACAGAGGACACGCAGGCAGAGGTCGGCAGTGCCACACCCAGACATTGGATGGAATTTTTATGACAAGGAGGACGGGTTCCCCATCTGCAAGGTAAGGCATGTGGGCTGGAACAACAGGGTATGCATGCATGCATTGCCTTCTATGACCTGTTATGAACAGAAGTCCCCTGCAGAGAGAGATTGGTGCCCACTCACTTGTGGAGACAGAATGCAGGCAGGGCTTGACACAGACCATTGGTCTGACACAGTATGGCACTTCTTATGTTCCTATCTTTGTTTTTATGCTTTTTAGATCTGCAAGAAAAGATTCTGGAGGCAGAGAGAGGGCACCACATCTGGGCTAATCACCCATATAGAGAAGGCCCACGGGCAGAAGGTGGCTCGGGCCCAGGAGTCTTGCGTGGTCTTGCGTGGTCGTGGAGCAGCAGAAGGGTGTGTGTGTGACAAGACAGAAGCGGCACCATGTGCGAATTCCTTCCCCCCCTCAGCTCAGATATGGAGCCCCCCCAGAAGCAAGAGTCTGCAGCGGCAAGGACCTTTCATGGTGAGGTGCAGAGGACCATCTGGGACTTTGTGGACTGTCTCCAGGTAATGGAAGACCGACTGGTGGAACAGTTCCAGATGGTCGAGTTGAGGGAGAAGAAGGTGGAGGCGTACTCGGAGTACATCTCCAAGTACGTCTTCACTGAGATGGTCAACCTGGAGCTCTTCCGCCAGTCGGTCTGCAAGTGGTGGGTGGCTGTGGCAGGGGCCGTAGAATATGCTGTCCAACACAGCTATGAAATGCCAGCAGTTGTGGCCCCTGCCCCTAAGTCCCCTGCACCACTCATGCCTTTCCTCCAAGTTCTGGGGGGCAGGCCAAAAGACTAATTAGTTCATTAGTGCATAAGTTTCCTTTCTATTTAAAAATGTTTGATTTCAGTTTTATAAATTTGTTGTTGTTGTTATTGTTGTTGTTGTTGTTTTATTTATTAACATTATATTTGTTGTTGTTGTTGTTATGAGCTGCCCTGCCCAATCTTTTATCCCTCTGTGTTTAAATTCTGGCTGGCAGGTGGCAGAATCGCATACAACTTGTAGATCCCTACCAGCAGCGCCTGCCACCCCATGTAGCATAGTTATTAACCCAAAGATGTGCCAGTAGCAGGGTCTCAACTTGTAGATGGCACCCAAGGAGGTGCAGGGCTTGTGTTTGTGTGGGTGGGTGTGACAGAGAAGAGCGGGCCTAGCAGTCGCCTGAGGGGAGCTCGCTATAGGTCTCCTTAGACCCTATCCCTGCTGGATGAGATCGCTAATCCCTGTTCAGCCCACTCTGGAGAGGGGGTGGGAAGGACTTCCCAGGTGTCCCCTTCCCCATCTGGTGCAGGGACCCCAAAGAGTGGGCCTAGCAGTCCTGAGCTCACTATAGGTCTCCTCAGACCCTAACCCTGCTGGATTAGATTGCTATTTCCTGCTCACCCCCCTCTGGAGAGGAGGTGGGAAGGACTTCCCGGGTGTCCCCTTCCTCATCTGGTGCGGGGACCTTGAGGAGCGGGTCTAGCAGATTCCTGAGGGGAGCTCACTATAGGTCTCCATAGTCCCTAACCCTGCTGGAGCTGGGAGCGTGCCACATCGGCCGCATCCAGAGCCCGACAGCGACGCGTCCACCAGCTCAGGAGTGGGCACTATCAGGGACTGGGAGCTTCCACCACTACCACAGCCACTGCCACCCGGCCTCCAGTCATGGCGGCATTCTCGTCCCCCAGTGCTCTACCAGATCCAGGGCCATGGCCCTCCCCACACCCCGTGGCTCGTAGCCCAGTGAGCAGCGGCAGGATAACTCCCAGATCTCCCCCCCCCAAGGCCACATTCCAGAGAAGCAGCAAAGGCGGGAAGGCTCCCCCTACGGGCCGCATTCCAAAGTAGCGGCGAAGGCGAGAAAGTGAAAGAGCGATAGCGGAACACTCGCCCTCCCCTTACAGGCCTCACGACAGCAAGGGGCAGCGTCAGCAGGAGAACGAGAGCCAAAATGGCCACCTTAAGGAGAATGGCAGCAGCGGATGTGGAGACAGAAGCAGACGCTACAACAGTAAGCCCTCTGATTCCCCTGCCCTGGCCCAGGACACCCATGTGGAGGTTCACAGGGAGATTCTCTCCCAAATAAAAAGGAAGAGATCTCCTCCTCAGAAGAAGAAATCCCATCCCTACAAAGACCGCTCTAGGAATGTGGGGAAAGGCAAACACCCCAGGGTCAAGAGACCCCACAGGACTCAGAGGCCCCTAGACTCCCCCCTCCCCTCATTGGGTTCCGCCTCTTAAGAGGTGATGTCGAGCCAATCCTCCGAAGAGGAGCGAAGCCAGAGCCCTGGAGGAAAGATTAACAAGGGGATCTTGATCTCCCAAGCGGAGACCAACGAGGTAAGGGGGCTGGGCAGGGGCAGGTGCCTGCTGGTTGGAGAGGGTGGAAGTACCCTGCCACCTTTTTGGTAACCATGGCAAAGCCACAGAACAAGGATCCTGGACTGTAGGAGAAGTTTAAGATTCTTTTAGGATTGAGATCATCTCGGGCGAGCTCCAAATTGTCAGAAGGCAAGCAAACTGAGTACATCATCACTGTGGCAGCTTCTGGATTTTGGTCACAGCCCTCCTTGCCTGTAACTTGGTCCCAGAACCCTGACAGTGGGTCCTGGAGTTGGAGTGGCTGCTTCTTGGTGCGGTAGAACGACATCGGAATGTGTGAGAAATGATTTATTTATTTATTTTATTTATTTATGACATTTGTACCCCGCCCCTCCTGAAGACAGCTTGGACCGGCTACCAACAACAATAAAACAGTATAAAACAGTATAAAACAATTTAAAATAATCAACAAGTTAAATATTTCTAAAAACAGGCCCCCCAGGATACAATTTCAGCATTAAAACAATAAAACAGGGTAGGGGAGAAAATCACAACCCTAACCCACCCTCCCCCCCTCCGCAAAGGCCTGGGCAAACAGCCAGGTTTTACAACACCGCCGGAATGACAACAGGCTTGGGGCCAGGCGAGCTTCCTCCGGAAGGGAGTTCCAAAGGCGTGGCTCGGCCACCGAGAATGCCCTCTCCATTGTGGCCCCCTGCTTTACGCGGGGGACCTCCAAGAAGGCACCCCCGGCTGACCACAGGAGCCACTCTGGGGCGCGGAGGATGAGGCGATCCCTGAGGTACGAGGGGCTCAGACCATAAAGGGCCTTATAGATCAACACTAAAACCTTGAACCTAGCTCGGCACGCTATTGGCAACCAGTGTAGAGTCCGGAGCACAGGTGTAATATGCTCCCGATGACCCGTCCCCATAAGGAGACGAG
>QEPC01006382.1:228062-266160 GCA_003113815.1 Sphenodon punctatus
CCTTACCCCCTCCCTTCATACCTTCAAGTCCCTCCTCAAAACCCACCTCTTCCGCTCTGCCCTTCCTAACTCCTGCTAATCATCCCCACCCAGGATTATCCCCCACCTGTTATCTGCAAACTCCCAATGTACTGTAACCAAGCCAAGAACGTACCTGAATTCTCGCATCCTTATGAATGTTGAATCCCTTGTCTCTCCCTCTGTTCCCCCTTCCCGGTCTCCCTTCCCCCTGTCTTTAGATTAAAAGCTCTCGGGCAGGAACCGTGTCTATCTTATTCTTCGGTAAAGCACCAGGTACATCACTGGTGCTATATAAATGCTTATTATAATAACAATAATAATAATAATTAATAATAATTAATATCCCACCCTCTCATCATTCACACTCCAAATCTCCTTTAAACATGTCAGTTTTAAAAATACATATAAAATGCATTCCCCACCTTGCAATTGGACCAACCGTTCCACTCCCACTTGGAAGAATTCTCTCCTCCAGCCGCAACAGGAACTACAAAATGTAACTTCCCTTACTCCCATCCGGTCAGGCTGTCCTACCCTCTCTTTTGCAGTAGTGGATGTGATCAGAAAACCTCCTGTTGGTTCTGCTGCTCCTAAAGTCTGTCAAGAGAAATTTGGGTCCCTGATACATCTGTTAGCTGGGGGCTCATTATCTCCCATCCCCATGTCATACATTATGAAATTCAGTTTCTTGAGATCACACTAGCACTTTATTTTCACATATGTTACCAGCAATTCTTGTTTTACTCTTCCTATTAAATTCTTCCATTTTTTTTGGGGGGGGGGAGGGAATAGTGGGGGGGCAGAATTGAGGAATTGATAATTTAGTTTCAGATTGCACTGCTGGTCTTCATGGCCCTGAACAGTATAGGTCATCTCTCCATTTTACTCTTAAGAAATGCAGACTGTTTTACTGTATATAAAAGAGATTTCCAACTTCTTGACAACTGGGAGCTGGATTATATTACTGCAGTTTACTCCCCGGTTAGATGACAACTAGGAATGTAATGAGATTTTGCCCTTCTCAAAAATCTCATCGAGAATAGGCCTCTTGACAAGATTTTCTTGTCTCGAGAATCGTGCGAGAATTGGGCAGTCTCGTGAGATTCTCATGAGATTCTCGAGAACCGCAAAATAGCCAAAAACTGGTCTGTGCATGTGCAAAAATGGCAGCGAGGGCCGTTCTGTGGATGCGCAGCCATTTTGTGCATGTTCAGACCATTTGGAGGGCATTTTTGAGATTCCTGAGAATCTCGCGAAACCTTTGTGAGATCTCACTAGGGTTGCAAGAAATTTCATTCTTGTTTCATCCCTTATGACAACTATGCCGTGTAATGTTATGATGTACCCCACCTTGGTACTCCCTGTGCTCTGCTGCGTCACCCTACTCTGTTCTCTTCTGGCTCCCCTCTCCCTGGAGCTACTCCCCTGGGGTCTTGTAGCAGGAATCAAAAACTGCTGCAGCAGCTGCCTCAGATGTTTGTTGTCTTGTCTGAATCATCCCCACATGGGGTGGGGGAAGGAAGGCACACCAGTGGATCAAGACTACATGAGCTGCTCTTCTTGGTTTGCTCCTGTTCCAGATACCTGCTTGTAGGGTGGCCATACCTCCCCTTTAAAAGAGGATGCTTATGAAAAATACATGGTGCAGGGCTGCACTGGAACCAATGCAGCCCTACAACATGTATTTTTCATAAGCATCCTCTTTTAAAGGGGAGGTATGGCCACCCTACCTGCATGGGAACAAGGGGGGCGAGGGAAACAGTTCAGGCAATTGGTGTCTCCTTGGTGGGTCAGAAGTTGGATTCATTCCACAGGCCACCAATTGGGCAGCCTTGGTATAAAATATGAAAGGAGGAAGTGCTACAATCTCCCGAGCTTATTCTCCTCAGATCACATGCTTTTATTTTGCAGATTTAAGAGTTGAGATCCTGAACCAACTGAAGTCAATGGGAGATTTGCCATTGACTTAAATGGTGTCATTATTCTACTGAGGGAGTCTGGAGAAACCTATAAAGTGGTATGGGGCTAGAGCCTGTCCTATGTACCTATGGAGGGCCCATGTTCATCTGAAATGCAGCATAACTGGTGCTTATAGGCTCAAGGGAGAGAAGAAGCACTGAAATACTTCTCCAGTCAACACGCAGTTAGCTTGTGTTACTTGTTGCCAGAGGATGTTGTGAAGACCAGTAGTATAGCTGGGTTCCTCAAACAAGGATTGGTTACATTCCTGGAGATTAGATCCATAAATGGCTATTAGTCAAGTTGGTAGGGGAATGCAGTCTCTGACTTCAGTAACCAGGAGTGGACTGATGTCTTCCCCTCATCTTGATTTATACCTTAGTCTTACCTGAGGAGAGAAACACTTTTGCTCTGGGTTTGCAGTAGTTTCCCGGATTGGTAACATTTTCATTATCCATCCAGCTTTAGTAACTAACTACAGTAGAAGGACTTTGGGTGAAAACAAATGAGACAGTAGTCTTAATCACCTGCTCATCCAGTGGCCACCAGATGTTTCCCCACGTCTGCCTCGTGGTGGGTGGGTGGCTGCTACTGGACACATTGTCCAGAGAAGGTTGGCGACATGGCGAGGGCTAAGTTTCACCCAGCTGGACTAATCTGAGTTAACATGCACCCTCCCATCTGTTAGGACCCACCTGGTCTGGCCGCAAGGCAAAGTCTGAGGATTGGGGCTGGAGGAGCATGCTCATTCAGCCTACCAAACAGCTGATTGTGTGTGTGTGTGAGGGAGGACAGAGGAGCACGTTCACCTGACCCGCCAAACAGCTGATCAAGAGGGCCTGGAGGAACACACTCACCAGGCCAAACAGCTGATTGGAGGGGGGCCCAGAGGAGCAAACTTACCTGGCCCAGTTGCACACTCCAAACAGCTTATCAGGGTGGGGCCCAGAGGACTGCGCACACCTGGTTTGGGTTTGGGAGGGGGGCCATCATCTGGTCAGGGTGGAGGAGCATGCTAGAGCGCCGATTCACTGTTTGCCAGCCAGGGTGAGTGTGCTCCTCTGTGTCACGCCAATCAACTGTTTGGAGTGCACTCACTTGCGTAAGTGCGTGCTTCAACTGCTGAAGGGGAGGTGTCCTCTGAGTGCACCCTCCGAGTGCACACAGCTGATAGGGAGGTGGAGAAGTGTGCTGGTCACCCATCAACAGTTTGGTGGGCCAGATGAGTGCACTCCTGATCAGCTGTTTGGTGGTGGCTCTTCCCAGGGGGCCAATCCTTCTGGGCAGCAGAGGTCTGGGAGTCCTGTCCCATGTGGATGGCTCCTTGACTGACCCATGGCGTGGAGGGGCTTGTAATGGCAGCCCCCCTGCTCGGATTCCTTGGGGGGGAGTTGCTAATTTAAACTGCCCTCCCCGCTGACCCGAGGAGTGGTGGGGGTGGCCAGGGGATCTAGCTTGTCCCCATCTCATTTGTTTTCACCCTTAGTGTCTGTAAATTAGGCTATTTGAGGAAAAAGTGAGAAGGTGGGAGAAATTGATTAAAACCAAACTGACTTTTCTATAAAAGCGGTATATTTAGGTGGTCTGTAACCTACAGCCTATGATGCCACTGGCAGTGTGCTACATAATAAGGCAACTTATATTGTTACAGTTCTGTGTACTTCTAAATAAAATCCAAGTGTGTGATCATACAGCTCTCAGTAATGCAAGTAGCCCGCCTCACATGATAAATTTAGGTGGCTTTGGTGCACCAGTGATGTGGGACTGGAACCTGAAATTGCAAAGATGCTCACTGCCAAGTTATGCGGAGGGGATTTCTAATTCTGGGTTCACTTTAAAGGTAATTTTAAAAGACTCCATCTTTGGTGAGGAAGGTTTGCAGTGTGATGCTCTGCAGCACCTTTCAAGTCTCTTTCATAATTGTTTGTACGCTCCCTCAATCAAATTATCTCAGCCCTGAGAAAGTGTTAAAAATATGACTTTGACCTTTTCGATGGTAGTTCCAATTAGGTAAACAAACTCAAAGGTTTGATTCAATTCCGAGAATTATCTAAATGTCTCCAAGCCTCTTTGGTCTGGAGAACAGGATGGAAATTTTTGAGGGATTAGGCTTTCTTGCAAGACTGCCAATGATACACAATGCAATGTTAAACTGATTTCCTTAGGAACCATGGTGTATGGTATGTTTGCAAATCAGTGCAGATGGTGATTTCATGAGCATTGCTGTATGTTTTCAGGGACTGCAAGATGTTTCTCCAAGGAATGAAAACAAAATTTGTGGACTGATTCTGATCTCAAACTACTGTAACTCAGGAATGAGTTAGTTGAATCAGCGAAGTACACTGGTGTAAAATGACATCTGGTAGGATTTTCTCCCAAAGCTTAGACTTACAAGGTGCCAGACACCTTAATATAATGAGATGAGTTATTTCTGGCACAGATCATATTGCTAGCAAGGCAGGCACTGGTGCTAAGGAGTTGTAGGGCAGGAATGAGAGTTATTGAAACCTAAAAGCCTGCCCAAGTAGAGAGGGAAATGAATGGGCAGACAGCCTTGACATAGTGCATCTTAACAAGCTCTTTCTCAGTCACTTTCAGAATGGCAGCTGCTAAATGAGGCTTGCACTTGGGAATTTATTACTTTAAAAAGATTGTATTGGTGGTCTTTAGATTGTAAGCTCTTGTGCAGGGACCGTGTCTACCTTGTTTTTTGTAACGCTCCAGGTACATCACTGGTTCTATATACATGCTTATAATAATAATAATTAATAATTAATAATCATGGTCTCATGTCAGTAATTTGAGAAGTGTATGCACACGGGACATGGTAAAGGTAAAGTACTTTGGGCGTATGCCCAAATCTTTTGGAAATTCTTGCTTGGCATCTCTTTTAAGTCTTCTGGAGAAAGTCAATACAAACAGCTGCCCACGGGCGTAACTATGGGTATTTTCAGTCGTTATGAGATCAAGCTCAACCACAGTGAACCACGGTCAATCCCATGGTGGGGCCAAAGCACCCTGAACGTCTGTTTGGCAGCCGCCAGATGTTCACCACAGTCAATACCCACATGGGGTCAAAATCAACCATGCTTCCGGAGCTCCCCGCCAGACCATCTCCGAAAGCGTCGTCAAAGATATCCCCAGCGGGAAACAACAAAAAGTAACGTCTGACCGGCAACCACCAGTCGGAATCAAAGGACATGATTCCCAGCTGGGGACAAAGCACGCAGCGTCGCTGCCAGGCAACCAGCAACAACACAGACTGGGGAGGGAGATTTAAAGGGCACACAGCAGCAGCCGGGACGAGCCGCCCCGATGCCTTCTGGGTGCTTTGACCAGTGCCACGGCCCGGCCCAGGATTGGCGTAACGTCTGTTGTGCTGCCCTGGGCCATGATCCAATGGCCTGATTCCCTGCCATGGTCCTGGTCCCGTAACATCTGTTCGGGGCTTTTTTTGACCACGGGGGTTGGTTGTTCGGTTCACCCCCACTGGGAATCCACTGTGGTGAATCGGGACCGCGTAACGTCTAAAATCACCCTATAATAAGAATAGGTGGTAAATCTGCACCGGGGTCTATGAGCTGCCATTAGGAAGGGTGGGGACTGCCATTCAATCCTTTTCACCAAAGCTCTTTCCAACCTGGCTATGCCCCTAATGCCACCATTTATTTAAAATGGTTCATCATAGTTAATATACTCTTAATGTATTAACCAGACTTACTTTTTTCCAAGAGGAGAGTGAAGGGGGCAGATGAGGGAGAGGAAGGTTACTCAACATTTGAGTTTCAGTGGCTGAGAGAGAACAACTAGGTGCTTTGTATCTGTTTCTTCCTTTTCCCCCCTCCAAATGGATTCAATAATAATAAGGCATCCTCTGGGTGTTCTATGAATGATAATCCCATATGTAAATCTTGATCTGTTGGAATATTTTATGATGTCATTCCTCAGGATGCTATTACTGCCTATTTACTGTATCACAAAACAAATCTACATTATGTGGAAAGGGGAGGGTGAGCGACTTACAGCAATCTTCAAACTGTTTAGGACTAGCACGAGCTCCGTTGAAGTAAATGGGATTCACAGTAGTGCAAAGAGCTAGCGCTGACACCAAATGGTTTGAAGAACATGCTGCCTGTTAAGTTCCAGGTTTTGTGGGTCAGAGATGCAATAAAAAAAAATTTCTAACAAAAATCTAACATTTTGTGTGCAGCCAGATGAGTTGCAGGGACCTGATCCCTGCACAGCCTGTTGGCGGGCACTTGCCAACACCACACCTTGGGGCAAGTGTGGGAAGCCAGGCATATAGTTGCAGGAAACCTGGGTGGGCTGGCCACTGCTTGAGCTGCCACCATGGCCATGGCAGGCCATGGTGCCGGTCACAAAAGTGGGTGCCTGGCACTGCCCCACCTCCCTCCTCTGGCCTGGCCAAAATCCCACCCTTGGCCATTACTTCACTTGACGAGTGACAGTGCCCACCATTCAAGACCCAACAGTGGTGCTTCCTGTGTGGTGGGGCAAACACAGCCAGGCACATGAGTTGCCTCACCCTAGGCAGTCTTACCCCATGTGGGGTAAGGCTGCTCCATGACATGACCTCGGAATTTCCAAAGACATGTCGTATAGCAGCTAGCTGTTCGCCCCGCCCTGGGGTGGGGGAAACATCTGGCAGGTACCAGGCACATGAGCCATTGCCCAGGTGGGGTAAAGCTACCAAAGGCGTGGTAACTTCCTCTGCCTATTCGTGTGGCTGCACCCTTTGAGGCTGCTCCAACTTCATTATTATAGTAGCTATACAGTGATGGCTGCAACTGAAGTTGTGTAATGATTTCAATTCTAAACTCATGTTTTTAGTCGCCTAGTTCATATTTAAAATGCTGACTATTTCAGCACTTTGGTCTTTGGTGGTGGCTGGATATTTTATTTATTTATTTATTTTATTTATCAGTTTATACCCCAACCCTCTTGTAAAAACAACTCGGGGCTGCCAACAATGTTAAAAGAGTAAAAAATATAATAATATAAATATAAAACAATCATAATAATATAAACAATTTAAAACAGGGTTAGGACAAAATAAAAGAATAAATAAGGGTAGGGGGGCGCTAAAACCCTAACCCACCCTCCCACTCTCCCTAAAGGCCTGGGTGAACAGCCAGGTTTTATAAGCCCACCGGAATGTTAAAAGGCTTGGGGCCAGGTGAGCTTCCTCCGGGAGGGAGTTCCAAAGACGCGGCCCGGCCACCAAGAATGCCCTCTCCATTGTGGCCCCCGCTTAACACAGGGGACCACCAAGAAGGCACCCCCGGAAGACCAAAGGAGCCACTCTGGGGCGCGGAGGGCGAGGCGGTCCCTGAGGTACGAGGAGCCCAGACCGTGAAGGGCCTTATAGATCAACACCAATATCTTGAACCTGGCTCGGCATGCTATTGGCAACCAGTGCAGAGTCCGGAGCACAGATGTTATGTGCTCCTGATGACTCATCCCCAACAGGAGCCGGGCTGCCGCATTCTGCACTAGCTGCAGCCTCCGAACCAGGAACAGAGGCAGCCCCACATAGAGTGCATTGCAGTAGTCCAGCCTCAAGGTGATGAAGGCATGGATGAGGGAGGCCAGGTCCAGCCCGGAGATGTACGGATGCAGCGTCCACACCAGATATAACTGGCAGAAGGCGACCTTCACCACCACCTCCACCTGTCGATCCAGGCAGAGATCTGAGTCCAATATCACCCCCAGACTCCGAACCTGCTGAGCTATAGGAGGGCAAAACCCCCCTATCAGGGGGGCTGACACCTCCCTCGCTCTCCCCACCACCATTACCTCCATCTTATTGGGATTGAGCTTCAGTCTGGTCTGCCACATCCACTCCGCCACAGCCTCCAAACACTGGGATAGCAACGAGACAGCAGGGTCTGGGTCAGCTGAAAAAGAGAGGTACAGCTGAGTATTATCAGCATATTGGTGACATCGCACCCCGAACCCTCTCACGACCTCCCCCAGGGGCTGCATATATACATTAAATAATAATGGAGACAGAATGGAACCCTGCGGAACGCCACAGGACAAGGCATGGGGGCAAGATGTTTAAGCTCCCAACACCACCCGCTGGCTTCTCCCTGAGAGGAATGAGTGGAACCATTCAAGAACAGTCCCGTCCAGACCCCCCAGGTCACACAGCCATCTCAACAGCAGCCCATGGTCCACGGAGTCAAAAGCGGCCGAGAGATCTAGCTGGATAAGAAATGTCAAACATCCTGCATCTATCTCCCGGCGGAGATCGTCGACCACGGCCACCAACGCTGTCTCAGTGCCATAGCTGGGATGGAACCCAGATTGAAAAGGGTCCAGGAAACCAATGCTGTCTAGATGCGCCTGGAGCTGGATCGCCACCACCTGCTCAATAACCTTCCCTAAAAAGGGAAGGCTAGAGACAGGTCAGTAGCTGGTGAGTGCATCCACATCCAATGATGGTTTCTTCAGCAGGGGGCATAGTTGGATAGTAGTTTAGTTTTATAAGAAGCTTGAGCATATGATTGTACAGTTTGCATATGAGGAGTGTTTAAAAGATATTTTCCTATTCTAAATAAGTGTATGCAAGCACTTCTTCAACATCCGCTTATATGGCTAGGAGCTGAAAGCTAGAATTTGGTATGGAAATAGCCCTTGTTAAGAAGTGTCTATGCTTTCTCTGGAAACAGTTGTTTTTGATTGGACTCAATTATATGCCTTTGAAAATCATAAACTGAGTACACAGTAGATTTTATTACTGGAATGGCTGAGTGTGCCATCCAAATGCAAGTCTCTTAAATTTCATAGTGAGGACTAGGGCTGAGAGGAGAGCAAGTGTTCCTGTTCTGAAGGGAAATACCGAAATTTCAGGAGTGCTTGCAAATATCCGTCAGTTCTTTGTCAGTTTCCAGTGATTCTGCACTTCCGCCATTTTTTCATCACTTTCATCACTCTCTGGGACTTTTTCAGCATGGTCTGGGCTGTGGCAGTCCTGTTCAATGTATGCAAAGTATCGGAAAGTGGTGAGAACAGTGTGAAAGTCAGTAAGATTTCTGTGTTGTGCAAAACTCCACAAATGCTCTGCTTCCAACAGAAGCAGCACTTTCTGAGATTTTTTGTTTCAGGTCTAGTGAGTGAGGACCTCGCCTGTAATTATTCACTATGGCCTGGTCAAGCGCTATAGATCCATAGATGCATGGAAGAGACACATAATTATCATTGGCCCCGGGGAGTATTACTCCGAGACCATGAAGTTGAAAGGTAGATCAAATATATTTATTATAACGATGGAAAGTTTGCTAACGTATGATAAGGCATGTGTATAACCCACTTGGTTTTCCCTTCTTTTTGTAATAGTTTTAGTACAATAAATAAGTTAACACTAGTCTTATGAGTGGAAAACCTTTATAAATTTCTAGATGGGAAAGTAATACAGCTTTTATTCTATGTTATGCTTGGCCTTGCGGAGCTGGTATTAATAACTTCCAACAAGAACTTAATCTATTTGAATTTTATACTACGCTGTCTATTTGTGCTTCTGTACCAGGACTTTTTTGTAATTTATGATATGTACTTATGGGCCAATTTTCACTTGTTTTAATATTTTAATATTTTATTATTTGTAATGTTTGTTACGACCTTTGGTCTAAACAATAAACTATTGATGATGATGATGATGACACAGAGTTATCTAAGGTTGTACAAACATTTGTGCAATAGAATTTTCTATTTGATGAACAGCATGAGATCTGGGAAAACCTTGCAGCAAAGGCTGCAAACTGTGGTTAGCAGAGAGTCATATGACAGGAGAATGCTAGGATGGTCTGAAGGTACTACGTCCATAGCAGAAAGGGTATGATCGTTTTTGTGTATATTTTTATTAAAGTTGAATGGGTAGTAGGATTATTATTGCAGATATTATTCACATTTTCAGGTACCTGAACAATACTGAAACTGGGTACTCACATATCCAATTTTTAGGGTATTCCATTTAGGATTTTTGTTTAATGTTTTCAATAATTCTGGTACCTTGATTGCATCATTTTCAGCAATTGCACAGTTGCGATTGTGCAAATATTGTTGAAATGACATAACCAAAATAACCAAACAAACAAAAATGAAAGAGCCCACATAGATCAAAATGGGTACCTAATGGAGCACAAATGGATAGAGGTTGCTAGCAGGGGATGTGGCAGAAAAGTCATGAATGAAAGCCAAATCAACTATCCAGTTTTTGTCTAGCTTTCATTTCCAACCCCCAAAATGGTTCATATTGGTATTTTGCATTTTGGGGTGCACACACTTAACTGGGATAATTTCCTGGGGCCCAGCTCTCCCTTGAATTTAATTGCCTGGGTTGAGCCCTGGTAAGCTCTGCCCCACCCCCCAATCAATCCCTTGTTGGTTTTTATTTATTTTTTTAAAAAATTGAGTACTGTAGATACAATGGTTTTAATGACTTTTTTCATGTACCCATTTCAGTGCCTGTTTTTATATGCCCTGAGCTTTCAGGATAGGGCAAGATACCAATTTAAATAAAGAAAATAGAGTTGCTACACGAGGTCCAAAGATTACTAATTCTAATATAGTTGGTCTCCAGGATCTGAAAAAACAGCTTCAGTTCTCTGAGGCACCAGGCACATGTGTATAAATAATTGTTATTTTATTAGCATATAATAATAAAATTGAGGTGAACTGCTTTTAACCTAGAGGTGAAAGGCTTTCAATTCTCTTATCAGTTCCCTCAGTCTTGCACATGCTTTACGTCAATCTGCCATGTGCAATATCTTCTGCTACACTGTGTTTATAATGATTCTGGTAACATGATCTTCCTACCCAAATTGAATTTCCCAGCTGTCTCTGTTGCTCATCACATAATGAATAGCAGGCATGGACACATGTCTGAGTAAGAGGTACACCCCCACCCACAGGCTGTTTTTAAATGAGCATGACTGGGGAGGGGGTCTGTGTGCAGCACTGTGCACTGAGTGGGATGGCTGAAGAGCACCCACTCATGTGGGGTGAGTGAGTGGGAAGGGATTCCAGCAGGCCAGGGATGCATGTGTGTCCCTACCCACACACATTGTAGCTGGAGCAGTCTGGATTTTTCTCCAATGCTAAATGAATGGTCATGGGTGGGGGGTGGGTGTGTCATGGGAGTGTGCACCCCCCAACGCCACCTTCAGGTGTTTGGATGCACATTGGATGGGTGAACCTGCGTGGTTGCGTCTCGTTTAAAAAAAGACATGCGCGCATACGCACACACACACACGCTTCTTAAAATGATGTAATGCTCTAGCTAATGAACTATTTGCCTAGTAAGGCTTTTTTTTTTTTTAACAAGACTATTTACCAAACATATTTCATGTAATTTCAGAAATCACTCATTTCTTTTCTCCTCACCTCCTTTCCCCCCCAAAGGCATAGCTTGTGGATGGCCTTGCTTAGCATTTCTAGCAACACAGCAGACGTAAGTCCTAAGTGAAAAACTGGTTCAGTTAACTGGGCTCAAAGGGGTTGTATTTACATTTTAAGAAGTCAGGAGAATCATCAGAACAGCTACTTGCTCCCTCATGGACTTTTGATACCTGAACTGAAATCATAAACCAAAGATAAAAAAAAATGAAAGAAGGTTGTTGCCATGGTGTATTCATCAATGTTAGTGTAATAATAACAACATGATGCTATGCATGCTACCAGCTTTATCCTGCTACCAGTGGAGTCTGTGACAAAATTTCCACTTGATGTCAGTGGTGCAGAATCAGGCCTGGTGTAAATTAGATTTGGATGCAGCGTGATTTACTCCAGTGTTGCAATTCAGAAATCCTGTGCTTCCCAGTCCTAGTTGTCTACAAGAATCATTACAATATTTCTCCGATCTTTCTTCCTACATTGATTTTGACTGCATAAAACTGGTAGTTGAAATTATTAGCCGCCACATAACAATTTGTTCATGCAGCAAGAAATTCGTAGTAGCGGTTATTACTTGGGAGTAACTGATAGCAGTTCCTGGTAATTAGATACCAATTCATTTCCTCTTCTCAGCAATATATTTAGTTTTGTACTTAGGGGTGTTATCGTTCACTATAAATATTTTTATTTCTTTGGTTCTGTAGTTAAAATTAACAGTTATTTCTGGCAATTACTTGCTAAATGTTAAGTAATTCTTATGCACCATAAGTAAATACCAATTGATTTAATATAGGCTGCAATGTGGTAGACTTTTAATATAATACATTTTCTGCCTTTTTGCTGGGGCCCTAATCCAAAGCCTCCTAAAATGTAAAATCAGTGATTAGACTCCCACTGATATCAATGGGATTCAGATCAGGCATGTAAATGGCAAGCAGGCTCTGAACAGATAAGTAGTTGGATGTGACTGTGGCGAAACGCAGCAAGGGGGTGCTATACAGCGGAGCCACCCACCTCACTGTGTTCGTCCAACTCTCTAACCTGGGATCCCCACAGCTGGCAAACCCCAGAAAAACCTAGTTTTTGCTGCCACCACCTGAGTTCTGGAAATCAGAGGGGATCCACACAACCCAGGATATGTGAACCCCAGATGTTTATAAGCCCACAGCTTCCCAAGGCACCCAAGTCCCCTTTATATGGTGTTTTCCCCCTTCCAGGAGGCAGAACCCTTGGAGCAACCCAGAGGTGCTTATCTTGGTCAAAAGCTGCCTTGGCTAAAAGAGCCAAAGAGGAATTCCTTTCTCCCTCTTTGGTAGCTATGCCTTCCAGGCGAAGGGAGGTGTTCTTTGGAGGTAAACACACACACACACACACACACACAGAGTGGAGTTAAGAATAGAAAAAGCTCAGGCTTTACTTATAGGGTTAAACAGGTACAAAAAGGCACAAAAGAGTAAGAAGCAAGATAAGTAATTGAGCAAGCTCCAAAGTTCAGTTTGAGGGCTACAAGGACCCTTTTTGATTCTGCAACTGCCTAAACTGTACTAGTTCAGGCAGGCAATCTGGTGGCATATAACTCCATGTACAGGTAAATTACATAGGGCTCAGTCCTTAGTTCCGATCTGGCAGAAGCCCAGATCTTGTAGATGTCAGAGCAGGTAGGAAGAGGCAAGAGAGCAAAGAAGGGGCGCTCTGTCCCTTTTAAGGTCCTATCCCCCTCTGCTGAGATTGGTCTGTGAGAGGTCACCTGGTCTATGACCCAGTCCAAGGCAGGGAGGTCTCTGCCCCACTATGTGGTGACAAACCAGTCACTCAGTTCAGGAATGTCAGGAATGTGGCTAGGTTGCCATGTGCTCACAAGAGAAAGGAAGGCAGCTCCCACCCTATTCAGGAATGCAACACTGTCCTGCTAGGGTCCCTCTAGAGGCAAATGCAGGGACAAAAGCCTTTTTGCCACAGTGATACTTCAGAGGAACAGCTAAGTTCCACAGAATGTGGCTTTGTTGATTCACCAGCAGACACAGCGATCTTCTCTCTGAGTCACATTAACATCCCAGCAAAGTTTAATGAGGCCTATATAGGTTGTGCAAGTGCCTGTAGCAGGGCAGGCTAAAGGGATCCTGGCCCTTTAAGGAGGTTAGCACCAGCCAGAGTAACAACAGCAAGGCAAGTGCAGGTGCTGTAGTGGCACAGGACAGTACCCCAATAGGCCACAGCCAGGCTAACCCTCATTGCTGGACTCATAGAAGGACTGATTGGGGCCAGCTGAGTGGGTGTGGCAGGGCGAACTCTGAGCTCAGCATGGAGAGCTCAGTCAAGGGAAGAGCTAGTAGGAGACAGGAGGGTGGAAAAATCTCCACGACTCAAGGGAAAGCTCTATCTCTAAGCTGGCTTCAGGAGGGCATGTGTCTGGCCAAGGGTTATTGTATCTGCAGGTCCCTGGACACTGGCCTAGGACTCTGAGTGGGAGGGGCTTGGACACTGGGCTAGGACTCTGAGGGGGAGAGACCTTGACAGTGGGCTAGGGAGTGTAGGGCTTGGACTGGGAGGATCCTGGGGGTAACACCCTGCCAGCCCAGGACTCTCAAAGGCCTGAACCTGGTACAGCCTAGATCACACTTCTACCCCCAAAGGGGGCAACAGCAGACAGAGCAGTGAGAACTGGACCCTCAGGCAGAGGCTTGAGCGGGCATGGGACTACCCGTTGGCTGGATGCCAATTCCCTAAGATGCGACCAGTAACCAGCAGTGGGGATGTCATCAAAGAGAGTTAAGAGCTGTGAGTACCTCTTTGGAACACGACACTGCTACAGTGATTTATTTTGAATGCAAATCCGGTAAGCTGATGTTCTGACCAGTATGGTCATTAAAGACTATCTTTGGTAATTAATTACTTTTACAATTGCTTGGAAAATCACATTCATCCTCAATGGAAATTCCCGCTGCAGTTTTAGCTGGATGCAGTGTTGCTTTTCACTCCCTGTCCTAAACTTGCAATGCTGTTTGTGTACAGTGACTGGGTTGGTGACTGAAGGGAGCTCTGGTGCTTGTAAAGCTTCTTCGAATCTTGTTTGAGACAAGAAGAATCTAGTGGAAATACATCAATGGGCTGTCCTTTTGAGGGGGTATGCTCCACACTTAAGAGAAAGACTCAATGCTCTCTTTGGCTTTTCACATCTCTTAAACATTCTTCCCCCATAAGCCATTGGATCTGTGCCATGAAAACTCAGGGTTAAATCCTGCCTAGATGCAATGTATTTGCAAATCCCATTGAACTCCATGCGGTTGTTAAATGCATGTAGAAGCAGAGTAGGCCTTAGCCTGTGTGGGCCCTTGTCGATGAGACCATGTGAAGCCTCAGTTGGAGATGAAATACAGGATGTACACCATAGCCCCACAGAACACCATAGAACCCCCACAGGACAATTGGTCCCACAGAGTGTCCTAAAACAGTACAGCTGTTGTGACCAAGGGTTAAAAAAGAAAGCCTGGTCCTGCCTGCCACAAGAAAGGTGGTAGTCTAACAGGCAAAATAGGTATGACCGTATACTAACCTTAAAAATAGTAGTTTGACACCCAAAGTGGTAGACATGGCACCTTCTGGTAAACCAGGTTGCCACTGCGAAGTAGAAGGGAGACAGGGCTACAAATTCATGCTATTCATCTCTTTCCTTTGATCTGTAGAGCTAGTTGGTCTCACAAAAGATTGTGGTGCCTCATCTGGGATGTAAGAGTGGGTGTGCTTCCTCTACTGTTTTGAAAGACATTTGACTCCCTGTTCTTCTTCTGGCTCTGTATGGCCTAACGTCTCTCCCAGTCAGGTCAGTCGCTAAAAGCTACAGCTGGAGGGCGCTTGGCAAACATCTCTTGACATGAGGGGAGTTAGGTATTTCTGTTCTGACACACAACATTACCTTTTGCTGTGAGCACTGTTCTGCTGCCGGATCAGTAGTCTACAGGCCAGTCAGGAATTCCTGGTGCTTTGCAGGGTTCAGCTGTTGTTTGTTTGGTGCACTGCAGGAATAATGGAGAATCAGGCCCCTGTGCGGAAAAGATAAGGCACCAAAGTGATAGTAATTGATGGTAACCTGTAATGCAGCATTATCCTTAAAAGTGTATCCAGGTGACTACTGCATCTTCTGTCCCTAGCCCATCCCAGCTCCGCCACCCCACAGTTCTGTTTCCTTGGCCCTTGTTATTACTCCTGTAATCCAGGGCTGTAATCTGTTCATGTCTGGCAGAAAGGTATAAGGAGTTTGGCATCAAGCCATCCATCTTCAATTTGGCTCCACACCAGCCCAATCAGCATACAAATAACTTCCTTTCATTTATGCCAATCCACTTGATTGAAAAATTGAAACATCTTGTCTTTATTTTAAATTTTAAGCAGGCAAATTAATTTTATTACTTAAGCAACTTGATGGTCAGAAGGAAGACGGCTACATGTTGGCTTTGAAGCCATCCTCGCCTCAGTTACAAGTTAAAATCTGGGCCTTCCAGCCCCCTCTTCCCTCAAAAAATAAAGTGATAAAGCAAACTGATCGCTTGAAATTTAGTGACATGGCTCCAAAGAATTGGAGAGGGAGAGCAAGAGGAGCAGGAGCAGCTGCTACAGGCTTATGAGATTGATCTCGAGAGGCAGCCTGTGTTGTGGTGAATTGCACACTGGAACAGATGCATTCTGTAGCAGGGGCATTGCTAGTTATTATAATGGGGACAGGGTTTGAAATTTTGTGGGGACCCAGTGTACTATATAATGATTGCCTCTCTTTCCCTAAAGCTCCGGAAAACTTGGAAGCCTCTAATCTAAGAGGGGATTAGTGAACTCACTTCATTAACTTTCTGCAAATGTTGTCTGTCTTTTCCCCTTTATTTGGTGACAGCATGCTTTACTGTACATATGTCAATGGGTTACAATTTGCAGACCAGACTTTTATCTGTGAACCATAAACCATGGAAACAACGAGAGGGGGGTAAACACAGCCATTCCCTACAACCTGAAGAGGCTTCTGATTTATTTTCTTAAAATTGTATATTTACACTCTTTAGTCTTATGTTGTGGGGTTTTTTGTTTTTTTGTTTTTGTTTAAATCTGCTAATAAGAATTTAGGTGCAGGTAGCATGGCTCAGTGGATGACATAACAGAGTAACAAAACTTGGCTTCTGTTCCCAGCCTGTTATTGACTCTCTGTGATTTTTGCACCAGTCATTTGGAGAATTATATTTATTTATTTAAACAATTTTCTATCCCGCCCCTCCTGCTCCAGACAGCCCGGGACGGCTCACATAATAAAAAACAGATAAAAACACCCAAAATCTGTAGCATAAAAAGAGAAGGAAAACAGACACACACACACCCCGCCCCAATCTCCCTGCCAAAAGCCAGGCGGTACAGCCAGATCTTACACATACGGTGGAAGGAAGGGAGATCATCCGGGGCCAACTGGGCTTTGGCCGGGAGGGAGTTCCACAGTCTCAGTGCAGCCACCGAGAATGCCCTCTCCACAGTGGCCCCCTGGGCCACACAGGGGACCTTGAGAAGGGCACTCCCAGCAGACCACAGAGGTCTCTGCAGGGCATGGGAAGTGAGGCAATCCCGCAAGTAAGTCAAGTCAAGGCGTATAGGGCTTTATAGGTCAAAACCAACACCTTGAATTGGGCCTGGAAGATTGGCAGCCAGCGCGGAGCTTGGAGCACTGGTATAATGTGCTCACTGCAGCCCACCTCCACAAGGGGAGATGAGCTGCTGCATTCTGCGCTAGCTGCAGTCTCCGAACCATCACCATGAGTAGCCTCATGTAGAGCATGTTGCAATAGTCCAATCTCCAATTTTAAATGTGTTGACTAATTTGGGATTTCCTGGGACAAGTTTTTTCAAGATACTGAGATTACAAGATTCCCAATAAACTTTTTATAGCAAGGTGGATGATCAACACCTTTGAAAAAGAGAAGAAAGAGCAGGGGAATTGTAGAAGACCAGTTAGCCTGACTTAAGTACCTGGGAAGATATTTGAACAAATTATAGAACATGGTGACCACCATGAGGAAAATGGAGTAAATGTGTGCTGGAAGGAATTACTATTTTGTGGGCTCACAAGTGGCTGGAATGCCACTCCCAATGAACAATAATTAATGGATCCAGTATCAAGCTGGACCCACCTAAGGGTAATAATTGAAAACTGCTGGATTGTAAACTGAATATGACCCAGCAATGTGACAGTCTCACAAAAAAAGGCAAAAACAATTTTGGGCTGTATTCACGGATGTATCGTATCCAAGACATGGGAGGCAATGGTGCCACTTTACATGGCACTTGTGAGACTTCACCTAGAATACTGTGATCAGTTTGGGACACCGCATGTCAAGAAGGCTGTTGGCAAACTGGAACAGATTCAGGGGGGAGCAACCAAGATATGAAGGTATTATAAAGCATGCTATATGAGGAAACTCTGAAAGAACTGGGTATGTTTACCTGGAGAAAAGAAGACTCAGGGAGCATGATAGCACAACTTTGCATCAGGAGCAGAGCCTGTGTGGTGCCTACAGGAGACAGGGTGGGACTGTAACCTCAAATGATTTGCAAGAGGTAACCCATATAAGTCTAGTTGAGCAGCGGGAGTGCCAGCTTCCTAGCCAGGGTCTTCTGACATCCTCTGCCCAGCCCATCAATTTGATTGCCCCTACGCTGCCAACAAGGGATGATAAAACCGGGGGCTTAATTAGCCCTGCTCGGGGTGCTTTTGGCACAGGCCATTTAACAATACAGTATTCCTTCCGATAGCTATATTGGGCAGGTAGTGGTCCCCTCTGTCTTTGTTCCAAATGACTATACTCAGACTTTAGATTACAGTCGGCCTAGTCTTCTCGTCCCCCTGCCTGAGGAGAAAGTGTCTCCTCACGACATCGATTCTGTTGATATTTTGGGTGCAGTGAAGAGGAGCTGACTGGATAGTAATGGGCCTGACTGCTTAACGATTATTAGTTGGAATATTGCTGGGTGGGAATAACGAATCTTAGACCCAGACCTTAAATCTCTCCTTGGCAATTTTGATATTTTTCTTTTTCAAGAGACATGGGTTGAAGGGGCTCTCTTGTCAGGGATATGAGGTGTACACACTTAATGCAACTGCCTCTAGTACTCGAGGCAGATTGAATGGGAGCTTGGCCCTCTTAATTTCCCAGGGGCAGCAGGCCAAGATTACTTTGGTTGAGTCTTTTAAGTCATATTTTGCCTTATGGCATTGTCATCTGCAGCGGGGTCCTGAGTTGTTGGTTGCTAATATTTATGCACCCTGTTTCGCATCCCCATATTATTCTGATATCTGGTCTTTTGCCATTGGGGCGATTCAAGCCACATTTATGACATTTCTGGATGCAAAATTAATTATGTGGGGTGATATGAACATCCGTACAGGGAACCCTGCTGCATTTCAGGTGTCCTTAGATCCTGAGGAAGTAATATTTCCTCCATATAACATTAATTCTTCTTTGGACTTGGTTAAAAGTCCTAGGACCTATAGGATGACTCAACTCCAGAATGCCCTAGATTTGATTATTTTGAATGGCCTAATCCCAGGAGATTTAGAGGGTCAGTTTATTTACCATTCTTTTCGGGGTTCCGGTGTGATAGATTACCTCTTGATATCAATTAGTCTGTTACCCAACGTATCTGAATTGAAGGTCCTCATGGTGGCTGAAACTGACCATCTGCCTTTAGCCCTGTTGATTGATTAGGAATGTTTATGCACAGACTGGGACTTTTTGCCCAGCCCCAATGGAGCAGCACCAAACCAAGGGACAGTCCGGCTGGACTAGAAGGAAATGGTCTACAAAGTTGGGTGAAGCTTTTTCATTTTTTCTGTACCCAACTTGTCCAAGATTTGTGTACCCAGATCCGTGCAATGTCACCGGATTCATGACCAGCTTTTGAAACATTAATCAACTTGCTTGTACCTTTGCTGTCTTTTGAGAGCTTTGAGGGTACTAGGAGGCTAGCCAATTTTGGGTGGTTTGATGGGGACTGTGTTAAAGCCAGGAGATCACTTCGACTGGCTGTGGGAGGATGAAGTGCAACCGGTCGAATAGCAATAGAATTAGGGTGGTGAGCCTCAGGAATTCCTATAGAGTAATGTTAAGGGGAAAGAGGGCTGACCATCAGATAGCCAAATAGCAGCAGCTCCACCAAGTGGCGCTGGAGAATGACTCTAGACTATTTTGGGCCTTTTAGCTCAAGCAGGGTCAGGTCATTCCGTCGAATCAAATAACTCTATTCCTTTGCCCCAATGGCAATCCCATTTTGAGAGGCTGTTCTCTAGGCCAGCCAATCTCCCTAGGGAAGTGGAACTTTGCCAAATAGACAAATTCCAGGAGTGGCCGCCTGTTACTCCAACTGAACTTTCTGATCTTATAGCGTCAATAAAATCAGGTAAGGCACCAGGGAGTGACCTTATCTCTCCCGATTTGTTAAAATATGAGGCCCCCTGCTGGGCAGCCTTATTAGCCCCACTGTTCACAATGATTAATAGGACTGGGTTAATTCCCAAAGCTTGGCTTAGGAGCTTGGTGATTCCGATTTTTTTTAAAAAGGAGGCCCCAATGACCCTTCTAACTATAGGCCGATCAGCTTGTTGTCGGAAATAGGGAAGCCTTATACGAAGTATCTTTTGGGTAAACTTCAGCAGTGGCTTGAGGATAATGCAGTTATTTCCCCAGAACAAGCAGACTTTAGACCTGGTCAAGCCACAGTGGACCATGTCTTTGTCCTCAAGCACCTAATAGATAGATATGCTTTAACTAAATTTGGAAATTCTCTATACTGTTGCTTTGTGGATTTGAAAGCTGCATTCAATTCTATTGATAGGAAACGCCTGTGGCTGAAACTTAGCAATTCCTCTTTAGATGCCCGTCTCCTTTTTTTAATAATTAAGTTACATCTCAATAACACTCTCCAGGTCCGCACTACTTTGCGTCAACCACTCACGAATGACATTCCACTGGAAAGAGGGGTCAGACAGGGCTGTATTTTGGCCCCAACTTTATTTAATCTTTACATAAATAATCTCACCCCTTTTATGTCTGCCCAAGATACCCATGCACCAAAGCTTGGAGATCGGTGGCTTTCCTTTTTACTGTACGCGGACGACACAGTCCTGTCATCTCTAACTCAGGTTGGACTCCGTCGGAGCATCCAAACTTTTGCTTCCTATTGTGCTCAAGAAAATCTGTCCATTAATCATACCAAGACAAAGATCTTGGTCGTAGGCCGTAAGCGTGAACAACATCGATGGCAAGTTGACAATTGCCAGATTGAACAGATTCAAACTTTTAAGTATTTGGGTGTTGTTTTTTCTGCCACAGGGGGATGGGCAGCACATGTCGGGGCAACCACCCTCCAGGCCCCCAAAATATCAAGCTCGTTAGTTAGCTTTTTCCATTCTGTGGGCGGGAGATTGGTGGGCCCTGCCATTTGACTGTTCAGGACCAAAGTGGTACCCCAATATTTATACGCAGTAGCAGTATGGGGCCCTTCAGTTTTAAGTAAGCTTGAAGGCCCCCAGAATTCCTTTGTGAGAGCAATCCTCGGTCTCCCTAGATGTGTTGCTCAGGTGGCACCGAGAAATGAAACCGCGCTGAGATCAATTAGATCTCAAGCGCTGTTAGCTATTTTCAAATTCTGGTTGGAAATAGTGATTTTCTCCCCACCATCAAACTCCCTCTTGACCCACATTTTTAGGGCAAGTAGGGATGATAGTTGGTGCTATTCCATTGGGGTGGAGCTTCTAAAACTGGGTCTGTCAAGAGAGCAGTTGATGACTTTAGGTCATATGGGGGCATTGAGGCTGAAAAACAGAGAATTTTAGACCAAAAACTCCAGATTGAAAACCATGCATTTTCAGCCCAGAAGGTAGTACCAGCATATATCTGTGTGGGACTCCAGGCTTCTCCTTTTCAATACTTAACAAACTGGTCACCGTGGCCCCTCAGGAGGGCCTATACTTTAATGCGTTTGAATGCATTCCCTTGGGCAGTTCTTGAGGGCAGATTTCGTAATATTCCTAAAGCCGACAGATTGTGCTCATTTTGTGACCTGTCACTACCTGAGACTGTAAAGCACATAATACTAGTTTGCCCAGCCTATAGCTCCCTGAGGCAAAAATATATTGGGGCTTACATTAATAATCTTCTTCCTGGGCTGCCCAATGATCTTAAATTGTACTCCCTCTTGGACAGGAGTGATTCTCCGTGCTCTAAAGCAGTGGCAGCTTTTAGTGCATGTATAGTGTTTTACAAGCAGAAACATGGGTCCTCTGTTTGGCCCAGTGGCGGCTCTATGCTGAGGGTGCCTGGGGCAGTACCCTGCCCCCCTCTCCCCCGTCTCTGGTGCCACTGACAGTAGCGCTCACTAGTGCTACTGTCAGTGGCACCAGGGACAAGCGGGGGCAGGGCACAGTGCTCTGACTGAGCGCTCTCTGCCTCTGTCTCTGCTGGCAGCCTGAAACTGACCTGGGAGTGCGGTGCTCCCATGTCAGTTTCAGGCTGCCGGCAGAGACAGAGGCAGAGAGTGCTCAGTCAGTGAGCGCTAGCCTCTGCCTGCCCTTCTGGGAAACCAGAGTCTGGAGTCTCAGAAGGGACAAACGTAGCTTGAACATGAGCCGAGTGGCTCAGCGTTCAGACCAAGTGCGCCACTAGGGAAATGAAATTTCCCTGAGCAGCAGCTTTGCATTGAGCCCTATGGAAATCCTGAGAGAGATGTCAATGGAAGTCATGCAATTTATTTCAGTTGAGTTCAAAATGCTGGAAATGGGATGTGCATGGTAAAATTGATGGGTCCCTGTGTGTTGGATTTATAAATTATTTATTTTAAGCTTGATGTGCATGTAGACTGTGTTTTCTTCCATCCAATGTTAACCCTGGAAACTCCTTGCTGCTGGGTTATGCCATGCCACTGACCTACCGTCCCCCTGACTCCGCCTACCATCCCCCTGGTTCCGTCCCTAGGCCCGCTGGTCCGCCCTTACTGCCCCAGTGCCCCTCCAACATTAAAATTCACCAGCCGCCCCTGGTTTGGCCTCTGATGACAGATTAGCATGCTGGTATTAGTGCATCCAGAGACAATTGTTGGTCTCATAAACTCTGCAATGGGTCAACTTAATATTAATTTCTGCATATACTTTTCTATTTTTTATTGTTTTTGTATAACAATTTTTTTGTTTTGGTATCTCCTTTTGTATTATTGGATTTTATTATGGCCAGCGGCCAAACAATAAAAGTTTTACTACTACTACACAACTTTGCAGCAAGAAGTTATCAATTTTTGGGGGAGGGATGGTCAAGTCCTTTTGGTCCCTTCTCTCTTCTGCCTTTACTTCCCAGGAACTTCCCAGGGCCCACATGGTGACCCTTCCTATACCAAATGGCTCAGTGCTGCTCTCCTGCAGCCCATCAGTGCAAATGCATGTGTTGAGTAGTTCTGTTGGTCTCCTACAAATTGAACAAAGACATTATTAACCAGTAATTCAGAGGCTCAAATCTAACTCTGGGTTTGTAGGTTGAAAGATGAGGGTATGATGAAAGCCAAATATAGCCTTATCTTTCAGATCAGTTCCTCAAATCTGCTTATAAGTCTCAGGATAAAGGGAGGAAAAGTGGAAGAAATTGAGGTCTCAATTGGAAAACTTGTGGGGTGTGTCTACTTAGGTTCCTGAAATGTTAATCCATTCTGTCCTGTATTCAGCAGCCATTAATGGGGTGGATGCGCTGTCTTTCCGAAGGCTTAAAAGGCTGCCTTTTGAAAGCCAGTGAATTCTTACATACACAGCCAATAGCGCTTCTCAATATCTTTTCACTTTTTTCTCCTGTCATTGTCATTAAAGACAGGGATCCGTTTATTTACTAGCTGGGGATATTATTTACATTGCAGTGGACATGTGCTACAGTTTCAGCAAACACCCTCCTGTAAATGAAAGGGACATCAATCCTCCATGGATGCTGACTGTGTAAAAGCACACTTTCCTCCCCAGGTGGGGAACATTAATTTTATCATTTTCCGATATGGACAGACTTCTCTACCACCAGCCGATAAAATTTACTGCCACTTTGTATTGTTTTTATTGTGTCTAATGCTAAAAAGGCAATGCACAATATTATGTTCATAAAAATTAGCTACCATGTTTCAGATATTTTGTGATTTTATGGGGATGTAAATCTGCAGCAAAGTAGTTACATTTGTATGAGAATTGTAGTAAAAATGCTGCTCCGGAAGACTTTGGCTTAAGTCTTCATGTAATTGCTAGATCAGAAAAGCAATTTCTCCCATGCTATGAAACCAATGCTGATTTAGGCAACCAACCATCTCCTGACATATGTGGCCTCGTTTTTATTATATTTTAGTTACAAATGTAGCCCTTTTAAAAATGAAGAAATTATCAAGCAGCAATCCTAATCTTCTGATAATGTGAGTAAATAGTCATGAATTGGTTTGACAAGCTGTTTTAAAGCTGGCTTGCATGAATTCTTTGATGCAACTTGTTAAGGGCCAACCTGCTCATGTCCAGAGTGGTGGCTTTCTGGGATCCACGGAGTTCATGTTACTGTTGGATTGTCACAAGGAATCTCTAGCACTCTGAGATGCTCCGAGAGTCTCTTCACAGGGGGCAGGGCTGGAAATCATCCCCATGATTCCTGCTCCCCATTACTCAGTAGTTTGGTGGAGAGTTCCAATGGGATGGGAATGGCAACATTTATTTTGTCCAGGGAGTGAAATAGCTATGGTCAGCACTGATCATTTTGCTGCTCCCTTTGGTAGAGAATGATTTGCTACTGAATTTATCTAAGGTGCATCTATATTTCATTTCTTTCATTTTCCTTTCACTTTTAATTTGTACGCCGCACTCTCTCGCAAAGCGACTCGAGGCGGTGAACAAAAATGAAATACAGACAACAGTATAACTTCAACATAATATAACAACAGTACAAATGCAATATAATATAAATACAGTATACCAAATTCATATTAAACATAACAAGACCTTACAATCTAGGTCTTACTGTCAACCCTCCCTCCAGCTCCCGGTAATCCAACAACCCTTCTCCCCTCCCCCCCCGCTGCCACCAGGAGAGAAAGAGGGGGCCCTTCACCCCCCTCCCTTCCGCTCTCACCAGGAAGGGAAGGTACAACCAACCCCACACCAGAATTACCGGAAGTTCACTACAGCATATAATAATTCGGCAAATAATACATTTCACACCCAGAACACTAAATGGGTCAACCCAATAAGTAGGTCAAAAACAATCCTCCTTATCTCTCTCCTGCTGGTGTTTCTACTTAGTACGAATGTGGCTCTGGACTTGTGCTTTCTACCCTTGCTGGTTCTCCAACTATCCAGAAGGTTACATCTCCCAGAGAAATGGGGAATTTTGAAAGGTTGTGATCTCCATTATCTGTCTCCATGCGGACTGAGCTGCCTGGGTGAAGCACAGATAGTGGCTTGCCTGTTTGGTCATAATCGTCCTTTCGTTGTTGCTGCAACTACACTAATCTGCTGTGGACCCCTTGAGGGATGTTTGACTTTAGGGTCTGATGCGAGGATGGAAGGGTCGTTCTTAACATCCTCCCCATCAACAGCTGTGCAGGAGAACATACTGTGCTCATCAGTGGAGTATTTCTGAGTTCCAGAAGAGCCAAGCGGGGATCACTACCTGATGCCGCTGTCTTGTGAAGCATGGACTTCACTGTCTGAATAGCTCTCTGTCTGTCCATTGTACTATGGGTATCCAGGACTGGAGTAAGTGAGTTTCACTCCCCACAACCTTTCAAAATTCCCCATTTCTTTGCTAGCAAAGGAGACATGGTCACTAACTAATTCTTTGAGAATCCCATGTCTTGTAAAGGTGACCTTGATTTTGGTAATAATGGAATGTGCTGACTTATCCGGGACATGTAAGACTTCTGGATATTTAGAGAAATAATCCACTAGCAACAGATATGAATGTCTTGTAACCTTGAAAATATCAGTGGCCACTTTGTGCCACGGCAGGTCTGAACTCTCATGAGAATATGATGGTTCTTTTTGGCTGCTTGGTCTATGTTGCTGACATGCTCTGCATCCTTCTATGAACTGCTGTACATATTCGGTCATACCTGGCCAGTGGCCAGTATATTATTTGCCTGGCAGATGCCATTATTCTTTGTATACCTTGATGAGACTCATGCACGTGGCTAAGCATTTCACACCTTACATTTCTGGGAATAAATATCTTATCACCAACCATCACCAAGCCATTCTGTGCAGAGACAGCATCCCTCCTGGCCCAGTATGGCTGTAGGTTGGGATTCACTTGTTTCCATTCGTGAGGCCATCCATCTCTAACCATTTTGTGCAGGGCTTGCATAATGGGATCTTTCTGTGTCCTCCTTCAGTCTTAGTAGCTAGCAGCTCTGCACTAAGCGTGGATGTGGCTTCAATTGCATAGACAACCTTTTAATCAGAAAGATCATGCCTTATGTGTTAGGGATTTATTCACTGGTGTTCTTGACAACATGTCTGCAATGAGCATCTCTTTGCCCAGTATATGTTTTACTGCAAGGTCGTACTTCTGTAGCTGAAGCAGCATGGTGTTTTGGTGAGGGGTTTTGAGAATATTGCCTTAAATGGTTTATGATCGGTTAGCACCTGTACCAGAAATCCATAAATGTGCTGGTGAAACTTTTTTGTAGCAAATACAATGGCTAGTAGCTCTTTCTTGATTGGGGCATAATTCTGTTCTGCCTCTGTCAGGACCTGTGATGCATATGAAACAGAACCTCCATCTTGCAACAAACATGCTCCTAGTCCATCTTGGATAGAGACTAGCTTGCTGGGATCATAAAATCTGAGGACAGGTGCTTTAGAGTGCTGTTTTTAGGTGTGTCTGTCTCTGTTGTGACAGTGCCTAGTCATGTTCTGCTGAACATTTCCAGACTATATTATCCACAGTAATTGACTCAGATGAGTAGTCAAAGATGCTTTATTTGGGATGCAAGGTATCTGATCATACCCCAAAGCCTTTCTAATGCTTTTTTGTCATAGAAATGTTCCATGTTGGATATTGTCTCAACCTTACTACTACGTAACGTCTCTGACCTTGAACTGGATTTTGTCCAGGTTGAACTTAATGTACTCTGTATGGGCTCTTTCCATCACTTGTTTCAGGATTGGGTCATTTTTTCCTCTGCTGATGCTGCTATGATCATGTCATCAACTTTTATGTGGACACCTGCAATGTCTCAAAATATCTCCCTGTTATTTTCTTGAAACACTTTGTTAGCTGATTTAATTCCAAAAGGTAGGCAAAGAAATTTGTATCTGCCCCATGGGGTAGGTATTAAAGGTACACAGGTCAGCTGACTCCTCATCCAGCTTGACCTGCCATTCCACTACAGGTACAGTCATTCCACTGTACCTGAAGCTGTCATTCCAGTCCCAGGAACCATAATTAAGGTTTGGGGGCTGTCATTCCACTCACAGGGAGCTGTGAGTCCACTGCATCGTGAAGAAGTCACTCCAGTCCCTAGGACTATTGTTAAAGTACTAGGGACATCATTCAACTCCCATGGGCCTCTCTCTCTCTGTGGCACCCTCACACAGAAATATGCCCTGCTGCTGCCACTTCTGCTACTCATGCCAAGCTGCCACCCTCCTTCTCCACCGATGCCTCTCTCTCTCTCTCTGGCACCCACACACACAAACTAGCCCTGGCTGCTCCATCTGGGGCAGTGTCTTCAAGTTGCTCCCAATGATACCACAGTCCTGTTCCTGCTTCTGCTGCTAGTGCCAAACTGCCACCTGCCGGTCTGTTCCTCCAATGCCACATGCTGGTGCCTCTGCCAACACCAATCTCTCTCTCTGGCACACCCACACAGACACAAACCCTGCCCCTCCTGGGTGGCTATCTGCAAGTTGAGACCCTGGCATGTCTCTGGGTTCTGCTGCTGCTGCTTGTGCCTGACGACTGTCCACCGGCACACACCCACCCACCTGCCTGCACCTCCACTGCCACCCACTGATGCCTGCCGCCGCTGCTGAAAGAGCCCCTCTCTCTGACAAACCCAGAAATAAGACACACACAAATCATGCCCTTTCTGGGGTGCTGTCTGAAAGTTGAGACACTGACATGTCTCTGGGTGCTGCTGCTCATGCCTGACTGCTCACCAGTACCCGCTCGCCCACCAAACTGCTTCTCCGCTGCCACCTGCTGATGCCTGCTGCGGCTGCTGAAAGAGCCCCCTCTGCCCACCGGCACCTGCCACCTGTTCTCTCTCTCTGGCACACCCACACAGAAACAAGTCAAAATCAGCTGGTAAAATATAACAAAAATGTTTACTAAACAAACTATTTTAACTATGATCGCACAAAGCAATATAGCAAAGAGAAATAACTATTTACAAAATTTAGTTTTCATCCGCATCCACTCCTGGAATGTAGGGAGTAGATTGGGAGGACTGCCCACAGGATACCAGAGGGGGTACATCAGGGACCTCTCTCCCATGCCTCCTGGCCACTTCAAGTGCCTCCTCCATCATGCCCTTCCACCCCACCATTGTCTCACGGAAGGACTCCAAATACTCCTTTTCTGTGGCCACATGTTTGGCAACAGCCCATGTTGGCAGTGGAGGAGCAGGCAGGCGGGTGGGTGCTGGTGGACAGTCAGGCACTAGCAGCAGCAGAAGCACCCAGAGACATGCCAGGGTCTCAGCTTGCAGACATCCCCCCAGGAGGGGCAGGGCCTGTGTCTGTGTGGATGTGCCGTGACTGGAGTTCCCTTTCCTCCACTGCCCGGTAGCGGGCAATGTGGAAGGTGGAGGGCTGCATCAACACAGCGGAGAATTCCTCCTCCAAGTACTGCCTCTGTGCCCTGAGTGAGCAGCGAAAATCCCTCACTGCAGGGGACTTCACCCTAGCAGACCTGGAGGGGTTAGGACAGTGATGGCCCCTTGCTTCTGGGCCTTCTTTGCCAGGGCCACATGGTGACGGCCATTTATATGGGCAATCAGTCCTGATGTGGTCCCCTGGATCCCTCTTTTGATCTATGCCATAGATTTAAGAAACATAAGAAGATAGGAACATAAGAAGTGCCATACTGGGTCAGACCAATGGTCTGTCAAGCCCTGCCTGCATTCTGTCTCCTCTCACTCTTCAAAAGTGGCTGGCTAGTGGCCAGTCTCTGCCAATCCATTCCCTGTTGTTCCTGGCCCCTGGCTTACCTTGCATCAAACGTAGTTTCCTTTTGGGGGGATAGATATGGTCCCATACAGTAGACCTTTTTGGACTGCTCTTCTTCAGCCTGTCTCGGCTGCCATCATCTGATGATTCATCCTCTCTGAAGCAAGAACACACAGCACCTACATAATATGATGCAATCACGTGATGCCTCCAATGCTTCCTCTCAGCCCAATACTCCATTCTTCCACTCCAACTGGATGGATGCTGCCAACTGCAGCCTCCTTGCCTCTTTCCCTGCCTCTCACCCACATCCTCCACCTGGGGGGTGCTGTCTGCAGGTTGAGTCCCTGCAGTGTCTTGGGGTGCTGCTGCCACTCATGCCTGACTACTGCCAACCCCCACACACACCTGCCAGCTTGCTCTAGAGGATGGTATTCTAACTTCTGCGATCCCTCATCAAATCAATCAATAAATTTTACAAAACTTGCACAGGCACCTTTGCTGCCCTCCTCTTCTTCAGAAGAGGAGCCCACCTCCACCACTTCGATGGATGGTCCAGCCTCCTAGACCTCCTCCACTCTCACCTTCTTCATCTGTGCCTTCCTGCCTGCCATCCTCTCAGTTCACACAACACACACAAGACAATCCAACCCTAGGCCACGCGCACAGCCAGCCAACCACACTAGACACAGCGCAGTCTATCAGCCTATCAAGTATCATTGCCGGTATCGCGAGATCTTTTGGTAACGGTTTTAGTATCGTTACCGGTATTGCAAAATCTTGGTTTGCACATGGGAATCAATACCAATAATGATACCAATGCCAATAACGATAACGCCAATGCTAACAAAAACAACATTGTCATTAACAATCACGAAAACGCCAATTTTAATAACGATAATGAAAACAACGTAGGGGCCTGGTGCACACCCCTACAGAATGGTGAAGATACTTTTACCAGCCAATCTACGCTGAACATCTGCTGGGGTAGGGATAGAGTAGTGCTGCTGCTGAATGGCTTTATTAAGCTATCTTGGATCTAGGCAAATCTACAGCTTGCTGTTCTTTTTCTCAGTGATGACCAAGTGGTTAACCCATGAGGCGGGCTTGGTCACCTTGGCTATACCTCCTTCTCGGAACCTGAGTGCATCTTTGAGTCTATCTATTACGCAAATGGTATGTTTCTGCAGCCTTGTATCACAGGAGTGATTGCTGGGTCTGTGTATGTGTGGTGTGTCCCAGGAAACTCTTCCCAATCCCTTGAAAACTTCAGGATATTTCCCAATCAATTCTTCTTCGGTACTGGGTGCTTTTGGACGCAGCATTCCTATAGTGCGTATAAGGTTGAGCTCTGTACAGGTCTCTCTGCCTAGCAATGGTTGGGTGGATGCATTTGTGATGAAGAACTGAAGCCTGGCCTTGCACCTGGCTGTGGCTGCTGTTAAGGTGGCTACTCCTTCAGACTGTATCCTGGAGCCACCATAAGCTGAGTGCAACCTCAGACTGCCGTACCTTGATGGAACATGGTATCAGCTTTAGATAGTGCATTGGCAATTGGCTTCAGTTCCTGTGTCCAGCTTGAATTGTATAGGCACCCTCCTAATGTGCAGTGTTGAGTACCATGGCTCAGAGGTGCAAGCATTTCGATTACCCTGTGATACTGAATCTACTAAGAGGAGCTGCTCACACTCTACTTCAGCTAAGGGTTTATGATCTGATCTCTGCTGGGTAGGTTACGCTGGGTGGGTCAGCACTGCGTACGACTAGTAGCACTATAGAAATTAGTAGGTTAGCTGCCCTAAATATGGAAGAATTATTATTATTATTATTTTCTGAATTTATACCCCGCCCCTCCTGAAAACAGCTCGGAATAGTGGTTTAGCTTCCCACATGCATGGCATGTCACTCCAAAGGCTGGGCAAGCTCTGGGCAGGTGTGTCTTGCCACATTGTGAACACAGGGTCTTGGTTGGAGTGGCCTGCGTGCTTGCTTTGCTCTCCCTCTCATGTGTCCAGATCCTGCCCTGAGTGCCTGGAATGTTTTTCTGTATGACAGCCTGCACAATCTTTTTAGGTTGTGGCCCAGATATGGTCTCAATTTGGGCTTTTGTGACTTCAAAAGCTCTGCAGGTCTTTGGCTTTCTGTAAGCTCAACTCAGGTTCTTTTAACAGTTGCTCCTTTAACCTTTTATCAGTTGTACTGAACAAAATTTTGTCTCTGAGCATGTCATCTTCAGACTGCTCAACAGAGCAACGTCTGACTTTCTGCCTCACCTCTGTGAAAAACTGGTCAATCTGCCTATCTCCCAAGTGTGGGTGAGCCCAAAACTGATGGCCCTCAAAAACTACATTCTTCTTTGGGTTACAATAGTTCCCAAGTAATATAAAAAACTTCCTCCATGCTGGGGCCTTTTGACTCTGGCTCTTTTGCCAGTGTGCTATAAACATCTATGGCATCTTCTCCACCACAGTGTGCACCAAAATGACCACTTTTATGTCTTCATTCTTTTTCTCAGCCCCTGAGGCTCTCGTGTAGATGTGGAAGTGCTTTTCCCATTGCCTCTGATTCTTAACTTAATCCCAGGACCTCAACCACCCCCACGCCCCCACCCCCAATTGATATATATATATCAATCAATCAATCATACTTTGGAAAACCTCTAAATTAAAGGGTAGTGTCTTTCTGCCCGGTACCCACTAAGGGCCAAAGCAACCTGAAGTAAAAGACAACCATTCAATGTATTTTGGATCAGGCTGTAGATCCTTGGTCTGCCTGCCTAGAGTTCTGCTTTAAGCTACGTGTGTTGGGAGTTAGGATGAGATCCACCAAAACTCATTGTACATAAGCAACTGAACAAACATCCGATGGGTAACAAACTTGACTCGTTACTGTCAAGGAAGAATTTGAACTGTTGAAATACATACATTAGTGGGTTTTGAGCTCTCACAAGTTTATTCAGCCCTCTGTTTCACTCAGTCTTATGGTTTATCCTTTACGCCTAGACTCTACAAAATGTGTCTTGTTTTTGGGAGAGAGTTGCCAGCTGCCTGTTTTTATTTCCCTTTACTTAATTCCGTTTAGTACAAAGTAAAAATGAAATGTACAAATGAAGCCATTCTTAGACAGAAGAGGTCAGAAGGGCTTAGTGTAAAATTACACCTTGAAATTAGTGCACTAATAAGATTAGGGCCCATCCTATTACCTTAACTTCATATTGATTATAATGTCCACAAAAGGCAGTTTCAGCTCTCTACAGTAACAAGATTTACTTTATTACAGCCTTTGCAAAGTCTTTTTGGCATTGAAAATACAGATGCCATTAAGGCTAAAATGTACCCACATTTAGAATAGGTGATTTCCCTCCTTCCTCTTTGCCCTCATAAGTAGCCTGTCTGAGTTATACTCTGATAACTGACCTATTATTTCATTACTCACGCTAAAGGTGACAGTTCTCCAGAATCTGCCAAACTCTGAAAAACTACTCTTGTTAGCCTTTATTAAAGGATAGCCTTTTAAGAAATAGCCTGTACATGTTAAATCCCAATTACTAACACCCCTTATCAACAGAGACTTTGCAGATGCTGTTCACTAAAGAGGGTAGAGTCACTGCCCGACATATTATTTGACTTCCATCTTTACAGGGATCCTAGAAATGAAGTTTTGGAGCCGGTAATTATTGGTCTGGGAGAACGTAGTCAACACAACACTTTGATTACTCTTATGAGGGACTCTGACTCTATGGTTACGTCGCAAGTAGCAAAGTTTTGTGCCATAGTTGTCATAATGAGGAAGGAAGCCTTGGTAAAGCTCCAAACTGAGTAGATCACTACTTGAGAAGTTAAAGGTGTTGTGACCTGTGTACAGTTAGTTCTAATGGATACATATTGTACTGGTCGGGTGTTAGAATGATGTGTTTGTAGAATTTTATTTTTTTGTGATACCTATGAGTTACCACAATAAAATGCTGTTGATTGATTATTGATTGGTTAAATCCCACAGCCAGATTTGGGTCATAATACCATTTTTTGGAGTTTACTGAAATAGTAAAATTGTCTATTTAAAACTCATTGGGCTCAATCCTATGGCCCACGTATGCCGACCCCTACTTGTGCCTCAAGCTCTGAATGCACATGCTCAGGCGTGCGTGCATGGCAAAGGCACAATCCAGGGCTGATGCGACCCCTGAGCCCCCACGCCCTGTTGCCCAGGGAATGGATCAGGAGACATCCCAGCTCCATTTCCTGGGCTGCCGTGTATGTGTGCTTGGGGGTTTGCATCGGCCTGGGTTGCGCCTTTGCCTTGCGCAGCTATGCTGTGCCTGAGGCATGTGTGCACTCCTGAGTGCATGCATTCTGGCCCGCACACTGTGCCTGTGGCCAGATTACATGGGCTATAGGATTGGGACCACTGGGACAAATGATCCTGCAACAGCCTTTAGCTGCACTGACATTTCTTACTTTAACTGACACCTTCAGTTAGTAGGTTACATTAATGTTGGTCTAGGTGCTAAAATGAAAGTTACAAATGCTTAGGCTACATCAAACCCATTTGCCAATGTGTAGCATAAGAACATAAGAGGTGCCATACTGGGTCCAATGGTCCATCTAGTCCAACATCCTGTCTCTGACAGTGGCCAATCACGGTGGCTTGGGAGAAGCACCCAATAGGTCACAATGGGGGATCCATTCCCTGTTGTTTTCCCCCCAGCTCCCATCATGTTCCCTGATCCTGTCTGGCTAATAGCCTCTAGTGGACCTATCTTCCAGAAACTTCACTTGTCCAAACCTCTCTTAAACTCAGCTATAGTACTGGACCTTATCACAGCCTTTGGCAGTAGATTCCACAACCCAATTATACGGTGAGTGACTCTTTTCTTTTATTTGTTTTAAACTTGCCACCCATGAGTTTCATGGACTGTCCCCTAGTTCTAGTACTAGCTGAGAGGGTAAATAACTGCTCCTTGTTTATTAGTTCCACACCACTCATGATTTTATAGACCTCTATCATATCTCCTCTCATACACCACCATACACATCCCCTCTGAATTTGGTCCAATAATCGCAAAAGTCATTGATCAAAAGAAGATACAAAAAATAGTGGAAAGTTATATGGGAATTTATTAAATTAAGGGTTTCTGATTTTTTACAATATGGTTTCTGAGTTTGACATTGTTAATCAATTATGGTATGCTCCCCAGTGAGGACTCCAGACTGGGTCCGGTAAAGTGGGCTTTCAAGCGTGATAGCCCTCTTCGGGCAGTTGAATCCTGACTGTGGTGGTGGCTAGCGTGGGGAGTTGGAGACTTTCCTAAATTACAGGGGGCTAAAAGAAGAAAAAAGTCCAAAAGGCTGTGGTCATCAGTATTAAAGTGCTTAGATACGGGTTGGTCTAGCTTCTTCGTGATGATAGCCAATTTGTGGTTTCTAAATCACGTACGAAGATCAGTAGTAGTCTTCCCAACGTATTGAATGTGACATCCAGGGCGTTTGCATTCAATAATGTATATGAGGTAGTTGGATTTGTAGGTGATGGTTTGATAAAGTAGGTCTTGCCAGTTACACTGCTTTTATAGGTGGTTGTCTCTCTCATGTACGTGAAGGTGATGCACCGACTGGAATCGCAATGGTGTGACCCTGGACTGTGGCTAGGTGGTTTAATTTGTGCTTTCACTAGTAATTTTTGAAGGTTGGGAGGTTCTTGGAAGACTATGAGAGGGGGTTTGTTAATGGATTTAGCTAGACATGGTGAGTAGGTAACCAAGGGGTAGCTCTCCTTAATAGCCAAATGAAAATTAGGGGATGCTGGATGGAAGTCAACCACAAAAGGGAGGCATTGCAGTTCAGTATTTTCACTGTCAGATTTCTGGAGGAGCGAGTCCCTTATGAAAAAAGATGCTCGGTGGATGTTTTGGTCAATAACATGTGCTGGATATCGCCTGCAAAGTTCTTTGAGCTCGTTGATTCTTTTGATGTAGTCAGTGGTGTTATTACAGATATGTTTGATCCTTAGGGTCAGGCTGTAGATGATATTCCTTTTTACATGTTTGGGATGGCATGAATTCCAATGTAAGTATATGTAGGTATATGTTGGTTTGCTGTATAGATCGGTGACAATTTGGTGTTGGTAAATGGTGAGTAAGACATCCAAAAAAGGAACATGAGAGTTTTCTATGGTGCTATTGCATGTGAATTTAATATTAGGATGAGCAGAGTTGATCTCCTCTTTGAAGCGGTCAAAGTTGTCCTTGCCACTAGTTTAGATTACAAAAATATCATCAATAAACCTCCACCATACTAGGGGTTTATGTTTAGTATTTTTGAGGATAGTGTGTTCCAGTTTGCCCATGAATAAATTGGCATACGAAGGTGCCATGCATGTTCCCATGACTGTGCCTTGTATTTGTAAGTAGTGTTTCTGGTTGAAAGTGAAGTTGTTGCAAGTAAGAACTAGGTTGGCTAGTTCAGTAATCAACTCTGTAGGAGTTTCCTTTGTACTTCTGTTGTTGAGGTGATCATTCAGAGATTGGATACCATCCTTGTGTGGTATGTTGGTATACAGAGACATGACCTGAAAGGTCGCTAGTATAGTGTTGGAATCAAATTGGTACACATTCCTGGATAGAATGTCTTTATCTTTCATCTAATTTGCATGAAACCTGGAAATACTATGGCCATCCACATGTGTAACAATCCTACATTTCCAGCTGTAACATTTTTGTATTCCATTCTGTTTACAGGAAATTTGGCATAAATGTATCCCATACCTTCCCTGTCATTTCTACCAAACTACAGGACTATTTGATAAAGGGACCCAATTTTATAAGCAACTGAAGTTGTCCCTTTGAAGACCATTATTCAGATAAATAGCAGCACGTGCAGAGCCAGTCAGAAGCAGGCACCTGGCATGTCAGGGGGAGGGAGGCTGTAGGAGGGAGGATGAGGAGCAACCCAACAGACTGACAGACACATCCACTGGCCAATTACTGCATGCTTCCAGCTTTACAGAACCAATGTGTGGTGGCTTCGAGGTGGGCATAGAAGGAACATAACTGGGATTTTGCTGGGATGCTATCCCCAATCAGGAAACATAGTTTACACATCCAAGCTGGCCAGTTATCATCACAATCACATCCTACAGCACTATGACAAAGGACATAAGATAATCTCTATTGGGTCTTTCCTAAACAGATGCTTACAACTTCCCAGTAACAAGTGTGGGAGAGAAGTTGGGATGGTCAATACCACAGAATGAGGATATTTGGCTGACATTTATGCTGGCCAACTGGCATCACAAACTGATCTTATACCATAGTGACACGTAAGAGAATCCTTGGCATAGGCTCATTCTCTGCATGTGCTGTGCAGGCATATAAAATTGGAACCCTTTATCACATCTTTCTGATATTTGGTAGAGATGAATCTGAAAGTGTGAGATACAGGTCTGACAAATTCCAAGTACACTGGTTGGACTACAAAGATGTTAGACATATATTTATAAGTTAATTGCTTATATCACTGGGATAGTTTATCCAATCCTTCTGAAAGTTGGCATAGATAGTACCCATAAGAGGTGGGATAAAATTGCCAAGTTTCATCCACATTAGATGAGACAAACATGGCTTAATGGGGAAAAGTCAACATGGATTTAGTAAAGGTAAGTCATGCTTCACTAACCTGTTGTATTTGTTTAAGGGTGTAAATAAGCATGTGGACATGGTAGACACAGTAGATATAGTGTACCTGGATTTCCAGAAAGCATTTGATAAGGTCCCACATAAAAGACTCTTGAGAACATTAAAAAGTCATGGGATAGGAGGTAGTGTCTTACTATGGATCAGAAACTGGTTAAAAGATAGAAAGCAAAGGGTAGGACTAAATGGTCAGTTTTCACAATGGAGAGATGTAAAAAGTGGTGTGCCTCAGGGATCTGTATTGGGAACGGTGCTGTTTAATGTATTCATTAATGATTTGGAAAAGGGTGTTAAGAGTGAGGTGATCAAATTTTCAGATGACACCAAGTTATTAAAGGTAGTTAATACATAGACTGTGAGGAACTGCATCAGGATCTTACAACACTGGGTGCGTGGGCATCTAAATGGCAAATGAGGTTTAATGTGGACAAGTGCAAAGTGATGCACGTAGGGAAAAATAATCTAAACTATATTTACACAATGCTGGGTATTAAGCTAGGAATTACTACTCAGGAAAAGGATCTGGGCGTGGTTGTGGACAATACAATGAAATCCACAGCACAGCATGCAGGAGCTGTCAAAAAAGCAAACAATGTTAGGAATTATTTGGAAGGGGATAGAGAATAAAACTGAGGATGTCATAATTAGGGATGTGTGAACAGAACGGGGTTCGGATGTTCGTCCGTTTGGCCCAAAAACTTAGTTCAGGTTCGTGGGTTCAGTCCCACAGAGCTCGGACCCCCTCCCCAAAGGTTTTTTAAAATTTGGCTGCCTGGAGGCTTGGGGCGCTCCAGGGGTGCCCGTGGGGGCATGGCAGACCATCTGAGACGCAGAAGCAGCAGAGACCAGGAAGACTTGGGGCTTGGCACCCCAGGTTGCCCAGGCAGGCAGACTTGGCACTTGGCCCCTGGGGGTGCCTGTGGGGGCATAGCTGGCCGTCTGAGACCCAGCGGTCTCAGCAGAGGCCAGAAAGGCTTGGGGCTTGGTAACTGGCCTAGCATCCCTACTTGGCTGGGCATTTCAGGTTGCCAGGCATTGGCGGAACAGCGGCAGACATTGGATTGCCCAGTAGCAGAACCCATGGCATAGCAGTGGCAGCAGTGGCAGACATTGGATTGCTGGGGCACAGAACCCATGGCACAGCAGAAGCAGACATTGGATTGCCAAGGCACAGAACCCATGGTGCAGCAGAAGCGGACATTGGATTGCCAGGGCACAGAACCCATGGCACAGCAGTGGCAGCAGAAGTGGACATTGGATTGTTGGGGCACAGAACCCATGGTACAGCAGAGGCAGAAGAAGCAGACATTGGATTTTCGGGGCACAGAACCCATGGCACAGCAGAGGCAGCAGCAGAAGCGGACATTGGATTGCCAGGGCACAGAACCCATGGCACAGTAGAGGCAGCAGAAATGGACATTGGATTCCCGGGCACAGAACCCATGGCACAGAAGAGACAGCAGTGGCAGCAGCAGCAGGCAGGCAGCATGGCATGAGCAGCGGAAGGCAGCCTGAGGCAGGGTTCGAGGTTGGAAACCAAGGTGGGCAGGCAGGCAGCATGGCATGAGAGGCAGTAGGGAAGGCAGGCTGGGACCTTGGCAGGGCACTCAGGCTGGCGAAGACTGTGCAGCGAGAGATAGAGAGAGCCAGACAGATAGGCAGGCCGAGATCATTTAGTCAGAGGCTGGCTGGCAGGCTTACAACTTCCCAATGCCACCCGGCATCATGAGGTCAGTCAGGCTGGCTGAGGCTGCAGGGGAGGGAGAGAGAGAGAGAGAGAGAGAGAGAGAGAGAGAGAGAGAGAGAGAGAG